>VZSG01000051.1:1995742-2101336 GCA_013398315.1 Nothoprocta pentlandii
CCTCACCAGGGCTGTGTACAGGGGGACGATCCCCTCTCTCGACCTGCTGGAGACGCTCTTCTTAATGCCCCCCAGGATCCCGTTGGCCTTCCTGGCCAGACCCTCCCTGGCTCCACTGTGCACCCTGCAGCACGAGGGCCTCGGACACGGTGTCCCCGTCCCCGCAGCTCCTGCACGGCTGGCCCTGCAGGCCTGCACAGCTGGCAGCCCATCAGCAGAGGGCACGATGGCCCCGTGGCCCCACGTGGCTCCTTCCCTTGGCCGCCTTGGCAGCCCGGGCCGCCCTGACGTGTCCCTGCAGAGCCCTGACGTGTCCCTGCAGAGCGGGGACCGCGGCGGGCGGCAGGGCCCACGCAGGCACCTGAGCTGCCGCGAGAGGAGAGCGCAGCTTTATGAGGGTAATCGGCCCCGTCCAGGGGACATACAGCCGTTTTCTCAGGTCTAGATCACTCAGCAAGCTCTGGCAAACGGCAGTGACGTGTCTCCTGGGCTGGATTTATAGCAATGATTGCATTATCAGCTCCTCACGTGTAAAATGATTATGCATATACGGAGCACACTCTGCAGAGGGCTAAATTGCCACGCTCTGGTTTTCATTCGCTTCTCTTTAATGCTGCAGAAGGACTGACATTCAGCAGATGCTTCCCAGGCAGGTTGCAATGAGGTGGCTCTGGCTTCATCCAAGCATCCCGGACAGCCCGGCCTGTTTTAACTCTTTGATAGCCGTGACAGGACCGGGAGCATCCCAGGAAGGGCCAAAGGGCTGCAGAGCTGCCCAGAGCAGCTGGGCTTTGGGCTGAGCCGTTCCATTCCCAAACAAAGAGGCTGATAACTCCCTGCAGGACCTCCTCTTATCACAGAGCTGGTTAAAATTCCCCCTGCAGCTGACGCAGGGAAGAGTTAGGGCTATGGTGAGTTGTGTGTGTGCTCGGGGTGCAAGAGAGGGGCTGTCTGGAGTGGAAACCGGGCTGGAAACCAGCCTAGGAGCTCCTAGGACACCCAGGCAAGGTGCAGGGTTGCCTGGCCAAGCTGAGCAGGTTGTCCACATTCCCCCTTGGCAAAGCAAACCAGAGCCTGCACTGCACTCCACACTGGGCTCACGTGCAGTCCCAAGACCCAGAGGACGTCGATGCCACCTCTCGCTCTTACGCTGATGGAGGCCAAGCTGGGCACCCATCAGAGCCATGAGCCCTGGAGCCCATTTTAGCACCTGCAACCTTGAGCTCATCCTGCTGGCAGTGCCACCCGGGCCGTAAGCTGATCCTTGCTGCCCCATGCCCAAGCAGCTCCCTCTCGGGCGCCAGCTCCGCAGACCTCAGGACCTTGCTAGGGTCACTCGGGATGGCTTCCCGTTCCTTTGCTCTTCTACACCTCCGTTCCCTGCCTTTTATGTCACCTACAGCCCAAAGAAAACCCTTCCCTCTTGCTGCGGGATATTCTGACAGACTCCTGCTGCCTCTCGCATGTCCGTATTAGCTGTGAACTTGTTTGTCCTGCGATGTTTGGGGGCTGAGTCCATGATGAAAAGAAACCTTCTCTGATCACCATCCTCAAGAGCCCAGCGAGTTGCTGACCCTGCTCTCCAGGCCCAGGTCCAGGCTGGCGTGACTGGAGCTGCTCGGGGACAAGAGGACTGGCAATGGGTGACAAGGTGGCTTGTTGCCCTCAGCAGCGCCCAGGGGCCAGGGCACATGGAGCGAGGAGAGGGAGGTCTGCTCGCCTCCCAGCACCACATACCCGATAGCCTGCAAGGAGCTTGGGGACGCAGTGGCAAAGAGCCCGTCACGTCTATGTGTCACTGGGCAGCAAAGCCACCTATGTCTGCCTTGGGGGGACCTGCTGGATACCCCGCTGCGGGGTTAAACACCAGGGCACTGTGTGAAACGCAGGGGTCTGCACGGGTGGAGACAGGGCCAGGGCCACCAATGTGGGGCTGGGTGATGGTGGTCACCATGGGACTGGGTGATGGTGGCCACCATGGGGCTCCTCAGGCTCGGGTGGTGACCCCAGCCCCGCAGGGGACGTGGCCAGAGCATGGGCGACACACGGGCAGTGTCACCGCCATGGGCAGTGCCACCGCCATGGGCAGTGTCACCGCTGGCGGGGAGGGGACACTGCGCCGTGTCACCATGGGGCTGGGTGATGGTGGCCACCATGGGGAACCCTCAGGCTTGGGTGGTGACCCCAGCCCCGCAGGGGACGTGGCCAGAGCATGGGCGACACACGGGCAGTGTCACCGCCATGGGCAGTGTCACCGCTGGCGGTGAGGGGACACAGCGCCGAGCGGGCGGCGCTGCCGGCTCCCCTTGAGGGCGGCCCCGCTCGCGCTCCTCCTCCTCCTCCTCCTCCTCCTGCTCCTGCTGCTTGAAGCGGCGCTGGCGCCGCGGGCCGCGCACAGGCCGCGCGCGCCATGGTGCTGCCCGCCGAGCAGGCCCGCGTGTTCCGCCCGCGGGCCGCGCTCCTGCCGGCTGCGCACGTCCCCTCGCTGCCGCACTACGAGCGCCTCTACGAGCGCTCCGTGCGCGCCCCGCACGGTGGGTACCGGCCCCGGCCCGCGCTGCCCCCCGCGCCCTGCCCGCCGCCCTCCCCAGTGATCCCCCTCCTTGTCCCGGCTCTCCGCAGAATTTTGGGGCGACATCGCCAAGGAGTTTCACTGGAGGACGCAGCCCTCGGCGCCCTTCCTGCGCTACAACTTCGACGTGACCAAGGGCAGGATCTTTGTGGAATGGATGAAAGGCGCCACCACCAACATCTGCTACAACCTGCTGGATAGGAACGTGCACGAGAAGAAGCTGGGGGACAAAGTTGCCTTCTACTGGTAAAGTGCTGTTCGGTTTGCTTTATTTCTCATAATTCGGGGTCTACGTGCAACGTCCTTGTGTGTAGATGCTACTGATGGCTGTTGAGGTGAATTAAAACTCAGTAAAACCTGGGAGGCTTTAATCTGCCCATAGATGGAGGTGTTTGCATCCCATGAAGAAGCTGCCTTGGGATGCACTCAAGGAGCACAGTTTATTAGCAAGGATCTCCCCAACTTCTAGCCCTACCTTGACCTGGACTGCTACAGCCAGGAGCAGTCGTGCGGCTTTGGGTGAAACCTGGGCAGATTCCTTCACAGTTTCCTCGTGAAGGAGGTAGCTGCCCCTTTGCAAGCAGGGAAATGGGATCAGGAACAAGTAGCATGCAAAAAATGAATTAAACCCAGGCCTCGCATTTCCGCCTTCTGCTGTCCTGGCAAGTTTCCACACCGGTGGCTGAAAGGTTCTTCTAAAACCTTGCATTCCCCATTGAGCTCTTGCTTTGAGGTTGTATAACTTTGTGAAGCTCTCTAAATGCCCGGCGTTCCTGACATTGCCTCCAGGATGGCCAGGTAGCTTCCAGCCCTGTCTCGAGTCCATTGCTTTCCTTGTTTGTTTTCAGAGTAGGTATAGTCTGAAAAGCAACATGAAGCTGCAATTTTAACAGTGGTGTAAGATGGGCTTTGCTGGAGACCTCTGAAGTCCAGAGCTAGTGCTTTGCTGCAGACCTGGCTCAGCCAGCTGCTCGTTTCTGTGCCCTGGGTTGAGGACCCTGCCCCGTTCTCGTTCTGCTGCTTCGCTCAGTGCCACGCGTTTCTCTTGCCTCTATGTTTGTGTCACCACACGTGGTGGTGCAGAAGCCAAGCGAGATGCATGCAAAGGTGCAGTGTTAGCGCAGCGTATTGCCATTGCCTTCAGAGGAGCACACTCAATAAAAAGTGCTCGGCTATTTAATGATGAGTTGTTCTGCACCAAATAAGTTGATGCAGATAAGGAGCCTCTCCATGTCACTGGCATAAGGCGACTGTGTTCGTGGCAGTTCAGCTCTCCCCACACTTGTCTAACTGGGGGCTCCTACTTGAGTTTTCAGCTGTGCAGCTACCGCTTCAGTAGAAGAGTCACCACCGAACAAAAAACCAAGCCGACTTGGCCTCCAGCTTGTGCCGGAGAAACGGTGGCCAGTGCTTGCCTCTGTGCCAGCCACCTGTGTTCTCCAGCTCACTCCATGGGAAAACAGCTGCGGTTTGTCAATGAGAACTCCTGTGCCAGCCTGTTCAGGTAGAGGTGTGGCCAGGCAAACAAGAGCCACTTGGCAGCCCTGGGCAGCACAGCTGGCATCAGTGTGCAAAGGGAGGCTGCTCATCCCCGCATCCTCCTCCTCCTCCTTCAGCACCTACACCTGTGTGCAGCAGAGAGGCAGCCCTCAGCTTTAGCTTGTCCTCAAAATATTTTTTTCTCATTTTTGGCAGGCTGTGTGAGGGTGTTGTGATGCTAAACAGTATTTGCAGTGGGTATTAAAAAGGGGAGTGACAATCTCTGTTTGCATTGCTAAAAAAATAAGCTTGTTTGGGGGGAGGCATTCGCCTCGTGTGTGTCATCCTGAGTGGTTGGTTTGGACGTGGGCGTTGGGGTGTCTGCAGCTCACCCGTGAATGAAGATGCTCTGAATGTGACAGCACGAACATGTGGTGTGGGACCTTGGGGAAATGGGGCTGGGAGCTGTTATCTGTAACAGGAACAGGGCTGGGGGTTGTTGTTTGTGGAGGGAGCCCTGGGGGATCCTGCCCAGGCCTTTCCAGGTACATCCCTTTCTCCAGTAACAAAGAGGTGGCTTCTCCTTGTCCACATTTGTGCAAAGCACAGGATTGAGCAAGCTCAGCTTTCTGAAACCCTTGAAATTTGTCAGACTTGTGAAAGGCCAATAAAGAAAAGAGAGCCTACAAAAGCCAAGGAGAATTCCTAGGAATACATATATATGTGTATATATATGTATATATATTTAATGCCTTGGCAAAATATCTCCTTCTAGGTATGTATGTGTGGGGAGGGTTGGATGGGAAAGGAGCTGGGATCGTGGTGAGGAATCAGTGACTCTGGAAAGATGCAGGGTCATAGCTTTTGCTTTCCAAGGGGAGGAACTGGGGGAAAAGGGAATGCTGTTTCCAGGCACTGCAGAGCCTTTCTAAGAAGTGAGTCCTGACCAAGATTCCAGCCCCTGTTGTCTATGGTCACCTCTAGTTTTGCCTAGATGGGAAGGAGCTCCTGGTTCATGGGGAGCTGTCCTTGCCTCGCTGCTCTCAACATTCCTGCTCATCTCCTCCTGCAGAAACCACCAAACCCCAAGAAACCCCAAGAATATGAACCCAGGGATGATCTGAGGGCAATCCCTGCTGCTGAGGGCAATCCCTGCCATCCCTGCCACGGGATTGCTCCCGTGGTCCCAGGGGCAGCCGGCGGGATCGCTTCACACCGCATAGCTGCTACATAGGTGACATTTACCGTCACGCTCTCGTCCTCTGGGTGCCCTTAGGCCCGTGTAGCTCAGCCTGCGCCTGGGGCAGTAGGAAGCTCTTGCAGCCTCTCTGCTGCCTGTTCCACTGTGATAGCTCCTGCAGCTCGCGAACGTTACCGGTATTTCTGCCCCTGCTGCTTTTGATTCCTCTTTCTGTGCTTGGCGTTGCTGATGTGGCCTGAAATGTAACGGAAGAGCCAGGAAGGGTTTCTGATAAAGCGCTTGTCTTAAATGTGAAATCTCTTTCCTAACTTGTGGGGGAAGACCGGAGCTGATGCTGCAGCAGATACCTGCCCTTGCTGCCACGGACCTTGCAGGCACCCTGGGTACATCATCTGGCACACCAAGGGCTTTCCCAGGAGGTTTGAACCCATTCCCTTTTCTCTTGGCTTGTTGACTAAAGCTGGCGGCCCGTGAGCTTTTACCATGCCGTGAGCTCAGCTCTGCTGCACAGATGCACTTAGCTGTGTGCTGAAATGCCTGCTAATAAAGGAGAAGTGTCTGCCCGGGCAGCTTCTGGGGTAAAAATATACCCGGGTGGGAATTCAGGAAACAAAACACTTCTTACAAAACTCCCCCGCAGTCTCCGTAATGAGACCCTTGGGTTAAACATTTTTTTGGAACCTCTTTGAAACCTTTTCCATTTCCTGATGTCCGTACAGCAGAGCCTTAACTGGGGCACCTCATATCCCAAAGCAGCCAGCCCGGTGGTCCCACTGGTACCGGGGGGCAGGATCTGGCACGTTGTGGTTTCGCCCTAGGCCCCGCTGCAGGGGCCGGCGTCGGAGGAGCCTGTGGGTTCTCTGCTCTCTTGCGTTTGTGTACGAGGGGACGTCCTTGGAAAGGAGAAGTGAAGCTGGCGAAGGCGTCAGGGCCTCCTGCAGCTTTGTTTAAATGGAAAAATAGCTGCCAGTCGTTGCAGCCCTGGAATGACATGCAGTGATAAAATGGAATAGCAATGCAGCACTAAAATGCAGATAAAATAGAACACCAATGCAGCGCTAAAATGGAGATTTCCTTTTTTTTTTTTTTTTTTTTTTTTTTTTAATCTAATAAAGGATTTAGGGGCTGTCTTCAGATAAATCTTCCTGCAAGAAGGAAAGTGAGAGCCCTGTTTAAAGCATAATCAGCCGAAAAGCAAAGCCTGCCAGTGGGGCTTCCAGCAGGAAGCTGCAAATAGCAGTTTTTGAGAGCAGCCCTCGGGAGAGGATAGGGATTTGCCTGTGAGCCTCGGAGCGAGCACGTGCTGGCTGCAGAAACGTAGGAAACTCTACACGTGCTGCATCCCTGGCCGCATGGGCTGCCCGTAGGTGCCGAACCGGCCGCTGCTCTCATTGAACTGGTGGCCATGGGTCAGTCCGGAATGTTTTATTCCCAGCTTTGTCACCTGGAATGTTTTATTCCGGGCTGTGTGACTGGGCTGAAGTGAAGCCAGATGCCGGCTGTGCTATCGTGGTGCTCCTGCTGTCTGGGTCTGGACCTTTTGTGTTGGCAGAAGTTCCCTTCTCTCAAACTGCTGAGTGCGATCCCGGTGTTTGACTTTGGAAATCTAGATCCATGAGGCGGTTTTATCCGCAGGCACCTTCCCATGGGCCTCGGGACTCTGACGTGGCCCAGGCCAAACTGACTCTTCTTTAGTAACTTCCTGAGTGACTTGTCACAGAATCACAGGATGGTTGAGGTTAGCAGGGACCTCTAGAGATCGTCCAGTCCAACCCCTGCTCCAGCAGGGACACCCAGAGCACGGGGCACGGGGCGGCATCCAGGTGGGTTTGGAGACCTCCAGAGCAGGAGCCTCCACAGCCTCCCTGGGCAGCCTGTGCCAGGGCTCTGGCACCCTCCTCCTTTCAGTGATACAGCCTCTTCCAACACTGTCTTGAAGAGTAAACCCGTATCTTTCTACCACACAACTTGGGCAGAAGAAAGCAATTGCAGCAGCGGGAGGGTTGCGTTTACTTTGGCACACGCTGATACGCGCTTCCATGGATGTGTTGGAGCTGGCAAGGGCATCCACAGCTCCTGGGCAGGCGCTGCCAAGGCCTTGCCCAATGCTGGTGTTCCCCAGTCACTGCTCCAAGAGCTCGCCTAAAAGCGGGCAGTTGCAGCGAGCTTTGTAGCAGGAAGCAGTTCATGGAAAACTTGCCGTGGGTTTCATCAGTAATTGCAACACTCGCCGTGCTCATTGCAGCTCCCTTCTGCTGATGGGAATTCTGGCTTGGACAGGGAAATCCCTGCAAATCTGAGCGGTTTTCTGGGGCACCTCCCCAGTGATCCATGGTTTGGCTGGGTGCATCTGTCCCGTTTTCTGCGTGCTTTGGAATACACTTTTCTCCTACATTTAAACAAGAACATCTCTGCTTTGCAGGGCTGCTTGGCTGCTGCAATAGGGGGAATGGTGGGAGCATTAATAAAGCTGGAATTAAAACAAGGAGCAAAGATAACTGTAACATTCAGGCCTTGAAGAGGGACACACTTGGTTAAGTTCTTTGGTGAAATTCTTCCTGTCCCCCTGCAAAGAAGCAAGGCAGGAAGTGAGGACATCCCGAGCAGTTTCCCTAAATCAAATGCAGATTTTTGAAAGTCTGGAAGAACTCCACGTAGTCACTGTATGCAGCCTAGGCACGGAGTGCAAACAGGCCACGGGCATCAGCTGGTGACACCAGAGAAATACTGAGAAAATGGACCAAAGCAGTAGCACTTCTTCATTGGTTCGGGTTGGCACAGTAGCATGAACAGCATTGAGGGCTTGTATAAAAGTACAGGGTATAAAACTGAATAAAAGCCAGCTATATAAAAGTGCGGTTTTATATATGCGCAACTCCAGCTCTGTGAAACTGAAGGGATCTGCCGCTTGTTCCCAAGGGAGGCTCCCTGGCTTTCCTTGGTCGGTGCGTGGAGGAGGACGAGCGCTGGAGGCTGCTGGAGCTGCGAGGCCAGCGGTGGCCCAGGGAAGCCCCTGGCATGAGCCGAGCCCAGGGGGGAGCCTTGGTCCGGGCTGTGTCGGAGCTGTTTGTTCCTGGTGTTTTGCGCGGCAGCCCTTGGTAGCGATTCCTGGCAGGGAAACAGTATCTGTCTATATATATCCAAGGGAACGGCCAGGAAGTATTTGCCCAAATAAATAAGTCGGATGGCAACAGAGGAGGCCAAGATTGGATGGCATCCACCCAAAATTAGGTGGCAGCCGCTGCAGGAGCTTGAATGGGAAACTGCAGAGCCGCTGGCCAGGGGGTGCAAAGGGCTGTTGAGAAGGGCCTCCATGCCGAGGCCGGGGAGGCTGCCAGGCCGCCTCCATCCATGGACAGGGCTGTGGAGAGGTTCTGGGAACTCCAGACGGGTGAATGTGACTTGGTGGATCTCTCTTGGTGGGTCTCGTAGTAAGAAATAAGGTCCCTGTGCACGGGGACCAGGGCAGCCTGTGGGGACAGTCAGCAGAGCTGCTGGAAGGGGAGGTCCTGCCTCATTGACCTGCTGGAGCTCCATGATAGGGCCAGTAAGCCCACGGATAGGACTGTTTTCAGACATCCCTGGATGAGGTTTCTCAGGAGAAGTCACTTCAGAAATCAACTGTTGAAGCTGTAGCGGGCATAGACTGTGTCCATGCTGTGACTGTCTTCCTCTTGGCATGCTCCATGTAGGTGACAGCAGCACGGATCATGTTCTCCAGGAAGACCTTCAGCAAACTGAGTTCCTCAGGAATGGAAATGGTGTTTTTATGGATCTGGCTAAGCCTTGTCCTTTGCTTCCTGTCTTTTAATGGTCACTTTTCATGGTCAGCTGCAGGTTCCTCAGGGATCGGTGTTAGGGCTGGTGTCTGGACTGCCAAAGGTGGTGGGCTAATGTCTCCCCATAAACCTGTGCTGCTGCTAGGGACAAAATATTTGACCCTGTTCCTGACCTGAAAAAGGAGTTTTTCTTTGCTCTAGTCTAAGCCTTGCTGTGAAAATCCTGCTCCTGGAGTGTAAAATCTCAGTGTAAATGAAACCTGTCTTCTCTTGTTCATCGTGTTCTTCTTTGCTCTTTCTTCCTCATGCTGCTCCCCAGATGGACTGAGAACCTGGCTCTGGTCCTGCAGCACTGGCGATCTGGGATGTTTCCATGAATCCCTTCTTTCATCACTAAAAAGGTTGGCTTACAACCTTACAAGGCTTTTTTTGGGAGTGCTTCTGTGTGTCCACATGCCCAAAACGCACTGGGACAGGAGAGAGGGATGTGTGCGAACACATACAGTAACTCCTGGATGTTCTCCTAGCCTGTCATTATATTTTGTAACACCGGTATAGATTACAGACACCTGATATATTATAAGAATAGTTTGCTTACTGCTGGCCAGGGCTTTGTGATTACATGGCAGTTGCGGATGGGGAATATTAGCAGGAGAGGTGAAACTGTAGGTCAATAAATGTAGTTCATGGGTAAAGAGGTTGGTGAACTTCTGGGCACATTGAGGACATGCCCTCTTCCATGGAGGATCTGAGCCTTCAGGTTTCCCTGTCTCTAGAAAACCTGATTGTTTTAGCTGTGTGAATGGTTTGTGAAAGGAGCAGACCCGGAGAAGTCCTGGAGAAGTCCTAAACGTGGGGGACTTGCTCTGATTAGTGGCATTTACAGAGGACAAGGCGGCTGGGCTCTGCAAAAAGAGGTCCCTATCGGGTACTTGTTACATGTATGAGGATCCCCCCATGAGTGGTTGGCTTGTTGTGCCCGTTGGGCTCTCTATACCTCAAGCCTTGGGCTATAGCCTTGATCTGCGAGTGCTTTGACAAAACTCCTTCAGCCTCACCCAGTGATAAGCTGGGCTTCTCCTGCCTGTTTTTGCCCTCTGGGGCTGTTTCAGAGCCATTGTCGTGCCTGGCGCGGGGTTTCAGTTCTCTATTTGCGTTTCTGCATGCTGTTTGTTGAAAAGATAGCTGTCCTTCTGCAGTGAGCATGGGGTGATGTCTAAACAGGGCGTGGTGTAAAATCACCAGACCTCGCAGTCCTCTGTAAATTGACTTTTTGTTGCGGACATTCAAAGCTGATCACTTTGGCAGGCAGCCCCCTTCCTCCCATGGGAATCCCTCCAGGAGAACTGCTGGCCTTCCTGGTTCCTTTTCCACATCTGGTCTACCCGATAGTGAGGCATGTTCTGCCCTCTCTGTTTTCTTCTAAGATATTTCTAATATAGAATGAGATGACAGTTCAGCAGATGACATCTGGCCACTGCCTCTGGATGTCTCCAAGGCATGAAGCTGAAAAATCTACGAAAAATCCAATTAAAGGCTCTTTCCTGTCCTGGGCTTGATGGATATTCAATCACTTTACCTGGCATTTAGTGTTTGTAGAAAGTCTTAAATAGTTGGCAGTGTGCTCCATCCAGAGGTGCAGTGTTCTCCAAATGGGATGTTTGCTGGCAGCTTTTTGACCATTTTATTTTGCGCAGGATTTTGTGTTTCATGGTCTGCTTGCAAAGGGTTTAAATGAAGTCAGCTGTGTCATACCTGAAATAAGCTCTCCTCCCCTTGCAAAAGTAGTCTGTGCTTCTCTGACAATATTACTTAAAACAAACATCTTAGATGTTTCCTTCTATGTCAAAATGTCACATTTGAGAGGGTCACTGAATAAAGCAGTGATTTTTTGAGCAGTATCTTTCTCCAGGTGGGTTCCGTGCTTCAGTCATGGCTCAGGGAAGAGTGAAGTGAATGGTGGTTGAACGTCAGGAAAGTATATGTTTCTTTAGAAGCCTCTGATACCTGTTCAAATTGTGAAAGGCTTCAAATAGGAGCTGAGACTGCACTTAATTCGCATGAAAGACAGAGGGTGAATGCTGATTTTTAGGATTCTTGAAGGATATTTGGTATTCTCACTGCATTTCTGTGCTGGCAAGCTCTTGCTTCCTGCACCAACAGCCTCTGGAGAGGTTAGAAATATTTCCACTGCTCACAGGGATTTATTAAAATGTTAGCCCCTTTTACACCCTGCATGGCTTTGCTTGGACTTGGTAAGTTGGCCTGTGCTTGCAGAATTGGGACTGATATTTTAAAAGGTGATCAGGGAGCTGATTCCATGTTCAGAGAGCAGGTGGTGGCCCAATGTCCCTTTGGAAATACACTCCATTTTTAGCTGGGTTGTGAAGTATTGGCTTGGTAATTCCTTGGTAATTTCTGCTTGAGCAGGAAGGTTGGACTAGATGATCTCTAGATCTTAAACATTCTGTGATTCTGTAATGGCCTCAATTGAGTCCATTGGGCTGGAGAGAATGGGCACGGTGTTGGATGCAACATGTCACCCAAGGGTGGGACTTCATTGTGGCAGTGGGACCTTGCTCAGGTACATGGTCAACTTTCATGGTCAAGTTGGTCTGGCTCAAACAGAGACAGATCTAAGAGCTCAGTTAAGTCGGTCCTACCTGTGTCTATGGGGACATCAGAGAGGGAACGCATAGGCTGGCTTGAGTTGCTGCAGAAGAGGAGGTCTCCAATTAAACTACATTCATTTAGAAAGAAGCAATGCTCTCAAAGGGATGTTGCCTCTCCCCAGGCTTGCTGTGCTGGGTTGACATCAACAGTTTTCTCTCAAAGTTCTCCTGGGTATTCCTGAGTATTCCAGGAATCCTCTTTTGCCAGCCCTATGAGGCCAAGCTCTGGGTTACCCAACTTTCACCTCTTACCTGATCCGTGTCAAGATGAAGCTGGGTCTGAGCGTGGCAGCTGGGAAGGCAGAGGGTGACGTTGTTGCCAAACCGCTTACCTGAACGTCTCCTCATCCTTCCCAGAAGCTATCTGTGGGACGTTGGGAACTGGATGGCAGTAACCAGGGCCTGGGGCTGCTGTTATGAAATGTTCTGCTGGAGGTTTTTTCATCCATTTTAGCCCTACTTGCTTTTCCTGGAGTCCCACTGGAAAATACTTCCACTTTGGGCGCTCTGTTTATGAGCATTTCCATACTGAACAACCCACATGCCAGCAAATATTTACATTGTTTGTCAACAAAATGGCATTTTTCCCCAATTATCTTGTACAGCTAGTCCTTCCAGACTTCCCATTTCAGCCTGTTTTGGCGAGGGTAGATTTTAAAGGGTGCTTCCCTCCCAGATGCCTTTTGGATGACGGATGGCATGAGCAAGGCCGGGCGTGGAGGGGGATTCTTGCCTTTATTTTTATATTAAGCAATGCCAGCAGCTGTAGCTACCAAGCCCCCAAGCTGCCTCCTACCAAACCTGTCTTCAGGCCACAGCTTTCCTGGTTCCTCTGAGATTAGTGGAAGCTAAATGGCCCTAGATGGGTGTTGGAAGCCACCAGGAGAGGTCCTAGCTGAGACCTGAAACTTTTATTGCCCCTGTGTGCTTGCTCTGGACACCAGCCCGGGAGCTCCATCCATCTCCCCGTGTCCATGCTCTGGGCACAGACTCCTGCAGCAGCAGGAGCTGCTGGCTCCACTCGGGCTCAGAAGGGGTTTGGGGCTGGGACTGCATTTAGAGTGAGTGACACTTAGGAGTCATATTTTGCCACCGTCCTGGTGGCTTCAGCCGTGCTGGAGGCTCTTCATGCCCCTCTACCACGCAGGTTGTCCCCACAAAGTTGCTTACTGTTATCGTCACCTGGGAAGGGACCCTCGAACTCGTCCCTTCCTTGTCTCAACCTGGAAGCCCCAGTTTTCTCCTGGGCTTTCTTCCCACTGGTTCGAATGCAGAGCATCAAACACCACTATTTTGTGGGCTGCCTGTCCCCAAGCTTTCCTTGGTGATTGACAGCTGTCAGTCTAGGAAGGCTGGGAGACAGCCCTGCTAGGGAGATGCTGCTGTGGAGAAGCTTGTCAGATTTGTGTCACTGCTGGAGGAGGAACCTGGCTGATCTTCAGCCTGTTCCTTCCTGCTTGGGAGCATTCACAGGGTCAGGGAGTCTTTGGCTTCGTGCCATAGCTTGTTCACTTTTGCTTGTGTGTTTTTTTCCCATTTAATGTACATTGATTGCCACAGAATCTGAAGCTTCTCGTAGTGGTATTGAAGCCCTTGTAAATCACAACTATCACTGACAATTACCCACAAAGCTGTAATTACCGCTCATGCAACCCGTGCTTCCCACGCTGCCGCTGCGCTCATCTCCTGCTCAGACAGGTTATCATCATGTTCTGGAAGTCTGGTGCAAGAAATAAGCTGAGCAGCATCACTCCTTCGTTTTGGGTTCATTTTTGGGTCACTTTGACCTGTTCTTTTCTGTGAAACGCTCATCTCGTCCACTGGGCTGTGCAGTGACAGCCTCCATCTACTACCTCTTACCCTGCAGCTGAGAAGGAGCAGTTAAGGGAGGCTGGTCTTGCTTGGGTGGGCAAGTAGAGCCGGCTGGCCTGGTTACACAAAGCAAGGCACTGCTTGGAGAGCAAGTCCTGTGGCTGGTTATGGGGCTTAACACAGCGTGGTCACTGTTTAACCTGCTCCGGTGCAAAACCACGAGCTGTCGATCAAGCTAAAACGGAGCCTTAAAACCCCACATCCCTCTTTCCCAGGCTGCTTCCCCTCAACCTTCTTCCTTCCACCTCTTCCATCATCTGGCTTCACGGGGTCACCATGCAAGTTACTGCAGCCCTCAGGAGTGTCACCGTTGCTGCTGCAATCCCGTTTTCCTGCTGCACCGTGTGCATGCAACACTCCGTGTTTTCCTGGCCTGCTTGGTCACGCTTGCAGGGAGGTTAACCTGGGTTTAGCCTTTGCTCTGCGGGCATCCAGGGAAACCTGGCGACAGCTCTTGAGCTCCGAGGCCAAAACTCTGTGCTGAGCCGGCCATAGGTCTGTGAACCTTTTTCCAAGGAGTATTTTGCTGCAGATGTGGTGCGTGTTTCACATCCAAAGTTTTCTTCCTCAGCCTGCTTGGCTTGACTTTTTCACATAGCTGCATCCTGCTGGAGCCGGAGGAGTCCCAAATACATCTCTCATCATTGCGGGGGAATATTGTGAAATTTGTACTACCGTTAAAGGCAGCATTCAGTTTGAGGGAGAGGAGAAAAGCGCCGGGCTCAGACCCTGTTTCACAACGTATTTCATCAAAAATGTATCTGGGAGGCTGCCAGATGTGTCGAGGAGTTGAAAATGGGTTTTTCCTTTAAAAAGAAAGTTTGCTGCTGGATGGGAGCTCACAACCCAGCAGTACGGCTGCTGTCTACTTTCATCAGCAGGGCCTAAAAAAGATGTATTGTGTTCAGATTCCACGGGGCGCTTTGTAGGTGCTTTGGTGAGTACTGTAGTGATGTTTCATGTTATTTCTGTGACTTTTCTTTTCCAATTGAATGTGGACGAGCCACTTAGCCGCTCAGCACCGCCAGCTCTGGCTTTTCTCAGTGCACCGCAGGGCAGGTGCCGCTCGCAGGGACACGCAAGCCCATTTTGCAGCACAGAGCTCTCCCTTCGCCCAGCGCCTGTGCTCACTGCTCCAAGTCTGAAGCACGTACTATTTTTATTTGCATTTTATTTTGCGCCAGAGGAGAGGGCAGAGTAATCCCTGCGTGCTGCTGCAACGCGCTGAGTGTAGCTGTGGGCGCTCCGAAACCATTTCCAGACATGGGGAGACAGAAAGCAGTCGCTTGAGAGGCTGCTCAGGGGTCCCTGCAGCGCCACGGGGCCTCTTTTGCTTTAGAAACGTGGACGTGACTCGCTTTCCATTAAGGAAAAGGTATTGTTAAAATACGGAATTGTTGCTTTTAAACCCGAGGTGCCTTTTGTTGAGGTTGGGGGAGCGCTTGTGCAGTCCAAGCTTCAATGCTCTCTGGAGGCCCTTGCTCGCTGGGGCCGTGCGTGTGACGGAGCCCGGGTGCATCCCGGGTGCATCCCGGGCCTCCCGTCCCCTTCCCGGAGCCGGCGGAGGACGAGGAGGAGCCGAGGGCGCCCGGGAGCGTCGCGTGAGCCCCGGCGTGCTGCCCATTGGCTCCGGGCGCCGTCCGAGCCGCGCTCCGGGTGCCGCCGGAGCGGCCGCCCCGGCCCAAAGCGAATCAGCTCCCGCAGAGCCGGGCACGGAGCCCAGCGCCGGCCGGAGCTGCCCCGGATCCAGGCTGCTCCGCACGGCCCCAGCCGGGAGGTGCTCCCAGCTTCTCCTTCCGCAGCGGGAAGGGCTGCAGATCCAGGCGCCCGTTTAACCATTTCTCTCCCATCGCTTGGCTTGCTGTGCTGCTGGTCTCCTGTGTTGTTTGGTCCCTGATGCTGTTTGTCTCCTTGGGATGTGCAGGGGCTGTTCCTGGGGAACCGCCTGAGAAACGAGGAGGTTCCCTCATGCTTTTTGGAAAAGCTCTTCTTCCCCCTGTGCCCGATGGGGTCTGTTTTAGGCAGAATTCAATCAATATTCCCTGCTGGAGCAGGGGGTTAGACTAGGTGATCTCTAGAGGTCCCTTCCAGCCTCAATCATTCTGTGATTCTGTGAATGTTTCTGGAGGCTCCGGCCTGTGAGATGGTCAAGGTGGTTCCCAAGTTAGGCAGAGAAGTAATTCCAAGGTGCAGCCTTCAGATTAATATGTATAAGAAGTACCTTAAGGGTCAATGTAGGGAGGAAAGGGCCAAGCTCTTCTCAGTGGTGGCCAGTGACAGGACAAGGGGAAATGGGTGTAAGTTGAAACACAGGCAGTTCCATCTCCATGTGAGGAGGAGCTTCTTACTGTGAGGGTGCCAGAGCCCTGGAACAGGCTGCCCAGGGAGGCTGTGGAGTCTCCTTCTCTGGAGGTCTCCAAACCTGCCTGGATGCCGCCCTGTGCTCTGCGTGTCCCTGCTGGAGCAGGGGGCTTGGACTAGATGATCTCTAGAGGTCCCTTCCAACCTCAACCATTCTGGGATTCAGGCAGGAGACCCCACGGATGTGCTACAGGCTTCTCCCCAGAAGTGTAGCTTTTCATTTGGCTGCATGAGCTCCTGGGGACACTTTTCTAGGGGAATTACCAGCTGAGCACGACAGCCCCTTATTCCTTAATGGATCACTAATGTTTGTGCTCTGACTGCCTCGAGGAGAGAGGTGGGAATGTATAGTGTGAAAATACACTGTGCTAGTGTGAAATCATTGTAAATTCTCTTTCTCAGTCCTCTGATCTGCTTTGAATAGCATTACTCCTGCTCTTCACCAATGGCTGAAGGTACCACGTTCCTTGGAGCTGGTTTTAACACCCGTAGCTCCCTATTTCCCTGAGGATGTGCCGTTTCTCTCCCACCTCTTCCCCTCAGCATGTGTCTCATGCCAGCGTCAAGGACCCGCTCAAGTGGCACCTCCCTTGCCTGCCTTGTGGAGGACCACAGGGAGCGTGGCCCAAAGCAGACGTGACACCTACGAATGTACACGGGTTTATTTATATATGACCTTGGAAAACAGGACAGCCCTTGGCATCCCATTGCAGTCCATCAGGCCGTAGGCATTTAAGGGCAGGGTGCTGCTGCACGCCAGTGCTGGCCCATGTTTCATGCACACGTGTCTGCAGGCATTAAGTGGGTGTGAGCAAAGGTGCCATACCATAAATCCAGGCTTGCTCTTGAGCGTGGGCACCCTTAGCTCTGGTTCTGTTAGCACCTTCTTGCCTCTGTTTTCCCTCCCTGAAAACACTAGGGAATTCCACTGCAGGAATCTGATTGCTGACAGGGGTATTCTACATGGGGATGGGGACTTTGGGCTGAATTTTCCTGCTGTGGGGAAAGTTTAGTCTGAGAAGGACTTTGTGGGGTCTGGTTATGCTTTGCTCGGAAGGGCAGGCGAGGACACAAAAGCTGTCCAGCACCAAATACCTCCAAATTTGCACAGTCACTATAACCTTGTAATGCTCTTATACTAACAGATATTGCCTTGCTTTTCCAGGGAAGGGAACGAGCCTGGGGATTCTGCGAAAATCACATACAATGAGTTGCTGCACAAAGTCTGTCAGTTTGCCAATGTTCTCCGCAGCCAAGGTACGCAAGGGGAGCCAGGGGTATATGGCAAAGTTGGGATGAACGAGGCCGGGATTTTGGAGTTTGAGTCCACCTTTTGCACAGCAACTGGTTTCCTTGAGTAATTCAGGGCAAAATGCTTCGCTCTTCTGTTTTGCTTCTATGGAAGAGTTGGGTAGATGGAGATTTGCTCTCTGTGAACACTAATCAGAGCTGTGTGGGGAGGAACCTGTGCTCAGGACTGCCTGCCCTGGGGTTTTCTGGCTTGCACAGGTTGCATTTTCATCCTGTCTGATCAGAACATGGAGTATTCATGGCAGGTTTCTTACAAGTTACCTTCTCAGGTGTGTACCCGCTGTGTCCGGACAACCTGGAAGCCTCTCTGTCCGTTTTCTTGCTCTTTTACTATTGGCATGATGCTCCTCCTGCTGCTGCGTGCTCCCAGGCTGTTGGCCTTGACCAGATGGGCATTGCTGAGAAGTGGCAGTGCAAGTTCACCCCTTGGACATGAGCTCTTGCCTGCATTGCAGAATCACAGAGTCTGGGTTGGAAGGGACCTCTAGAGATCATCTAGTCCAAGCCCCCTGCTCCAGCAGGGACACCCAGAGCATGGGGCACAGGGTGGTATCCAGGTGGGTTTGGAGACCTCCAGAGAAGGAGCCTCCACAGCCTCTCTGGGCAGCCTGTGCCAGGGCTCTGTCATCCTCACAGTAAGAAGGTCTTCCTCACATGGAGATGGAACCTCCTGTGTTTCAACTTACACCCATTGCCCCTTGTCCTGTCACTGGCCACCACTGAGAAAAGCCTGGCCCCTTCGTCCCCCTTCAGGTACTTACACATATTGATCAGATCCCCTCCCAGCCTTCTCTTCTCTAGAGAAAACAGGCCCAACTCACTCAGTCTCTCCTTGTACGATAGATGCTCCATTCCCTTAATCATCTTGATTCTCTTAATCATTGCTGAGGCTTGTTTAGTTCTGACACCAGCTGAAGCTTTGCTGTGTACATGTCACTGTTGAAACAGAATCCTTAGCTTCTTCCTGTATTCTCTTCTTTCATGCTTATAGAGTGCAGGGTTATGGAGCAGATAACACTTGCAGCCACAGTTATTTTAACAGGTTATTAACATGGAAAAATGGCATTTTCATTTTCTCCCTCGCAGGTGTGAAAAAAGGAGACCGCATTTCCATCTACATGCCGATGATCCTGGAGCTGGTGGTGGCCATGCTCGCCTGTGCCAGGATCGGGGCTCTTCATTCCGTCGTGGTAGGAACAAGCTCTGCTCCTTGGGCTCTGCCCTGAGCTGTTGGGGGGGACAACAGCTCTGTGATCACAAGAGCGAGGGGAGGAGCTGGCAGAGCTCGAAAGATGGGTGCTGACTATGAGATGGGTGGAAATTGAATTGAGGTGCTGCTTTGTTTCCCTCTTTGGCATTTAACTGTGGAATGACGTTTCAGGGGTTGTGCTGTCTCCCACTGATAGGTCCCTGGGGAGTTTCCATTTCCTTTAGCTCTCCCATCTGCACCTGGTGCTAAGGGTTGTGTGGGGTGACCTGCACAGCTGCTCTTGCTTTCTGTGCTGTTGCTTCCTGACCACGTTGTGCTGTGTCCATCAGTTTGCAGGCTTCTCAGCAGACTCTCTCTGTGAGCGGATCCTGGACTGTGGTTGCTCTCTCCTCCTTACTGCAGGTAAAACATGTGCCCAACTCTACCCTGTCGCTCTTCGTTATCCAAAAAGTCTTAATTCCAAAAGCCAAATGAGCTTGGATCTGGAGGAGGAAGGGCAGTGCTTCAGCTGAGCTGCTGCAAGGCAGACAAACTGCTTGTGGCTGTTCTGGAGCACTGTCTTCCACTTTGGATGCATGCTGAGGTATTTAAGCATCCCTCCCACTTTGCTCTGCAAAGCATGTTGTCACCAGCTGCTAATAACACGGGTCTGAAAGCGTCTCGAAAGCCATGTCTGGCTTCGAAATAAGCCAGATGTTTTCAAGATGCATCACTTTTTGGGCGGGCTGAATATGAGAATTCCCTCCCTGATTTCAAGGAAATATTTGTGCTGTAACTCTCAGCCTTGTAAAGCAAAAGATTGAGAAAGTGGTAACATTTTTTGTGCAAGTCCACTGCCTTTTCCCCAACTGCTTTCTGTGGTAGTGATGTAACTATTAATAGGTCCATGCTGTGGAAAGGGCCCGTTAGACTTTGCAGTCTGTTCTGTCCCTGTCAGAATATGCCCTGGAGACTCCTTGGGTCAAATCTGACCTCTCCCAGAGAAGGAATTTCACCATTTCTCCTGGTATTTGCTTCTCTAGGTCAAAAGAGCTTGTTAGGAAACCTTTCCCAGTGGCTGCCTGCCAACTTCTCCTCGCTGCAGTCCATGAGTTCAGCTTAGCCCTCCTGCAGCGGCTCCGTTGCTTCCCACTGTCCCAGGCTGTCCCACTGGGGAGCCTGTCTGACGTTTTCCTTGGGGTTTTGCAGATGCCTTTTATCGAGGGGACAAGCTGATTAGCTTGAAGCAGATTGCAGATGAAGCCCTCCGGAAATGTAAGGACAAGTAAGTTTGGATTCTCCTGTAAGAAGCATTTCTGCTGGAGCTGGTCCATGGCCAGCAGGCTGTGGACATATTTCTCCTCTCCAAGTCCCTCTGCTGCAGGGTCACTGGGGCTCGCGTCCCAAGGTTGTCCTGAAGTCTGCAGGACCCCATGCAGGGATGACATGGGGCTGCCGTGGGCAGGGAGCCCTTTCCAGTCATAGGCACAGCGGAAACTGAAGGCCTATTTGGCAAGTTCAAGCTGCCTGTGAAAGGAAATTCTGCCAGAGGGAAGGATGCTGATGACAGGACTGTTAGGGAACACTGCTAAGTTCCTGTTGGTGGATGCACTGACAAAATGCACCAAGGTGCCTCCTCCTGTGAGCTGCTGTATCTGGAGAAAGGAGTGAACGTGAGATCCACAACATCATCCTGGTGCTAAAGACCTGCACCATGGCAGGACACAGTGATAGGAGCAGATGGGCCTGATGTCTCCTGCCCCTGTCTGGGGGCTTTGAGTGTGTGTGGAAGCAGCTCCTTCCCCTGCTGGCAGGAGAAATCACTAGAGCAAAGCTGGTGCATTGAGTTAGGACGTGGAGGAGGCGACCAGGTGAGGGTGGGGAGAAGAAGATGGAAGCACCTGTGGGCTGCAGGGGTGGTGCTGGAGGCCTCCTGCACAGATGGGGTCAGGCCCATGGGATGTGCAGCCCCTTCCCTCCGGGAACAGCAGCTCTTCCCGGTGATCTCACGGCACGGGCAGTGCCAGTTACAGCTCAACCCGCGTTGCTGCAACGTGGGAAGGGCCGGCTCAGCCCGCAGTTGTCCCAACAGCCCTGTCCCCTTCGCAGGGGCTCCCCTTTGGCAAAGTGCATCGTGGTCAAGCACCTGGGGAGGGGAGAACTAGCGGAGGACGGGACGTGCAGCAGGTCGCCCCCGCTCAAAAGGCTCTGCCAGGAGGTGCAGGTACGTTCCTGGGCATGAGGGGAGGTTGGGGTGGGTTTCATATGGGTCTGAGCTCAAATCAACTGATGGGAAGCCTTTGCAGTGCGTCCCTGGCTGCTCCTGGTCCCTCCTCCCTGTGGTTGCATTGAAAGAGGTGTGAGAAAGGGTCCTGTGTCTTTCCAAGATCCTCTCCCTGCTGCTTCCTTTAACACCATCACTAGCTGCCAGCCCACAGGAGCCCTGAAAGCACAGCAGGGAATCTCTTCCAACAGCCTGGAGCCTGTAGGACCAGGACAAGGTGCATGTTTTCCTGCTCATGAAGGACTTGTCCTTCCGAATCCTGTATCCATGATCCCCGTTGTGCAAGGAGCCGTGGCCTCCTGCGCTGCAGCTGTGGAAGTGGGAGGGGAAAACAGGAGCTTTCTGCTTGTGGCCAGGATGCAGCACAGTCCCACAGCGTGATAACGGCTCGTCGGAAGATTGAAATCGTGCAGCTCCTGTGTAGCTGACATGAGCAAGGCACGTTCTTCCTTTGGTTGTAGCTCTGGGGATTTTCTGGGCCAGGCAGTGTACGTGCCAGTGCCCCCGCCTGGTAGGAAAGGGCTGTTCTCAGGCTATTTTTCAGACTGTTTTCAGACTGTTCATGGTCTCTGGCACAAAATGTGTGCTCCCTGTGCTGGTGGAATTGGGTGCCACGATGGCTAGTGGGAGCGGACGAGGGCACATGTTTTCTCCAATGCTTGAAGCAGGGCAGTTGTCCCAAGTCTTTGCAGAGGGACCTTGGGTACCTCCTGCTAGTGCACTGAGCTATTCCAGGAGCTGAGATACAGTGCAGGCATCAAACTCAGAGTACAGCCTGAGTAAAACCCAGAAATGTTTTTTTCTTGGAGGATGTGTTCAACTGAGCATGGGGTGCCCTTTCAAGAAGGGATGGCCTGAGCGTATCCCTGGGACAACAGGGACAGTGGGTTATGTGTCTTTGTGTTGGTCTTGCCTGTATAGTGGGTTCTTTTTTTTGGAGGTGGTGTCTCGTGCTTGCCCATCTGGGCAGGAACATTGGCCTCCCCCTGCCCTCTAGGACAGGGTAGCTGCGAAGGGGTGGGAAAACTGGACCAGGGCAGCACTTTGACACTGTGTTCCTGATCAGGAGGCTGTCGTGGTTGCTCTGGGTGATGGGAGGTGGTTGTGCAGAATGTCCTAGGAGGAGGAGGAGGCTGGAGGGACCTCCAGCTCCACTGCTGCTCTTGTTCAGACACTGTAATAAAGGCGTTTTTAACTCGTGAGAGTCTTTCATGCCGTGGAGGCTGCTCATAACCAGGGGACACAGTGGGAATGGGGAGGCTCTCACAGAATCAAATCACAGGATGGTTGAGGTTGGAAGGGACTTCTAGAGATCTAGTCTAGAGATCTAGTCCAACACCCCTACTCTGGCAGGGACACCAGGAGTATGTGGCACAGGGCGGCATCCAGGTGGGTTTGGAAGATCTCCAGAGAAGGAGACTCCACAGCCTCCCTGGGCAGCCTGTTCCAGGGCTCTGGCACCCTCACAGGCAAGAAGTTCCTCCTCACAGGAATAAAATCCTGTGCTTTAATTTACACCCATTGCCCCTTGTCCTGTCACTGGCCACCACCGAGAAGAGTTTGGCCCCTTCCTCTCACCTTTGGAAGGCACCTCCTGGCCTGGGCCCTGCACCGGAGAGCCCAGCACCCGATACGTGTGGCGTGGATCCTCCGCTTCTCAACTTTCACACCCTCTTTGTGGATTTTTAACAGGAAAAAAAGACTGGGAGCTCTCAGAGACCCCACCCCAAGGTATTTACGTGCGGCGCTGCCTGCCTCCCCCGGCGCCTCTCGCCCCGCTTCCCACCAGCGCTCCCCCTTTCTAACCGCTCCGCACGGCCTCCACACGCGTGGCCTCCTCATCGGGTACCTGCAGTTGCATGTTAGCAGTAGATACCACTAGCTGCTTGGCTGCGCTCACTGAGGGTCTGCCACCCTGCCCAGCAGAGTGGGCGAATGTGGTTGAGGCTCCCCTGGGTGCTGCAGGGGTTGGAGGCCCCATAGAATCCTTAAGGTTGGAAGGGAGCTCTGGAGGTCGTCATCTGGTCTGTTCCCCCTGCACACGCAGGGTCACCTAGAGCATGAGGCACAGGACAGTGTCCAAGGGGGGGTTGAAGATCTCCAGAGAAGAACCGAGGCTTCTCCTCGCTTGGCGAAGCAGGTGCTGGACAACATGAGGACATGTTCTGGGGCCTGCTAGGGCCACCAGCCCCGTCTTCTGTTCCCCCTTTGGAGGGACCTGCTAGGGTCGCCGGACCTGTCTTCTGCTCCCCCTTTGGAAGAACTGCTCCGAACGCCCTCGTTTTCTGTGAGGAGAAGCTGCAGAGCAGAACTTGGAGCCGGTGGCACCCTCTGCCTGTGCAGCCCGAGCCCTGCGCGCTCGCGCTGTTGAGGCAGCAGCACCAGCTCTGCTGCTGGAGATGAACCACAGCTCGCAGGGACGTCCGAATGCGTGTGAACTGGTGACGGGGTGAAAGGCAGACCCACCGGGAATCGCTGCCTTGATTTTCCAGTTGGGATGGCGCTTCGTCTGCTTCCCTTGTAAAGACGATATCGGGATGCGCTTCCCGTTGCCGTGAGCTTGCTCAGGGCCTTGTGCAGTGGGAGGGCTCTGCTAACACCTTTCCTGGAGCCGGGACCTCCAGAAGCCGCCTGGCCGACGTGATGGGACCTTCAACGCACCAGGTCTGCTGCAGCACCGGCCCTTGCCTCTCATCCTCCAGGCAGCTTCCATGAGCAGCAGCTCTATTTTGAGGATTCAGCTTTCTGCTGTCCTCCAACATGAGCTGGGCTTGGGGGGCTTGGCCAAGGGGCCTCCCTGGCAGCTTCTTCCATCGTTGCACTGAGCTGTTTGTGTGCTCTCCCTTCATTGGGGTGCCCAGCGTGTGCTCCTCGGTGGCCCCTGGTGAGCAGGTGAGCGGGAGGCAAGGCCTGGCTTGCCCCGCCGCTTATCATCCTGGGGCTGCGACTGGCTCTGTAGGCTGGAGGAAGTTTGGTGTGAAAATTAAAGTGTCTTGGCATGAGGGGTGCGGGGAAGTGAGTGTTTGATGGGTCGGTGGGAGCCTAGCTTGGTCACATATGAGATTGTGCCTTGCTGGGAGCTTGGCGACGCATCAGGCTTGTGGAAATCAGGCTCCAGGAGCTGTCTGGCAGAGCTGGGGACCCCACGTGAGGTTCCAAAACAGCCGTGTGAACCGTCTTCCTCCTGAAGAAGGGCAGAGCAGGTGGCGTTCCCTGCATCAGGTGTGCTGAGCTTCTGGTGGCTGCTGGACTGCAGGATCCCAGTGGCACTTCCCATTGGGAATTCAGGGGTGCAGGATTTCCAGTATTGGTACTTGCTTCCCTTCAGCTGCTTCGTACAGCCTGGAGCAGTTGGGATCCAACTCGCTGCTGGGGAGCTCACACATAGGATGCACTTAAGCTTGGAGACCCACCAGCTGGGCAAGCGCCACGAGCTCTGCTGCTTGGGTTTCCTTCCTACTTCTGTGGGGTGGCACCCGGCCATCCCCATCTCTACCTCCTGGACCAAACTGTAATTCCAGCCCGTTTGCTAACGTGACAGTCTGGTGCGAGCAACTGCTGGGGCCTGGGCTGCAGCTTGGGGTTCATGTGCTTGCATGATGGGCCTTAGGGCTGCAAGGAGAAGATGTGCCCCAGCTGCACGTTGGCCTCCGTGCTGCAAAGCTTTGGCTCAGCGTGCCTGGCCCTGTGGAGATGTGGAAGGCAGAGGTCTGCTCTCTGCCTGAGGCATGCTGCCTGCTCAGCTGTTTCCTGAGTTCCTCCGAGGAAAGGAGAGAAGGTCAGGGGAAATCAGGCCCCACGCTGAGCTGTGGTGTCCTGGAGATGCAGCCAGCCAAGGTGACTTTCAGGGTGACCTTACCACTCAGAAGCCCTGTTGTAGCTCTGGCATCTGCTGTAGGGGTCCGTGTGAGTTGTCTGGGACCAGTAAACACGTGGCTAAGAGGTTGTGTTGGTGGTTGATTGCTGTCCCAGGAAAGCAGGACGGGGAGCCCGTTTGCCACCACAGCCCAGAGCGGCCAGTGCCGCCCCCTCACGGTGAGGGGCATTTCTGAGCATTGCTGGTGGGGCAAAGATGCTTCGGGTCTTGCAGTGAGACCCCGTTCGGGGGCTTTCCTGGTGGCTGGGGGCTGTGCAAGGAGCTTCCTGCAGCTCTGGTGCATGGTTTGTGGGCGGGTGGCCACGAGGGGCTGCAGCCCCTTGTCCCCTCTCCGTCCTTTTGGAGCTGCCGTCTCTAATCTCCCGCTTTCCCCAGACGCCCTGGGATCCGACCACGGACATGTGGTGGCACGAGCTGATGGGCAGCGCCAGCACGGAGTGCGAACCCGAGTGGTGCGACGCGGAGGACGCGCTCTTCATCCTCTACACCAGCGGCTCCACCGGGAAGCCCAAGGTGGGATCCCCTGCCCGCCTCGCTGCCCCACGGGGACAGAGATGCCTCCGAGATGGGAGCCGCTGAGGGTTCCTTTGGGAGGTCTCCATAGGAAGAGGAGCTACGGAGGCTTTGGGAGAGGGGATGTGGGGGTCATTCCCGTTGCTGCTTGTCAGTGGACCAGCGAGGCTCAACTTGGGCTGGGATGGAGGGGACTTTGGCTGGGAGTTTGTCCTGATGATCCCGTGCCTTCTCCTTGCAGGGCGTTCTGCATACCGTGGGTGGATACATGCTCTTCGCTGCCACCTCGTTTAAGTATGTGTTTGATTACCACTCTGACGATATCTACTGGTGCACAGCGGACATCGGCTGGATAACAGGCCATTCGTACCTCACGTACGGACCCCTCGCAAACGGGGCAACTAGTGTGCTGGTAAGTGCTGGGTGGCCCTTGGCTGCCTCTCCACCAAGGTGTTGATGACGATGCTCAGCTGCAGCCCCGAATTGCTCTGTGCTGAGCTTGGCAGGACACACGTTTCTGTGCCAGGTCCCTTTGTGCTTTCCGTGCTACGTTGCAATGTGTTGTCCTCGGTGAGGAAGTCCCCAGGAGGGCCTGGGTGACTGCTCGGTGCTCTAGAGGAAAGGACTGGGATCCGTGCGTGGTTTTGGGGCCATTTTTCAAATACTCCTGTTTCTTTTTCTTAGATATTCAAGCCTGCTGTTCCAGGGGAGTCAGGGCTGCTGCAGGCTAATAGGAAAGCTGGATGCTGAGTGGGGAGAGATGTTCATACTGCTCAAGCTAGTCTAACAGCTCGTATTCAACTCTGCCTGCATCTCCTTTGATAGTGTATGGGAAAAACAAAACAGGGAGCCGAGGCCTTTTCCCAAAGCAAGCAGAAAAAGTCACTTTTGAGAAATGAGAATGATTCTCATTGGGAGAATCTTTTTAAGGTTTTTGATGCCTTTGGTTCTGGTTTTGTGACTCTATGTTTGGACTCATCACTTGATGCCTTGTGGAGAGTGTCCTTGGGCTGGTGGAACAGCGTTCCCTGCAACAGCCACCCAAGTGCCCTCGTTGCAAGGAAGTTGGTGGGGACATGGACTGGGACATCTGAGATTGGGAGTGGGATGATAAATCCATACTGAGGAGGAGGTGAGATGGGGAAATGCACCGGTCTGGTTTCACATGCCACTCCCCACGCGCCTGCACGCCAGGTGAGGACACGTAGGGATCCAACTGTTGTCCCCGCTTGCTCCCAGCGCCTGTTGCTTGTGAACGTCCCTGCCGACGGTTGCAGGGAGGTGGTGCTAATAGACAGCCGTGTCACTGCCCTGTTTCCCACTCAGTTTGAAGGTGTCCCCACCTACCCGGACGTCGGGCGAATGTGGAGCATTGTTGACAAGTACAAGGTGACCAAGTTCTACACGGCGCCCACAGCCATCCGGCTGCTCATGAAACATGGGGAGGAGCCCGTCAAAAAGTGAGTGCCACCCCCAGTGGTGTGGGGACCTCCCATGCTCCTGACAAGGGGACAAGGGGTCACAACTTCCTTGAGCAGCAGCTTCCTCATTGCATTTTGTGAACAAAGATTCAGATTGAATCTTCTGCATTCAGTCCAGGGATGAGCAGATACCTATGGCTCAGTCACAGCACTTCTGAGCAAGTCCTTCCCGTTCACCATGAGCTGCAGCAGAGCTCTGAGGATCCGGGCTCTGCTCTGTCCTGGTCCTGAGCTGAAGCTTGCAGAGGTGTGACAAGCAGAGAGCCTGTGTTTGTGGTGTTCCTTAACCCAGGGAAGAGACAGAGCAGAGCTGAGTGTGTTCCTGTCCCTACAACGTGTCCCTATGATTCTTCCATTCCGTGAATGAAGACAAATACTCCAAGGTCAACAGCAAACAGGCTGTGCTGAGGAGCTTCAAACTCAACTCAGTATTCATAAGTCGAGAACAGCCAATTTCTGCTTTTGTATAAAACATGCAGGAAACAGAAGTTTCCAAAATAGTTTTGACCTCTCTGATCTCTCAAATCAGCATAGGGAAAAAAAATAGCCAGGCTTTTTCATATAATTAAGTGACCTCCATCACTTAATCATGCCATCGCTAGTGCTTCTGCCTAGGAGCCATTCCCCATGCCAAGGCAGGTAAAACACACTCTCTGTTGGTAAATTAGTTAGGTAAGTTGTTAGGCTTTTAAGGTTGCAGTTGTAATGAGCTGTGTGCATCCTCAGTCTCCTGTGAGCTCGGAGTGGGACATACCCAAGCCCTGGAGGTCTCTCCTCCACCCACATGGCAGAGCATTCAGAAGGACTAAAATGTCCTCCGGCTGCTTGGGTGGCCTAGAGGTGCCCTAGAGCTGCCCTGCCTCTGCTCCACAGGCACAGCAGGAAGACTCTGAAGGTGCTGGGGACTGTCGGGGAGCCCATCAACCCCGAGGCCTGGCTGTGGTACTACCGCGTGGTGGGAGAAGAGAGGTGCCCCATTGTGGACACCTTCTGGCAGACGGAGACGGTGAGTCCTTGCCCCGGGGGCTGCGGGACCTCCCTCTCCCTGGTGCTCCTGGCATAGCAGGGTCCCCTTTGCAGGTTTGCAGTAGTGCTGCTATGAGGAGCAGCTCTTTGGCTTGTACAGGAGCCTCTCGACCTCCTGTGTGCCCAGGACTGAATCTGTTGGCTCCAATTCTCTCTCCTGCCTGGACCTCAGCAGCTTGGGGGTCTGGAACATCTGCCCCATGAGGAAAGGCTGAGACAGCTGGGCCTGTTCAGCATGAATAAAAGGCTGAGGGGGGAAACCTATCGGTGTCTGTAAACACCTCAAGGCAGGGAGTGAGGAGGATGGGGCGGCCTCTTTTCAGTAGTGACCACTGATAGGACTAGGGAAGATGGTCACAAATTGAAGCACCAAAAGTTCCACAGGAACTTAAGGAAAAATTTCTTAACAGTGAGAGTGACAGAGCCCTGGAACAGGTTGCCAGGAGAGGTTGTGGAGTCTCCTTCTGTGCCACATGCTCTAGGTGACCCTGCGTGTACAGGAGGGTTGGACTAGATGATCTCCAAAAGTCCCTTCCAACCTTAAGGATTCTGTGATTCCATGGGGAGACCTTTCCCTTGATGGCTGCCACCACTCTGCTCTGATCCCTGCTTGCAGCTGCCCTCTCCACCTCTTTCTCTTCTCCAGCCGCAACAGGACCTCCTGCCCCAACCCAGCCCCGCTGTCTCCCTCCTCCTTGAGGCCCCGTCTCCGGACTGCGACCAGAGGCGCCCGGAGCCGAGCGACAGCGGCCGCGGGCCGGGCGGGCCCGGCCTAACCGCCTTCGCTTTGCCTCTCCCTGCAGGGTGGCCACATGTTGACGCCGCTCCCTGCCGCCACCCCCATGAAGCCGGGCTCTGCTGTGAGTAGCTGGTGTCCCCGACGGGGAGGGACAGCCCCGCGCGTGCCCTGGGCAGGGCTGAGGTGGCTTTGGGCTGCGGTGGCCCGGGTTCCACCTCAGTAGGTGGCCGCGATGCGAAATGTCCCATCTGGCACCTCCAGATGTGGTCTCCAGAGCTGCCCCTGTTCTGCCCCCTGCCCTGTCCAGCTCACAGGGTAATTTTAGCATGGGGGGTTTCATCTCTCCTTGCTTTCCATGGCAGACATTCCCCTTCTTCGGCGTGGTCCCTGCCATCCTCAACGAGTCAGGAGAAGAGCTGGAAGGAGAAGCAGAAGGCTACCTGGTAAAGAAGGGATCATGGTCCTCCCAGCCCTCCCCTTGTCCCTGTCTGTTCCCCTCGAGCTCCAGCACGTTCCTGGTACAGTGCACACATCTCCACCTACGCTGGATCCAGCCAAGGGGCCTTTTCAGTGATGGGAACAACCTCTACAACCGTAACTCAAGTTTTATGTCCTAAACCAGCTGTGTAAGCAATCACTGATGCAACATACAGAAGGCAACAGCTTTTCAGTGCTCCTTCCCCTCTGCCAAGCGTGGTGAGACTTGCCCAACAGAGCAGCACTGCAGTGAGAGCAGGGCCAGCAAGTGTCATCATCCACAGTCATCTCTGCAGTGCTTTTCTTACTATATCCTGCTGCCCCTGCAGGATTATTTCCCCTCCCATCATGCAAGAAATACAGTCTGTTCACTCCTGGAATGGGGTGGGCAGAACAGCAGCTGCCTGATACCCTGATCCCGCAAACAGCTCTTCAGCACGAGGCAGTTGCTCCCATGTGCCAGGCGGTTGCAAAAGGATAAATTATGCTAAGGTTGTGGAGCAGCGTAGGAACTGCAGCTGCTGCCCAGGGTTATTTAGGTCAATAGGGGTGATTAGAAACGGCCGACCGAGAGTTAGCGCTGCTGGTTGGGTTCTGCTCCCACTGATTCCTACCTGTGCTTCCCACCGTCAGGTCTTTAAACAGCCCTGGCCAGGAATAATGCGCACGGTGTATGGAAACCACCAGCAATTCGAGACCACCTACTTCAAGAAGTTCCCTGGGTACTACGTGACGGGCGATGGTAAGGAGCCCCCCCAGGGGCCTGGGGCCAGCAGTATAAATCTTGCCCTGTCCTGGTCTCAGAATCCCCTGTCAGTTGCTCTGGGGGCTGACGCTGCTTCCTCACGCTGTCATTTCTGCCTATTTTTAGGTTGCAGGAGAGATAAAGACGGTTATTACTGGATCACAGGACGAATTGATGACATGTTGAATGTTTCTGGTGAGAAAAACAACTTTTGTCTTCCATGGAAGCCAGTGTACCTTTCTAGATACCAGCTCAAACCACAGCACTGCTCTAGGGACACAGTTCTGTCCATGACTTTGCCCAGCAATCTGTCCTTGAGCTGGATCGGATTGCAGGATCTTGCTCATTCCCAAGTCAGTAGGGCCTGTGACTTCGTGACTTGCTAGGATAATCCTTCCAGAGGAAACACGCTGGAGAAAAGGAGCTTTCTGTAGTCTCTTAGAGGAAGTTTTTAAGCACTCACGGTGCTTCCTTGCTGAAGCATTTGGTGTGGCAGGAGATTTTAGACTCATAAAATCATTAGGATGGGCAGGACCTCTGGCATCTCTAATCCAAGCTGCTGATCCAGGTGGGCTAACCTCAAAGCCAGATTAGGCTGCTCAGGGCTTTGTCAGGTCGAGTTCTGAAATTCCCGAGGGACTGAGACTCTCCCACCTTTCTTGCCTGAATTTCCTGGGATTCACCTTCATTTCATCCCACCCTGCCTTCCCTAGGCTGTATTAAAGAGCTCCCTTCCTCCTTTCCTGCAGGCAGTGGCCTATAGATTCTTACTACTGCTTTTGAGCGGTCTGCTGTGCTTTCCTTGGCTTGGAGCTGATCCTCCATCCTGAAGTTAATGCTTGTTCGTGTAATACTTCATCAAGGTCATGTAATACGTCCCAAGGTAGAGTGGCCGAGTGTGGATACAGCTGGAGCAGACCTGTACAAAAGAGGGTTGTGCCCCTGCGCCATGATGAGGAGCTTCCCTAACATCTCCCAGATGAGCGTGGTCCACAACAGAGCCAGTCCTTGGGCTCTGCAGAGTCAGGCTCGCTCTTCTCTGCATGTTCCAGGTGACCTTGTGGACACGTCTCCCCTTAGCGCTTCCAGCTCCTTCTCGGACGTCGCTTTCTTTAATCTGATGGATGTGAACGATTCACAAATCTGTTTAAGCAGCCCAAAGGTGATAGGGATAAGGGCCAGGGCCTTTGTCTGCAACGCTTAGCTAATCCCGTGCTGATGAGAGGACAGCCCAACAGAGCCCTGTTGAAGGGGGGGTTATTTCTCCAGCTGTTTTCTCAGCCACGCAGAACTGGTGGTGTCAAACCTCCAGGTTTAGGACGTTCCAGACTCGCGGGCTCCTTCCCGGTGGCTGCTGGGCCTCTCGGAGGCTTCAGCCCCGCACAGGTGGGTGACACGTCGCCCTCCTCTGCTCGCAGGCCACTTGCTGAGCACGGCGGAGGTGGAATCGGCCTTGCTGGAGCACGCGGCCGTCGCCGAGGCGGCCGTGGTCAGCCACCCGCACGCCCTCAAAGGCGAGTGCCTCTACTGCTTCGTGACGCTCAGAGACGGCCACGAGTTCACCAAGAACCTGGCAGAGGAGCTGAGGAAACAAGGTAGTTGGGCCGGAGAGGAGGCGGTGCTGGAGGGGTTGAGGCTTGGGTGGCAGCAGGCGAGGGCGTGTGGGGGATCCAACGTGGACAACTGCGCCAAGGTGGCCCCTGTGCCCGGAGAGCGTGGCTGGTGGACTCGGAAACGGGATCCTGGCTGCATCCGGAGGATGTTGCCAGCAGGTCAAGGGAGGGGATCCTGCCCCTCTGCTCAGCTCTGGTGAGGCCGCACCTGGAGTATTGGGGGCAGTTCTGGGCTCCCCAGTATGAGAGGGACGTGGAGCTTCTCGAGAAGGTCCAGCGGAGGGCAACAAAGGTGATTAAGGGAATGGAACATCTCTCGTAGGAGGAGAGACTGAGTGAGTTGGGCCTTTTTTCCCTGGAGAAGGTTGAGAGAGCATCCGATCATAAGTACATTAGGGGGGAATGTAGGGAGGAAGGGGCCAAGCTCTTATCAGTGGTGGCCAGTGACAGGACAAGGGGCAATGGGTGTAAGTTGCAGCACAAGAAGTTCCATCTCCATGTGAGGAAGAACTTAACTGTGAGGGTGACAGAGCCCTGGAACAGGCTGCCCAGGGAGGTTGTGGAGTCTCCTCTCTGGAGGTCTTCAAGACCCGCCTGGATGCCGCCCTGTGCCACATGGTCTAGGTATTCCTGCTGGAGCAGGAAGATGGACTAGATGATCTCTAGAGGTCCCTTCCAACCGCAACAATTGTGTGATTCTGTGAAATTCCATGTCCTGGCCTTTGGGGAAGCCACCTGGATCCCTTGGAAGCTGGTGGGCGGGTGGAGGTGTTGTGTGGCCTGCAGTGTCTGCAGCAGCGCTCGCCTGCGCGGGCGCTGAGCCCCGGCCCTCCTGCGCAGCCCTCTTGCAGAGGGACTTTTGGCAGGAGGGGGCCCTGCCGCAGCCCATCTCCAGTGACAAACCCGCAGCTTTGGCTCAGAGCAGGGGCAAAAGATCCAGGGATCCACTATGTTTTACACAACTGCTTCCCTGCCCGGGGTGACGGTTGGGTTGTTTGTGCCCAGCCCTCGCTGAATTCTTTTATTGCCACTGAGGAGTCTTTTTATTTTTCTTTTTTCAGTCCGAGAAAGAATCGGACCGATAGCGACACCTGATTACATCCAGTACGCGCCCAGCCTGCCCAAGACGCGCTCAGGTAAGGGGGCAGTCACAGCACTGAAGGATGGACATCCCCAAAGTGCTTGTGTTGTTCCACCGAAGTCCAGGGGGACAAACCCTGAGACCAGGGGGATGCAGTAGGTCTGGGCAGTCCCTAGGCCATGCTCAAAGGCTCCTGCTTAACTCTCCTGGCTGTCTTTACAGGAAAGATTACCAGAAGGATATTAAGGAAGATTGCCCAAAATGACCAAGATCTGGGGGACATCTCCACCCTGGCGGACCCAGGCATCATAAACCACCTTTTCAAGAACAGATGTGACACCAAACTGTAGCAGTGACCTGTCCCTGCTGAACAGAACTGCAGCAGCGGTGTCCTGAGGAGCGGGTCCCTCAAGAAGCTGCTGTCTGCCCCGGAACAGAAACCTTGTCCTGATGAACTGAATGTACAAAAGCTGTAAAGGAGGGAACGGCTGGTTCTGGAGAGGCCCCCTCGTGCTTCCTTCCTTCCGGAGGTTCCCGCTCCGTCACCGCTGACAGAGGGGCTTCTGCTCTTCCCTTTTCATCACCTTGTTCATGATTTTGGAGGGGGCTGGGAGGGAGAATTAATTAATTTTATCTAATTGAGGGGTCCTGGTGTGTTGCCTGCAGCAGGAAGGAGCAGGAGGTTGGAGAGGAAGGGGTCCTGTCCACAGAAGTCTTGGTCTGGGGTGCTCTGTAGAGCACTGGCCCTCTGCTCCCTGGTGCCACCAATGAAGCCTGGAGGTAGGACAAGGCTGGGGGCGAGAAGCAGGTGCTACTGCTACCCCAAGGACAGGGGAGAGGGGCAAAAACCCGAGCAAAGCCACCCCACTGCTCTGCAGAGGAGCTTCTCCCAGTACAGGCCGACCACGTGTGTGTTGGAGGGCAGCAAGCCCCTTGCTGCAGCAAAGAAACCAAGGCAGGCAGGGCTCTGGCCCAGAAATAAAAGAGGGAAAGACATTTAAGTGCAGCTGTTGCTGAAATCTGAAAGGGCCTTTTGATAATGGGGGAAAAAAAAAAGAGAGAAAATCTTATCTCCAGCCAAAGGGTGCTGCCAAAGCCAACAATCCTGCCATAATGAAATTAAATTTAACTCCAGCCCTGGGTTGAGCTGGGAAAGATACCTCCTTTCTAATGGCTGTATTGGACGTACGCAGGAGCTGCAGGAGAAAGAGGCTGCAGGAGAAAGAGGCTGTAAAAGCTGTTTGTGAACCCCAGCGTACAGGCTTTGCCTGCCAAAGGAGCTCATTTCTCGATGGTCTGGAAAGGAAGCAGCTGTCTCCAGGACGGATCGCTCAAGGGAAGGGTAGAGGTGCTCTGAGGGGCTCTTGTCCAAGTCTCATTTCTACCTGCTGCTCTCCTTGGCACCGTAGTCGCCTGTGACACGTAACCTCCGTGGGGGTCTGTGTCAAATGCTCCACCCACAGCTCCGAACTGCTGCTCCACCTGCTCAGAACTCCCACACTTGCTCTCCTCCTGTTCTACTGAGTCTGTGGTGTGATTTTGGCTGCAGACAGCTGAAATTCTATGCAAAGAGAGAATAAAAATCAAGGAAACACAATGGAAACCGGTGTGGCACGTGTGCATTGGTTTTAGGCACCTGTCTGGTGTTTGAGTCCAGAGGGAGATGGGAGCTTAGCAGTTATCCTTAGGCCACCCTGGATAGGTTGTGGAAACCATGAGCTCCTCATGGCAAAGGTCTTGGCAGAGCAAGCAGGGAGCCTCAGGGCTTGATGCCAGCCTCTCGTGCCAGCCCATCTTGTTCCCCAAGGCAGCCACGGTGCTGGAGCAGTGCTGGTCCTCACGCCACCGCAGTCCTGGTCACCAGCCTCCTTCACCAGCTCCTCCACCCTTTAGGTTGGGCTTCCAGCTCAAGTTCATCCCCAGCAGAGATTTCAACTGTTTCCTCATGCCTAAAAATAATCTCAATGGCTCTGAGACCAGGCTGGTTATCTGAGCAAGACCCCAGGAGAGAAGAGGGCAAATGATGGCTCGGATTGCTTATGACAGAGCCCAGTTGTGTGAGCGTGGGCAGTAGAAGCCCTTCAGCCTGCCCTGAAGGTGCTGGCCAGCAACATGTGGCCCCCCCATGCAGAGCCTGGCAGTGGCTGGTTGAGGAGTCCATGTTCCTCTGCCCCAGGCCAGGCCTCACACCAGCGACTTAAGCACTGCCTTTGTGGCCAAGCACAGCACTGATTGCTCTGTCCAGAGCCACTTATCTGTCTCCAAGAGCAGGTGAATGTCAGGACAAGCCACATCTTACCCTTTCCCCTGGGCATTCAGTGGTTACCTCTCCCCAAGAACTTGTCTGAAGCTTCAAATCCCTTCAGACGAGATGCAATCCCTTGTTCCCGGGCACCACATGGCACATCACACCAGCTCAGCAGAGAAGCTGAGGTCATTCTTCTGGAGCAGGGACCATCTGCCCCTCCCAACACAGGAGAGAGCAACAAGCTGGGCTCTGAGCCCAGCTCAGGCACATTGTCCTGGGGAAGCATTGCTGGGTTTGGCTTTCCTGAAGTCCTGCATGAACAAAACAGGCTGGTTGTGAGGACAGAGACTGTCAGCACTCGTGTCTCCTCAAGCTGGGCCTGCAAAGCCTGCAGGGTTGATTAGCAGTTACCTACATAGAAAAATAACCATCAGACATTTCAGGGCAGCTCCATAGGAGATGAGCAAAGAAGTAGGAATCAACAGGGAAAGGAATGATGAGAGCTCTGACCCACTCCCACAGACTTTGGCAGTACCTGGTGTGTTGATGATTGATATCCTTAAAGGCAAAAGATTCAAAAGGTTCCACACCATAAGAGATGCTCCTGGCAGAGAACAAGGAAATACGGACTGATTTTCCTTGCGGGATATAGTCCCAGACAAAACTGACACGAGAACAGCATTCAGATTGAGCGTACATTTTAATCTCTGCATGGGGGTAATCAGCCCCCCCTCTCCAATTTAACAACAACCCAGGAACCACAGAACCAGTTACACTCAAAGATTCCCAAGTTCATAGGTTCAGGATTGAAGCACCAAGCCTGAGCAGTGCCCATGGCTGGGTGTAGGCACAGATTCAGTCAGCAAATTGATTCAGGAGAAATACTGCCTTAAAGATTCTTCCCTCGGGTGTCACCATAAAGCAGATCGAAGGCTACTCGGGTGCTTTACCAGGCCACTTCCAGAAAGGTCTCTCTATTTTATGTTTCTCTATGACTTGCTTGGCTCATCAAGGGTGGGTGGAGGAGGGTCACACCAGTGGAATGTGCAGAAGGCGACGGGAGCAGAACCCATTTCACAGAATCCCAGAATGGGTGAGGTTGGAAGGGACCTCTAGAGATCATCCAGTCCAACCCCCTGCTCCAGCAGGGACACCCAGAGCACGGGGCACAGGGCGGCATCCAGGTGGGTTTGGAGACCTCCAGAGAAGGAGACTCCACAACCTCCCTGGGCAGCCTGTGCCAGGGCTCTGAAGGGGCCCATTTGCCCCTTCACTGTTCCCATCAGTGCACGAGACCTCGGGGAGACACCTCTCGCTGTCCCCTGCCACTGGTCCCAGCGGTGACAGCAGCTCGGGCTGCGTTTGCTGCCTCTGTGCTCCCCTTGTTTCCCACCCACAAAGGTGCCCATCTCACCACGCCACAAGTCCTGGAGGGTGATTAAAGAGGCCAGGCCTCTCAGCTGCTGCCCTGCTCCCTCACACAGTAGTGGCAGCTCAGGCAGGAGATGCTCAGTGCTCAAGGAAACATCCCATCAATGGAATAGTGGGAGGTCAGGACTGGGAGCTGCACCTGGGGCAGGTCTGGACCCACTGGGCAGGAAGGAGAAGGGAATCCCTTCCTCCGACAGGGGAACTGCAAATGGGAAGCTGGGCCTGGCACGTTGTACAGTCCCTCCTCATGATCCCAAACACCTCAGGACCTTGGTAACTTCACCCTGAGGGAAAACATCCCCGCAGCAGCCAAGCTCTTCGGGCAGCAGAGCAAGGATGGGGCATGGCCCCCTCACACCAGGTAGGGGGTGTCCAGCACGGCCACGCCGGCCGCGACGCCGCCGTCCGCGTGCTCGATCGCCTTGGTCCGCAGCAGGTGCCCGGCCGACTCGTTCAGCACCAGCTCCTTGCCCTGCCTGCAGAGGAAAGGGCAACTGAGCACCCGCAGGGCAGAAAACTTCCAACATTCCTATTGCCTCCAGGAATTTGACTGACATTCCCCACCAAAGCCACAGCACGGGGTAGTTAACCTGCACGTTAAGCCTCTCTGGTCTAGGGCAGAGTAATAACAAAGCTCTGCTTATTTTCTGCACAGCAGAGACACAGCTGTGTGCTCAGCCAGGCCATTTCTGTCAGGTTTCTTTGCACTGGCAGGTTGTGAGCGCTGCCAGAGCACGTTTGTTCCTGAAATCGTATGAGAAGGACTTCAATTTATACATTATGGAAACATCTCCATGGATCTAAAATGGTTTAAACAAAAACAGCGGTTATTTATGATTGAGCACAACCACGTTAGGTCTTCAGAGGCCCCTGGGGCTTCAGCAAAGCAGTGCTGCTACAGCCAGACCCCGAGAGATACCACCACAAAAAATCAGCACATTTTGAGATGTTCATATTTCAGGTGGCACTGGCTGTGCTGCTTGTAAACAACGTGCTTGGCAGCAGGTCCAGAGCAGCCGTCCAGCATGTGATCCCAGTGCTCAGCAAGCAGCTGAGGGCAAATGTTCCCAAATGTTCCCAAGGGAAGTGCTGGCAACAGCAGCTATCCAAGTATCCATGTTTCTCACCTGACGTAGACACCAAAAATCCCAAGCTCCGAGATGCACTCGGAAACTTTCAGCGGAGTGTGAGGCCGCAGCAGGTAGTTCTTTGATGGCCGTGGTTTGATCTTATCCATCAGAATGTACGAGGTCCTCTCAGGGCTGTCTTTGATCTTCTCCAGAACGTGCCTGAGCTCTTCACCATAGAGGTTGTTCCCTGACAACAAAACCAGTGGGTCAGGCACATCCCAGCACAGCAGCAGAATTATTTGCCCCAGGCAGCCCAAATAGGTGCAGCCTTTGCCTTGTGCTCTCTGGGTTCCTTGTGCTCCCAGCTCCAGGAGCTTGAGAAGCTTCTTCAGGAGCAGCCCCTATGTCAGGAGCAGCCGTGACTAGTTCCCACAGCAGGATCTCAGGAAGGACCAGAGAAGCTGCCCCAAATGCCTTGTTCTTGCTGGCCAGGCCCGTAATGGGCCTTATAGCCCCACACACGAACTGCTGCTCATCCTCGCAGCCCCTCACCAACGCCAGCAAGGCCACAGGAGTGGTGGGAAGAGGTGATGGAAAGGGCTGTTTCTGAAGCCCAGGCAGGACCAAAACGGATTTTAAACACGCCAGTAGTGATCTGCATTGCACCTCTGTCAGGAGCATAAGAAAGGGGTAGCTACAAGCCATCCTTTGAGCCCCCAGGACAGATACACAGCAAACCCTCCCCAGGGCCCCTCCAGCTCTCACCTCCACCCTCTCGTTGCGGCTTCAGCACGAAGCAGTCGGGGTCAGCAATGGCCTTAGCAGCCATCTTGTCACCCTCTTCTCCCTGGCAGCAAAGGACGACAACAGCAAAGCATCAGAGAAAAGCAGGGGTTCCCGCACAGTCCCCTCTGAGCAGGGCCACCAGAGTCCCCACCAAGGCCACAGAGCCCTTTCAGGAGGGCTGATTTCACAAAGGGCTTCCAAGATCCATTTTACCTGCCACTTTTCTTAACCAAAGACAAATATTCAACAGGCTGGATGTATCTGCACGGTCCCTCCTGCTCCAGACGTGCGTCACTCACCAAGTCCAGGGAATAGAGCCCAGCAAACGTGGCTCTTATCCGAGCCACGGATGCTGCCTGGTCCGGCAGGAGTTTCTCCAGAGTCCCTGGTCGGGTCAGCTCCTGCTGGACCTTCTTGGTCCCAGCCAGCTGGGTAGCAATGTCAGGGCACTTCACTGCCCTCGACCTCTCCAGCAGCAATCGTGCCTCCCAGTTCTGAGACAGAGAGAACAATAATCCCATCAGCAAAATAACCATTTTCTCGACCCAATTCTGTTCACTTCCTGACATAGAATTCCTTCCAGGCATGGGGGTGGGAAACACGGCACACGGGAGACAAGGAGGAGGCAAATGCACATGTGGATCTCTGGACATGGCAGCACCAGGTTAGTTCCATGCCTTTACTTGCATCCCCTCTCCAGCTTGCCCAGTGCTGGCACTTGCAGACAACAGCAACATCTGGTCTGCATCATTATCACCTCCAGCTTAAGGGCAGAAAATTATCCATAGTTCAGGTCTTAACTCTTGAAGCAGGTGCTCATATCTGCATTAAACTGCATTGTATGGAAGTGCTGTGCATAAGAGGTAACAACACGAATGGCTCTTGGAGGAGAAAGCCATTCCTTCTTCCCACTGTCCACGCAGGAGCTCTATGGGAGTGCCAAGGACCCTCCTACGTACTGCAGAGTCACAGCCTCCCAACAGGATCAGCCCTGCTGGACAGGGCTAATCCTGCCCAGGACAGGACTGATTCCACCTGGGATCGTGGGCAGTTTCAGAGCTGCTGGGCACGGCAGTTCCTCCAGCCCCAGCAGTCAGTACCAACCTGTGGATCGTAGTTTTGGGGCACGTAGCCCTCTCTGTAGTACACCACTGCTACCTCCTGGCCATCTCTGGAACAGAAGGCACCAACAGTCACCAAAGCAGCCCAGCCACCAAATCCACCCTGCTACTCAAGACCTCCAGCATCCCAAGCAGACAGCGCATCACACAAAGCGTTATGGGACCAGCCTGAGGAGCTGGTTGGGCTGCAGCAGCCAGAACTTCTCCTCCACCCAAAGGTTATTATCTCTTCCACCTCCTTCTAACACGGTGCTTGGAAGAGAAACCTTGATACGTTCCTCCAGAAACAGCCCACTCCAATATCTGGAGGTCCACATGTGTATGCTCGTCCCACAGCAACCAAAGCTACTGCTTGCATCAAAAAGCACCAGGACAAGAGAGGCAGTTCCATCTCCACGTGAGGAAGAACTTCTTCACTGTGAGGGTGACAGAGTCTTGGCACAGGCTACCTGGGGAGGTTGTGGAGTCTCCTTCTCTGGAGATCTTCAAAACCCACCTGGATGCCACCCTGTGCCCCGTGCTCTGCGTGTCCCTGCTGGAGCAGGGGGGTTGGACTAGATGATCTCTAGGGGTTCCTTCCAACCTCAACCATTCTGTGATTCTGTGACAATCATCTAGTTGAGTCACTGTAGGTCCTGCCTGTGTTCTTCTACTCATGCACTGCCCCCAGACTGTCTCACCGCAAAGCCACCAAACAGGGCTCCAGTGGAGCCCAAACTCCCTTCTAAGGAGCCTTTGTCATCTTTGCTTTCCTCTCTATATCCCTTCCCTCTTCACATTTGTCCCTTCTCTTTGGCCTCTCGGGCCGCTCTGCTCCTCCTCACGATGGGGACTGGGCCTTGCAGAGGAAGCTCTTTGCTCTGCAAGTGAAGGCAGACGAAAGCAGACGACTGCAAACTCCTTTGCTCCTCTCCACGGAGCTCTAGTTGCCTTACTCTACCCCGACATCAGGCCTCTGTGTGACCAACTGATGCCTCAATAATTCACACACTCAGCACAGCAGGGGGGTGAGAATTTGCTTTTTTAAACAGCTTTTGCCACTGGGAGACAGACTCTTGGCACTGAGAGGTCCCTTCTCCACTGGCAGGTCAAAGTGGGGGACCCCAACTCAATATCCTGCCCCAAAAACATCCTGCCCAAAGCTCTTAACCTGCCTGCAACACCAAACACACGAGCTTTGGTCACACAAACTGTGCACGTGCTCAGGGAAGACAAACAGTGACGCTGGGGAGGAGGCAGGGACTGGAATTTAGGAGCACTGGTCAGTTAGGAAAGAGGAAGCTCTGCAGGAAGCTCAGTGGAGACTCTCTCCCCTTAACTGTCTGGCAGTGACGAGCGTGTTAATTAAATGTGGCAGAAGCACGAAACATAAAACTACACTGAAAAAATAACCTAAGTAGAAATAACAAGGGGAAATAACATGAGCATGACACCACTTTTTCCTTTAGGCCTGTTTAGCCTAAAGGAAAAGCTGTGTAGTACCCCTGGAAGTCTGGATAAACATCACATTTGGAATCCACTATTTTACTGGGAAAGGAGTCTATAAATCCACAGCCCAGTCTTTGCAAGGAATGGAGGAGAGGCCAAATGCACTCAAAACTAACAAATCCCACAAGGACACGTAAAACGCTTCCTCCTCTAGCACTAACTTCTACTAGCAGAGCACCACGTGAATGGAAAACAGGAAATGTCCCCAGGGAAACCTCTGCAAGAGTCAGGACTTTCCAAAGCAGATGTATGGGAAGGAAGTAAAGATCCTGGAGAGCTCTCAAGGCTGTGACTGAAGGAGGGAAATTTTGCCTCTGTGTGTAAGGGGCTGAAGTGTATGTGTAAAATCCCACCAGCGTGGGAAACAAACACCATTTCCCTCGCCATACGAAGTGGCAGCAGCCCTGCAACACGGAAGAGAACTGCATTCTCAGAAAGTCACTGTTAGCACTCAAAGACAGACCCCAAATTCCCACTAAGAGCTCATGAAACTCATGCAGCCAACTCTGTGTGCCCAACAGCCAGCCAGGAAGGGGCACCTTGGCTCATACTCACATATACAGCCTCCTGGCATCATCTAGAGAGCCCTTCTCAAACACATCTCTGAACCGCTTCCTGATGACCCGAATATTCCTGTAAGAAAGAAGAAGGAGAGTGACCAGGCTGTGTGTGGAGCTACATGAGCCAGAAGGCAAAAGTGGAACCACTGAACCCAATGAGGAGGATGTTCAGGCTCTTCCATGAGCATTCCTGGCATTCCTCGGGTCAGGCTAGTCCCTGTTTTCAGCACTCCCCCTCTCTTCCCAGAGCAAACACCAGGAAGCACAATATGTGCTTAAACACACTGTATTTTTCCTCATCTCTCACCTCCTAAAGTGTTTCTAGGAGAATTTAGGATTCTGCTTCTTTTATCCCTACATGACATATATATTCACTGTTGGCTTCAAAGCCCAAAATTGCAGATTAAATTTTACATCGTGCAAGTGCCTCCCAACTTCTTGCTTTACAGGTTTTCTCCACAAAGAGGCAGTGTGGCCCTGGGGATGCAGTGACACACTCGGCAGCCAGCCTGTTTCCTACAGAACTATGAATCTGTAAGGTCTCCTTCTGCACCAGCACAGTCTGGAGGGGTTCAGGACTAGATGACATTCAAACACTCCCCATTTCAACACCCTTTAATCCACAGCCATGTTCCTTCCTTAGCCCAGATCTGTCACAAAGATCTTTGAAGCTTCATTAAGTTTTATGAAACCTCCTGGTTTTATGAAACCATTAATGAGGTCCTAAGTAGGACCCTCATTAACCCAGCTCCGCTCCAGAGAGTCCTGGTAGAGAGATGTGTCCCACAGCAAAGCCACCGTGGGTGCAGCTCCCAGGAATAAACAGGGGTAAAGTCCACAAGAAACCAGCCCTGGAGAGCAGAGGCTTTGATCTCTGCTGGTATTTCCCTCAAAGAGCTGCTGTTTGGCACTGTGAGGTGTGTGGGGAGATTATGACAAGTGCTGAGGCTAGGAACTCCAAAGGAACATTGAAGAGATCTGCTTCTCTTTCCCCTTCAAAACTGTACCACCTCCTTCCCTTCTTACCACCAAGAAATTCCACCATTACCTGTTCCAGAGCTCATTTTCTACACATCGCTGATCAAATATATTCCTTTGCACTTCCTCCACCAGGAACATCACCACGGCACTGGAAGAGATACCAAGAACGCAATTAAACCCAGAAAGACCCAACATGCACCCCAAAACTCAGAAGCTTTTGACCTCTGTGAGGTTCAGTCTTCCTCCAGTGCTCCTGTTAGGTGTCTCCAGCATCTTTAACGGTGAGCACAGAGAGCAGCACTGACCCCACATCGTTAACAAGCCAGTGCTGGACACAAGTACCAAGGACATGAGGAAAACTGAACCATGCAGTGCTCTTTAATCACCCAACTCCCCCAGAGTAGTTCTGCAGCGCATCCAAGAGTGACAGGACACCCTGTGCACATAGAGGTCCAAAATAGCAGCCTTGCACGCTCAGGTGGCAGCTCTGCTCCTCACAGGCTGGCCCTAATCTTTCCAAGAGCTGCTTGTCTAACACAGAGGCATCTTTCACAAAGTGCAGTTTAAGAAACAAAAATGTGTGTATCCCCAAGGGAGCCAAGATAACGTGGCCTCCGGCAGCTTCTCTCTCCTTACCTCTGTGAACCGTAGAGCTCCCAGGCTTTCGCAATTCCCAGGGCAAGTCCTTGGGCTGGATTGTTGGGCAGCAGCCGTGAGGCCTCCTCGGTTCTTCCCAGCATCTTCAGCACCTGCCTGTGGCACAGAAGCAGCTCTCAGTGTGAGAGCCGCTGCCCAGGGCTCTAGAGCAGGGGCTGGGGGAACAGGGAAGGAGAGAGGGCAGCAGGCCTGGCCATGGAGCTGCTTCCCTACCGGTGAACGGCCGGGGTGCGGGACGTGAGGCCCCCGAAGCTGGCAGCAATGGTGTTGATTTCAATCTGCTTCAGCGCGGGTGTCCCATCCGCGCCACAGTCAAACATGTAATCCGAGCGATTTATGCCCAAAAACACAGACTGAAACAGAGAGGAGGGGAGATGAAGCGGGAGCGAGTTTTCCTTCCCTTGCATGCCTGGAAAAACTGAAAAGTTCCCTTTTACTGCTAATCCCTTGATGATCTCACTTTAAAATCCTCCTGGGGGCAGATCCAGCCACCACCACTTTGCTCAATGCCCATGCAAGACCTGCCCATGAGTCCTGGCCATCATCCAGCCCTCGCAACCCTCTGATGAGGAGAAATGTGTTCCTGCAGGACCAGGCCACCCAGAACGAGTCCTGACAGAGCATCCCTGCGTGCTCCAAGACTCCCAGAGGACAGGACAAGCAGGTCTGAAATTTCCTTGGTCAAGGTCTGGCTGCTTCCAGCAGCGCTATCCAAACAGCACGACTGGCACACGGGCCGAGGCAGTGAGTTCCTGGGTGGAAACTGGCTGAGATTTGTAACCCTGGGAGCAACAGGACAGCTCCAAGAGGAGCAACGGGGCTGCAGACAGAGACACCGGGTGATCGCCCTGCAAAGGGGCAAGGCCCCTGCCTCGGTACCTGAGCCAATCCTTCCTCCAGAACCTGCGTGTAGATCCGGAAGAGTCGAGCCGTGAAGTCGTCGACCTTGATGGTGCTAAAGAGAAACAGAGATCACATTGGCCACCAGATGCTGTCACACACGGAGAAAGAGGAGGATTCATCCCACAAGTCCTATTAAATAGCTCACCATGAAAGCCCTCTCCCTCAGGGGCCAGAGCACACGATTCAAGTGCAATTTGCTCAGCACAGCCATGCTACTAAAAGCACCTCTCTCTGTGCAGAGGTGACTAATTTGCAGGCCAGAGAGGTAGGCAATGGGAAAGAAACACAGAAAAGCTCTGATGAGAGACAAAAGAAATCAGGAACCTCTCTGGGCCATTACGAAGTTCACAGAAGAAACTTCAGGAGTTTCAACAAATCTTCTGTCCTATTGGCCTCCAAATCCTGTGCAAATCCCCAGCACTCTGTGGGCCTGACAGAAGAGTCTGGCTTTTTTCCTCCAAAAAAACAAATTTCTGGGCTAATTATGAGCTGCACCTCCAAAGCACAACAGCCCTGGGGCACTGCACAGTGCGGGGCAAGGGCAGGGCGCAGAGGCCCAAGCCCCAGGCTCTGCATTCCTTAACCACAGGTAGAAACAGGTCTCTGGCCACAGCTCCGTCTGCAGGCAGCTATGGAGCTGGCACAAGGACTAAAGCAGCTCCAAGGGCTCAGGTTTTAGGAAAAACACCTCATTTTCTCCGTTCCTGCACCCAGGACTCAAAGAAGCCTCCAGCAACTTGAACATAAGGTCTATGGGACAGCAATTTTATGAGTGAGAATCCAAGGGCCTTAAGACTGGCTAAGCTGAAGATCAGAGAGTCAGTTCTTGGGCAGATTTTGCACCTTCTGGGAGGCCCAAGAAGAACCCAAAACACAAAGAGTTGGTGAAAATTAATCTTAGGACAAGGCACGCAGCAAAGGAGAGATGATTCTTGCAGAGGATACATGTGCCTACGCTCTCAGACATTCAGTGTGCAGGACACACATGGATGGAAGCTGGGAATGCTGGAGAAATCCATGAGAAATATCAGGGGAAGGCATGAGCTGAAGAATAACGCTTTCATACATCTAAAATATTTATTTAGAAGGTATCATAGGATTAAAAATAATAATAATACCTGGCAAGAGTACGCTCCAGGAATTCTTTGTTTTGGCTAATGGCATCCACAAGCAGGTTGAAATCTTGCTGAACAGCATATGCTTGCTCAAACAGGGCACTGGGTACTGCTGACGGGAGCAACGTGAAGGGAGCGTAACTCACCACCTGGAAAAAGGGAGCCAGCAAGAGACAAGCTGGATGTTGCCCCAAAATGCTGGAAGTCACCCCAGCCTATGTAGTCTAAGTGAGGCAAAATTCAAAACTAGCAGCTTCTTATGTTTGTCCAAAGGTTCAAGCTGTCCACCTTGCTGGTAATTTCAGTGCACCAGAGGCAGGGGACACAGTGTGAGACCTGCTTGCTTTGGCCCATTTGGCTCTAGGAGCCATTCAGGGGGGCCTGCGGAGGCAGGAGCTGCTGTCCCAGAGCTAAAGCTGAGTCTTTCTGTACAGAACACGCTCCGCTTTCACAGAATCACAGGATGGTTGAGGTTGGAAGGGACCTCTAGAAGTCATCTAGTCCAACCTTCCTGCTCAAGCAGGGACACACGGGCACGGGGCGGCATCCAGGTGGGTTTTGGAGACCTCCAGAGAAGGAGACTCCACAGCCTCCCTGGGCAGCCTGTGCCAGGGCTCTGTCACCCTCACAGGCAAGACGTTCCTCCTCACATGGAGAGGGAACTGCCTGTGTTGCAGCTTGCACCCGTTACCCCTTGTCCTGCCACTGGACACCACTGAGAAGAGCTCGGCCCCTTCCTTTCACCCTGCTGGGGGAAAGGCACCTCCCAGACCCCTCTGCTCCCGCGCAGACGGGTGAATTCTCCCGCTCCGGCTGCCGCTCCTCAAACAGGGCCGGCAATCGCGACCCACCCCCGGCCGTGTCCCCGCGCGCGGGCTGCGTGCTCCCGTGCAGCATGGGGGGCTCCCCGCTCACCTGCGAGGCGCCGGGCTCCTCCTGCGTGCGCATGAGCACTCCGGCCAGCAGCGCCGCGTCCACGGCGAGCAGCGCGGCCTCGCGCGCCAGCGGCTCCTCGGGCGGCGCGGCTGCCCACGGCGCTGCCATGGCCGCGCTGCGGGCACACAGCACGCATCAGCCCACAAACACCGCCTCTCATCACCGCTTCTCAAGCGTTTCTTCCCCCACACGCGCCTATCCCCAGCTCCCCATAATGAGGGGAAAACGCCAAACTTGGGGAAAACGCCAAACTTGGGTCAAGCGCCGGGTGCTCCCCACAGGGAGGGGGTTTCCTCCAGGATCACGTTGACAGATGTGGAAATAACGTCTGGAAAAAGAGACCACTGGCCTGGGCGCAGTTACGGGGCATGGGGGAACCTGGAGAGCTCGGTATGACCCCGTCGTGGCCAAGGAACGGCTCGCTGCAGGATACAGCTCTGCCCCGCTCCTGGCGCGGATACATGTGTTAATTATTATTGTTATTATAATTATTATTGTTATAATCCTTGGTGTTCGGCGTGACGGGGGAGAGCGGCCCATGGTGCCAAAGCGGCGGCCCAGCTGAACCCACACCCAAACCTAAACCCAAACCTGAACCTAAACCCGAACCTAAACCCAAACCTAAACCTAAACCTGAACCTAAACCCGAACCTGAACCTAAACCCAAACCCGAACCTAAACCCGAACCTAAAACCAAACCCGAACCCGAACCTAAACCCGAACCCGAACCTAAACCCGAACCTAAACCTAAACCTAAACCTAAACCTAAACCTAAACCTAAACCTAAACCTAAACCTAAACCTAAACCTAAACCTAAACCTAAACCTAAACCCAAACCCCCGGCCCCGCCGCGCGCACCGGCCACACCTGCCGCCTCAGCAGTTCGACCCGCTCTGCCACACGCGATTGGCCGCGCCGCGCCTTCCGCCCCGCCTCCTTGCTCGACGGGCAGGGCGGCGGGCCAATCAGCGCGCTGCAGGACGGTACCACTCCGCGTTGGAAGCGGGGGGGGCGTGTGCGGCTGCGCATGCGCAGAGTGGGCGGCTCTGAGGGGCGGAGCGAGCCGCGCGCCCGAGGGCGGGGCGGGCGGTGTCCCCGGCGGGGGTGCGTCACAGAGCGGCATGACGTCATGAGATGACGTCAGTTGGGGCCCCCCCCGCGGTGGCGAAGTAGGGGCAGGGAGAGGTGGGAGGGGTGAGAGGGACCCCGAGGGGGGAGGGGCGCAGGGTGGGGTGACCTGGGGGCACCCCCTGGGGTGAGCGATGTGGGGGACACCCCATGGATGACGTCACTTAGGGGGCACCCCGTGGCGTGACGTCATGTGGGGAGGTACCTTATGGGGTGAGATGATGTGGAGTTACATGGTGGGCTGAGGTGACATGGGAGAAACCCTATAGGATGAGGGGACATGAGGGGCACCCCATAGGGTGAGGTGACATGGGGGACACCCCATAGGGTGAGGGGATGTGGGGGGCACCCCATAGGGTGAGGGGATGTGGGGGGCACCCCATAGGGTGAGGTGACATGGGGGACACGTCATAGGGTGAAGTGACATGGGGGGCACCCCATAGGGTGAGGTGACATGGGGGGCACCCCATAGGGTGAGGGGACATGAGGGGCACCCCATAGGGTGAGGTGACATGGGGGACACCCCATAGGGTGAGGGGATGTGGGGGACACCCCATAGGGTGAGGGGACGTGAGGGGATGTCCCATAGGGTTGAGGTAACATGGGGGACACCCCATTGGGTCAGGAGACGTGGGGGGCACCCCATAGATTGAAGTGACATAGGAGGCCATCCCATAGGGTGATGTCATGTGGGGCTCCCCATGAGGTGAGGGACACGTGGCAGGGTCACCTCATGGGGTGAGATGACGTGGGGACGTCCCATGGGGTGAGATGATGCAGAGATGTCCTATGGGGTGAGATGACGTGGGGACGTCCCATGGAGCGTGGTGGCACTGGGCGCCCCATGGAGTGTCCCGCACTGGAGCTGCTCTGTCAGGGACCGCAGTGGCCACCCCCACCCACCCCAGGGAGCTTCACGGCGGGTTCCCAGCGACAGCCGTGGTGGCACCTGGGGCTCCCGAGCGCCACCAGGGTGGCCTGAGGATGGTGACAGGACCCCCGGGGAAGGGGGTACCAGAACAGCCGGGTCCGGGATAGCAGAATCCCCCTGTTTTGGGAAGCTTTGGTTCGCAATAGTGAGATTGCAGGGCGTTCCAATCTGCTTAGCTCCTAAGGTTTCAGCCTTAGGAAAAAATAGGAGCCCATTTCAGTCATCATTAGATGTTATTTTCCTGAGTTTGATCCCAAGGGAATGGCCCTTAGAAGTGCTCAGCGTCCCACAGTGTTTTGATCTGAAGAATGAGTGGTGGTTTGGTAGAGAAGTTGCTGAGTAGTGGTTTGGTAGAGAAGTTTGGTGGAGAAGCTGCTCATAATACAGCTGTCACCAGTGCTTGCCAGGTTCATGTCTTAACCCTGGGGACATTATTACTGATTTACTGGAGTAGATCTTGCAGTTCTTGGGCTGGCTAGAAACAGCATTTCTTGAAAGCAACTAACGTTTTCCTCTCTAGAGATCTGTGACTGCGACAGTGAGCGATCCTTTCTCCAGCATTAGTAGAAGATCAGGGTCATCTGCAGGGAGAACAGCAGGAGAAAGGGCCAGAACCCAGTGACTCGTCTGGACGCCTGTTGCTCTTGGGGAACAGCCTAGGTGACAAAAATACGAGCTGTGAGGACAGTCTCCTGCTGCCAGTAAATCATCCACACAGTACCAGGGGCTGCCCAAAGGAGAGGTCTCCAATACTGTGTTGGTCTCCTGGATTCAGCAGACATTGGAAGACTTTCCAGTCGTCTGTGTGGGGCTGCAGCCGAAGAGTTTCCTATTCTGGGGGTGGAAACCCCTAACTCCTCAGTTTGGAGCTGCCCGCACAGACGCTCTCCTTTGCCACACACCCCACTGAGGATGTTCTGGTGAACGTGAAGCAGCAGTTTTGTCGTTTTGTAATAAGAAAACAGAACTAGGTGAAAGCCCTCGTGGTTCCCCAAAGTGAAAGCCTTTGCAGTCACAGCACCTTGGCTGGGGAACAGGTAAATTCGTGTCCTTCGACAGCAGCATCTGAGGGAGCTGGCAGAGGGCAGTCTATGGAGCATGGTTTGTATCTTAGCTCATTGGCTCTAGTTGCTGCCAAGGCCCCTCTGAGCCCCCCAGCCTCTGGAGGGGCAACCAGCTGATTCTGCCACATGTCACGAGCACTGGTGGCACTTAGGGCTGAAGAAGGAACCAGCTCCTTGTGTCTCCTGGCGATACCAGGACAGAACCAGACCCCTCAAGCACCCCGCAGTCTATCTCAGCCCCAAAGAAACGCAACAAGATCAACATTTCCAAGTGAAATCTTGCAGTTCTTCAAGCTTTTCTTCAAAAGAGCGTTAGACCTTTACAGCCTTTGATCGTTAGTACAGAACTGGGAAAGAAGCAGAAACCGATACTTTAAATATCCTAAAGAGAAGCCCTTATATGTCACTGCACTCCACGGTGTAACCTGAATATCTAAGAGGAGCCACGATGCTGTGAAGCCCTGAGGTTTTCAAGGGGAGCTGCCCAGGCACGGGGCGCTGACACAGAGCCTCTCTGCACAGCCCCAGCCCGGTGCTGAGTGCGGTTTGCACCCGCAGGAGGACACATGGGAAGATGCAGCGCGTCCTCAGCTTCTGCCTTGGGTGGCTGGCAGGAAAACCCAAGTTTGCGAGGTCCCTGCTGACGGGGGACAGGTCTCCCCCTGCAGACAGCACCGAGAGGGCCCAGGACGGCCTCTCATCTCCCCCTCTGCCTCCTCCTCTCCCACAGAAGGATCTCGCAAACCCGCAGCCTTTCCCGCAGGAGGGAGAACCCAGCAAGGCCCCCTGTGCTCCCAAGGAGGAGAAGCCAAGCAGCCCCCTGCTCCCTGGCGAGCGGGGGAGCCCCGCAGCCCCCTTTCCCTGCAGGAAGGGGCAGAGCCAGAGCTCCGTGCCGGGCGCTTCGCTGCTCTCAGACAGCAGGAGCTCCCTGAGCTCGCGCTGCCCCGGGAGCAGCGACCACCTCGCGCACTCCCTGCCCGTGGGAGGAACATTTGGGGGCAGTAGTAAAGCGGGCTCAGAGGAGCTGCGGCCTGGGGCTGCCCAGGGGCCTCCTGAAGATGCAGCCCCAAATCAGCTGCTGCTGTGCAGATGTGGCCACGTCCCTCCCGACAGGCTCTTCAGTGACCACTTGCCCCAGGCGGCTGCAAGGAAAGGCACAAGTGGCTCTTTCACTTCAAAGGCCTCTGCCAAGTCTGAATCCTCATCCGCGGTGTCCTGTGAAGAAGCACCGGGTGAACCAAGTGACAGCTCCTGGCAGCGTTACCAGGTGGTGCTCCTGCCTCCGTCGCCTTTGGAAAGCCTCCAGAGGAGCACGAAGATGCAGCGTGCCACCCCAGAGCATCCCTTGGAGAGGGGCGAGCTGCTGCGGGAGGGCGTCCAGGTGGCGATGGATGGAAGACAAAATGCCAGGAGCGGCATGGAGGTATCCGTGAGGAGCATCCCTGGCCTGTACGTGCGTCCCTTCCCGGCGAATGGAGAGGTGTCTCCATCCGGGAGCACCATCGGTCGCCCCTTCGGCTGCTCCTCCTCCTCTCTGCCTGAAGCTCCTCGCTCAGAAAGCGACGACCGTCTCAAGGCCAAGCTGGCGACGCCGGAGACTTACAGGAGCGTGGACAGAGGATCTGTGGTCAAGCCTAGCGCGGGGAGCGGAAGCTGGTGCAAGTGCTCCCAAGAAATCCTGCTGCACCGCCTGGGAGAAGGTGCTAGCTACAGGGCGAGGAGAGGAACCTTTTGAGCAAGAAGCATCTCAGACGTCCTCCAGGTTTGTACCAGCTCCAGAATTTACCCTTGCCACGTGTGTCCGTCATCAGCAAAACTCCAGATCTCCTGCTCCCCTCCTGTACGGGAAGAGCAGCCCAATCTGGGCCCTCCTGGTGCTCCTAAGGGTTTGCAGAGGTGCGTGATGTGGACAGCACGTTCTCCAGCCCCATGCAGGCCAAGGCTGGTTCGTGTTTTAGGTCTTTTAGCCTGCTCTCCAATTCATCCGGGATTGGCCCAGCCAGGAGGAGCTTGTGAAGTCTGCAAGTCCCTTCTGCACAGGCTTTCTCTGTCCTGCACGTCTATTTTTTGCTTCCAGAGGGCCTCTAAGCACAACCACTTTGGAGAACTTGCCGACCTGCATTTATTCTACATGGCAAATCAGTCCCAGGTATCCTGCAAATCCCAGCATCATTCCTACTAGAAATGGCAGTGTGGAGGGGCCTGTTCTTGCAGGAACCTGTATGAGGAAGAGCTAAAATTTAATCCAAACCAAACCAGGTCCTTCCTGTTTTTTTTTTTTTTTTTTAACATACTAAAGAGCATCCACACAGTCCTGACTCGGCCCTTACAGCAGCCGTAGTGAAATCAAGTTATTCTAGCAAATTTGCCCTAAGCTGACACAGCGGTTTAACTAGGAGAAGGATTTATTGTATCACAAGGCATTGCTCTGTGTACTGATCTGAGCAGTAATGTGGCATTTTTATAGTGCATTTATGTGTGAAACTGTGATGATATTTAGGGCTCTGGCAAAAGCAGTGGGAATGAACGTGGTTGGTGACCTGTGCTACAAATAGTGCTTCAAACTGCAGGTTGTTGGCAAATAAGGAGTTGTGTGTGGCTGGAAGAATAAGGGCTGAACAAAACCTCAGCCCTGCATTTTTATTTGAACTTAATTTTTCACTAATGCAAGTTTTGGAATTGAATGCCTAAATCCATATATAATGCTCTGATTTTGCAGCCACAAATCCAGGAAACTGTAAATTATTTCATCGACTCCCGTGCACCAGCAACAGAGCCTCACTTGCATTTTGGTTGTAGACTCAACAACTGGAGATGAGCTCGGACATTTCCTCATGTCAGGGAATCAGAGAGGTGCTGGTTGGGAACGAGTCGGTCCCCATCCCAACCTCCCACTGACAGAGGGACCGTCCCCAGCAGTAGATCAGGGTTATTTGTCTAGTTGAGTCTTCAAACTCTCCAAAAATGGAGATCTGTCCCCATCTCTGGTGACCCATCCTCCATGGGTGACTCCATCTGCTCCTGCAGATGAAGCTTTTCCTACCGTCCCACCTGAACATCTCCAGTTGCACCTAGTGGAAGTTGCCCCTTGTTATATTGCTTGGTGCTGCCCAGAAGCGTTTGGCTCCATCATCCTGGTGTGAAACTACTCTTCAAATAGCTGCACGCTGCCCTGGAGCCCTCTCCTCTCAAGCCAGAGCAGCCCAAGGGGCTGAGAGGAAAGGGAGGGATCCCCTTCCCGGACCCCAGAGACCCAGGAATTGCCCTCGGTTCTGGAGCTGGCTGCAATTTGGGATACTGGATTGCAATCCCTGTGCAATCCACACCTGAGGATGGGCCAGAGGGTATGTGAGGGGGGCAGGTGGAGTGTGTCACCTCTCCCAGGTTTTCTTTTCCTTAGGATATTTTACGAAATCGACGCTGCTAGAAATAAAACCCAGCTGAAACCACAGGGCGGGTGTGAAGGCAGAGCTCGGCGCAGCACAGGGTACGACGGACAAGACAGCCCGGGCTTCGAGTCCCTGGTGAGAGTTTGTGTAAAAGTCCACGTGCTGGATGAATAAAGGCCGTCCCTGCACGGCGTGCAGCGAAGAGCAGGTCACAGAGCCGCCGGGATGGGGCTGGACGAGGGAGCTGCTGTCGGCGCATGCGGATGGGAGGCGACAACATGTTGGGCCAGGGCTCCGCGGTGCCCTTGTCCCGTGGCCTTGGTTTGAGAGCGGCCTGTGTGCGGGTCCTGCGTGGCCTTGGCCCCGGGCCCTGCGTCACGGGGAGCATCCCTGGCCCCGGGGTGGCACTCGCCGCTCCCCTCCAACCTGCCCTGAGACAACAAGTTACTCATGAGGCAGCAGTGCCCTTGTGGCCAAGGAGGCCAGTGGGATCCTCACCTGCATCAGGAGGATCCACCAGGTCAAGGGAGGGGATCCTGCCCCTCTGCTCAGCTCTGGTGAGGCCGCACCTGGAGTATTGGGGGCAGTTCTGGGCTCCCCAGGACAAGAAGGACATGGAGCTTCTAAAGAGGGTCCAGTGTAGAGCAACCAAGATGATTATGGACTATCTGTCTTATGAGGAAAGACTGAGTTGGGCCTGTTTAGCCTGGAGAAGAGAAAGCTGAGAGGGGACCTGATCAATATGTCCAAGTACCTGAGGAGAGAATGTAGGGAGGAAGGGGCCAAGCTCTTCCCAGTGGTGGACAGTGATAGGACAAGGGGAAATGAGTGTAAGTTGAAACACAGGCAGTTCCATCTCCACGTGAGGAGGAACTTCTATACTGTGAGGGTACCAGAGTCCTGGCACAGGCTGCCCAGGGAGGCTGTGGAGTCTCCTTCTCTGGAGGTCTCCAAAACCCATGTGGATGCCGCCCTGTGCCCCGTGCTCTGGGTGTCCCTGCTGGAGCAGGGGTTGGACTAGATGACTTCTAGAGGTCCCTTCCAACCTCAACCATTCTGGGATTCTGTGGTTCTGTCTTTGGTGCCATGAGCTGAGGCCTCTGTGCGCCCACGTCCCGCACCCCTTGCAGCTCTAGTGCTTGTTGGGCTTGTCATGTGTGCACCAGTGCTGGTGCATGGTGGAAGCCCTCCAGCTGCTGGGCTGGACGGGGCAATGGTGCTGTCTGAGGTGGAAGGGGAGATATTTTCCATGCTGACCTACTGATCTGCTGACAACTTTGTCCAAGGGACTTGATCCCCTGCCTTGGTTTCTGCATCCATCCTCCCCTCCGCCCTCTCTCCGACGACAGAAGCTGACTGTTGTTTTCTAGCAGCCAAAGCAGCCAGCAGCAACGCTGGGATGGGACCTGCCAGGCCCCACGGGAAGCCCACAGCTCAGGAGCTCATCTGCACCAGCCAAGTCCAGAAGATCTCCTGTCTCCCCAGTGGAGCATTGCAGCATGTGGCCTCCCCTGTCTGCTGTGAGGAGCTTGCCCAGGTGTCCTGCACCCCTGCACGGACAGTCCCTGACCCCTCGGACCTTCAGAGAGGCAGTAGGTGGATGGACACTCCATATATCTATACATGCACGCTGCTCATGCACTCACACAGCCTCTATGCTATGGTGTGCCTCATGTCCCTACACCCCAGACAGGGGCACCCACCTTGGGACGCAGCAGCAGGAGGGTGCTGGGACGTGCTAGCCTGTGAGGAGGGGGTCACCCCTCTGCTAAGCGCTTGTTGTCATCCTTGGTCACCTTCCACAGACACATCCTCACCAGTGACCACGTCGGGCTGAGGGCTGAAAGGCTTTTTACCCTCTGACCAGCTTGAGGATTGTCCAGCTCATTGCAACCTTCTCCTCTCTTGTTTTCCTAACCCACTAATGAGTGTTTATCCAAAGGGCTCCTTCGGGAGGGCGTTTGAAAGGACCTTGCAGCTCTTCCCAGCTGCATTTCTCAGGGGTGCAGCAAGCCCTGTGCCCTTCTCCTGGGAGCCTCATGTGCCCGTGACAGGCACTGCTGTGTCACTCTCACTGCGCCCCTGTCACAAATGCCCCTGTGTGGTTTCCCTCACAGCGCTGATTGGAGCGGTGGAAAAAATGGGAAAAATGGAGAGCAGCCTTAGCCCTGGTTATGGGTCAGCACGAGATGCCGCGGGACACAGACATGCCAGTACAGAACAAGCCTGGCACAGGCTGTGGCAGCGGGGACAGCCCCTTGTCCCATGTATTTTGGCTCTCATAGGCTCTGAGCACCCATGGAAGTGACACACGGGCGGTGCATGTCACTGCTGCCATCTACATGGGAAGAGCAGCGTTTCCTTGTGACACTGGTGGGGTCCGTGGTGATCCACCGGGTGCCTTTCCGGGCCTGGGGAGTCCCAGTCTGGTTCTCTTTCCCCTGTGGATGCTCTGCCATCCCTTTGATGAGAAGCAACCCCTCTCACTCCTAGGTACTGGCAATGTCCTCCATCGTCTCTGCTCTGTATTTGCTCTGAGAGTCTTAGAAAGGACATAAAAAGTTTGAGTTTCTCTGCAAATTTTTGCGAAAGAAAATGCTCCAATTTTATTGCAAGAAAGACGAAAAAGGTGCTGCTCTCTCCACAAGCACTTGCACTGCTCAGGCCGGGAAAGCTCTTTGTATGGAGAGCTCTATTTTGCCTTTTCTTTCTCTTTTTCCAAATTCAGCCCAGAGAACAAGATGTTTTCTTGGTAATCCAGTAGCCCAGGAAGGATTTGTGCATGAACACAGCCCATAATCTCTTCCAGGGCATAAGAGAGCTGCCATGCAGCTCGGAGAAGGTTAAACGATAAAAAATATGGCAGACACGGTAAGTATTTGGCATGTTACGTGCAACAAAAGATGAACAACAGCAACTGGGACATTATCTTTATTTGCTAAAAATAGAGGGCTGCAAAGTTTCAAGAAAAGCCCCTTATACTTGCAAACCTCTCCCGTGGCCGTCCCGGAGCCTGCAGGGCTGCAGCCTGTGGGGCTTCAAGCTGCCACATCCCCTTGCACAGGCTGCCTGGTGCCGAGGCAATTAAAATATAGACAACACCAGCAGGGAGGGGTAAATAGTCCTGACCACGAGCTAGTTTTTTGCTTTGCATCGTGCTCGGAGTGTGAAGGTTGTTGTGGGAATGTCCCTCGGCCGAGGTGCCTGGGTGCCGGCAGGACCCTGCGCGGGTCATTTTGAACTCGAGTCGTAGCCAACCCACTAGCTGGCCCGTGGCAGCGGAGGGATGATGTGGTGTTTGTCACCAAATAAAGACCCAACAGTGGGGTGGTTTTGGTGGGAGGGAGTTGGGAGGGCTCCCTAGGGAGCTGGGCCTTTCCGAGGCCCAACACGCCAAAGGAAAACAGGACAGAGCTTCAGCACTTGGGCTTCGCTGCCGTGTTAATGAAAGAAATCTGTTGAGTTTAATTTAAGGCCACATTTCAATGCGAAATGCTCCGGTAAAGCCAAAAATCTTACCCCCCCCCCCACCACATGTGCCTATTGTTTCAAGTGCAGAACAATTGAGGGGTGCTCTAATGGGCTATAGATAGAAAGGCAGCTGGCGCTGTCCTTCCCCTGTAACTGAGAATAAAACAATGCCCGAGTATTGTCTGCAATGCTGGAGCGCTGACATTGGACCCTCTGCCAAGGGAGCATCTAAAAGATCAATGAAACGCGGGTTTATTTATAAACGGGTAGTGTCATTTCTTCCCCAAAGTAATTTCACTTCCTTAGCTTTTCCACCCGGCCTTTCTGCGACGTGAAGTGGCCACGTCGTGAAGTATAAATAGAACGGAGCCCGGCTGCGAGGGCTGGACGAAGGGAATGGGGCTGGTGGAAGACAAAATCCTTGGGCTCTACCTTGTTCTGGGGGCTCCTTGGCTTCCAGGAGCTGTGGGTAGGGAGCCCCAAGGTTCCCTGGCCAAAGGCAGGGGCAGGACACTCCTTTCCAAGGCCGTTTCCCTGTCTGTGGCCGTGGGTGCTGAGGCCTGGGTGCTGGTTCCCACCATGGGGAGATCAGCTCCATGCAGGACATGGCCATTCCCTGTGGCTCATGGACCTTTCATGGACCCAGCAGCTGGGCCGGAGTGCCAGGACATTTTTCCCGAGGGGAGTTTTCCAGGAGCTGGCCATCAAAGAGATGGTGGCATTAACTTCGTGCTTGTAGCCCGCTCCAGTCTTGCACCAGGATGCACAAGGCAACCCTTGGGTCAATAAGATGTTGTCCAGGGGCTTGTCTAGGGACAAAGGGCATCTTGTAGGAGAAACATGTTATGTGAAAGATGCCATCCCACGAGGGTACATCCAGACTAGAGTGCAAACCTGGCACTGGACATTGAGTGCAGTGTGGAGAAAGCAAAGCCTTTCGGTGTGGAGCAGCCTTCTCCAAAGCTGGAGCAGCCTGAACCTCCCAGGTGCAGCCAGTCTTGAGCAGGGCCCAAGCCTGTGGCTACTACGAGAAGCTTCTTGTGTTTGTTGCCACTACATCTTGAACCTAGATGAATAGTAGTTCCTTGTCACTAGATAAACTGGGCTTGGTCAAGTGGGCATCCTAGGTGACCAAGGTGGTACAGGGAGGGCAAGCAACCTCCCAAGAACAAGCAGAACAACAAGGCAGCAACAAGCAGGAAGCCGGTTAGATGGGCCAGGAGAGCAGAGCCATGGCCTTCGCCAAGGAAACAAATGCTGAACCAAGCAGCAAGTCCCCGTGATGCCGCTTCCCATCGGCTTATCTTCTCCACACATTCCTAATCTAGGTTTCCATGGAGCAAGGAAAAGGTGTGTGAGGAGTGGAGAGAGCAGGAGGCTGTGATGGGATTGCTGAGGGACTGATGCTCTGTGAGCAGCCACGTTGTTCACTGTGATAATGTATCTGCAAGGCCCCAGTGCAGAGAAGCTGGGTCAGCACAGGAAGGAAACTCTTCCTACATGGCTTTATGGAGCCAGAGAGGTGGAAATCAGCTTCCCTCTTGCTCCCATATCCCAAAGCACATGGAAACTGCCGCAAAACCAGGATGCATTAGGTTGCTCCAAGAAAGGGAGAACCCAAATATAGACTTGCAGAGCCATGGCCTGGTGCTCATTCTGGTCTGAGCTCTCTGCTTCCCTCACAGGTCTTGATTTTCAGCAGTTGCTACTCTCTATTGCCCCTGAAAAGTGCTAATTGCCAAGACCCAACTGAGTCTCTGGGCTGAGGCATCCTGTGCCTGGTTATCTGTGCCCTTGGCAGCCTCTGTCTCCACATGTTTTGGGAACGTGGTCATGGCCCTCCTGGTGCTCTGCAGGGAAGCGGTGTCCTGCAGAGGCCCAGCTGCTGAAGGAGTTACCCTTCGGAGAGCTGTCTGGAGCTCCCATCAAGCCTTGCCACACAAGTGCCGCAGCTCCTGGTGCTCCAAAGCAGCTCTAGGTTTGGCCTTTCCATGCTTGGGCCAAGACCTCCCATGCTCAGAGTTGTTATTTGCCCCCTCCATGCTCAGGCTTGGCCCATTTTCTGAAGTGCTTCATGCAGGTTCTCTGGAGATCTTCCAAGCCCACCTGGACTTGTGTCCTGTGCTCTGGGTGTCCCTGCTGGAACAGTGGGGTTGGACTGGATGATCTCCAGAGGTCCCTTCCAACCTCAACCATGCTGTGATTCTGAGAGGTGTCGTCAGTCCCCGAGCAAGGATCTTGGGCCTGAGGAGCAGAGGCAGCGCAGCCGAATGCCAGGTTTCTCCCTGCTCCGGTGACAAGTCCAAGGCAGAGAAGTTACCCACCATGGTCCTCTCCATGCTGGGCGCCCAGCGCTGCTCTTGCCCTCAAACCAACAGGTTCCAACTGTGGTTGCCCCTCATACCCCTCCTCTGTGGGAACCCTGTTTTATTTCCTTGCTGTAAGAATTCCCTTCAGATACAAGGGAATTCCCTTCCTGGCTGGAAACACAACTGCTTCCTTAAAGCACTGGAAAGGACCTGGGGTCAAGGCAGCTAGCCCTGCCGTACAGCTGCCAGCCATTTCCTATATGTTTTTCAAGGTTTCTTCTGCTCTGTTGCTGTGTGCCAAGGCCTGTCCCAGCAAGACAGCTGCAGTCGAGATGCTGTGAAGTGTTCAAGTGAATGGGCAAGGGTGTCTTTTCTCTCATCTCCTTTTGAAACACACTGCCAAAACCTCAAGCCTCCTGTGAGCAGGATGAGTTTTGCAGGCTTTAGTACAGCCTTCCTTCTTAAATGGAACCTGGATCTCTTCAGTGCCAATCTCGCTGAAGAAAAACCATCACTCAAAGCTGGTAGATTCCAAATGACCACACAAAAACTCCCCAGTTTTCGCAGTCTCCAGGTTGCCTCGCTGTCTCTGACACTCGTGTTGGGACTCTTCTCTTCTCGTGTGCCCCCAGGTGCAGGTTGCAGTGTCCCTGTCCTGGAAACGAGGTGCCAAGGAGCTCAGCTCTCGGCACCCTCATGCTCTGCAAACCTTGTGCTGTAAGGAGCTGCTTCCCACAGCGCAGAGGTTCTCTCTAGCACGTTCGTGTACTTTCCTGAAGGTTATAAAGGCAGCGCCTCTTCCATGGGCGTCCCCATCCAAAGGGCAGCCATTTCAGGACTGGGAGGAGAGTGTGTTCCCAGTGTCCTGGTATGTCCAGGCAGCAGAGGACACACGTGCTGGAAGGGTCCAGGGAGCACTGAGTGAATGGGTTCTGCTCTTTGCCCCGTCTTGAGCCCTGCGAGTGCCTGTCTTGGCTCCCTGCTCTCCTCGAGTTGCTTCTTCCCAGCCACGACAGCAAGTCATATAGACCTCTTGTGAAGCTGACACCATCCCACCAAGACCATCACCTCTGCTCCTCTCTTAACAAGGAGCCAGGCCTGACTCTGCTGCCCGTAAAGTCAAGAATAACTCTGCTCATGTTGAGGGATGCATTAACAGAGCTGAGATCGGGGTTGTTCTCTCTCCCTACGGCGGGATGTGGTTGTGGGGAAGGAAGACCACATGGAAATGGTCCCCAGAGCAAACTGTAGCCCAGACTCTCCCCCAGGCCTAGAAGGCAAAATTGCTTTTTTTGGTGAAAAAAAATTCCAAGGAAACACATCCAGGATGTTGGTGCTTGGAGGGAGCCTTGCATCCGCGGGCTTTGTGGCCAGGCTGAGGCGGAGGGACGTCGTCGGACTGGCCTGTCACCCTCGCCTGTCTCCCTGCAACTAGACATTCTCGCTCGATGGAAATATGCCCGAAATAGCCCCTTTGCAGATTGCCTCTATCTAATCAGCAGCCTTCACAGTCCCTTCCAGCGCATTTCAGGGAGCTGATAGTGTTGATATGTTAAGTGTAGAAACCTCTAGCAAACTGTCTGACACGGAGAGTAATTCTCCTTCCTGCCACTTATCAGAACCTGCTAATGGGAAACATTCCTCCTGCGGGGTCAGGGAGCAGCCGGGAGAGGCTGGAGAGGATGCCTGGGCTCTGGACAAACTTCTGGTTCTGCTGGGCTTGGGTAGGAGCTGATCCAGCTGCAAAATGCTGCTCAGGGAAGGGGCAGCTCTAGTCTAGTGCTCGTGGTGTCATATCCCACTGACTGAATCTTCTGCTGTCCTCAGGGGCAAAATCCAGGAGCCCCTTCCTCTTCCGTCCTGCCATGGGATCTCCGTGGGTCAAGCACAGAGTTGTAGAAGGACAAATGGCACAGCAGGGACCAAGGGAGATGTTTCCTCAGCTGGGATGGTCACACAAAGCAGGTGAAACATTCAGGCAAACTGCTTGCTCAGGGAGCAACCACCCAAAGCACGTTCTTCTGTGCTCACAGTAGAGGCCACATGCTCCTGGTTATGCCTGTGAGCTTCTTAGGAGCTTCATACAAATGTCCTTCCACAGCTGCCCCACTTGGGATGCCCACATTACACCTGTCCGACCAGGACAGAGCATGGGCCTTACCAGGAACACGAGGATGAGTTTTCTACTGCACTGAAAACCACATCACAACCTCTATCTTAGAAATGCCCAAACCCAAAGGAAGTGCATTTTAGCAGCTGCTGGAGTGACCATTCCACATTTCCCTTTCTATAGATCTGCTTGGCCTTTGATGGACCCTGCTGGAACATCTTCAAAGAAGGAAAGAAACTACGGCGAACAGAAGGAACAGTAGAAGGAATCTCCGAAAATAAAATTGCTTTAAAGATAAGGCAAGGGAGGGGGTGAGCAGAGCACTGGGCGGGTACGTGCCCTGAGAAGAATGTGTGAGGCTGGGCCAGCTGGTGGGCCTGGGCCGAGAGCTCATGCTGCTGCTGGGGCACTCGTGGCAGAGGTACTTGGCACCGGACCCGCCAAAGGCCTTGGGCCCCGCCAGGACGTGGGTGGAAATCTGACTCCGACAGGGAGGCAGAAGACCACCGGGCTAACCTCAGAGGAACCCGCGGTCAACCCAGGCTTGTTTGCACCACCGTGTTCCTCAGGACGCTGCCCTGCTTCTGCTGTCCCTCTCCACTGCCACCTTGGCATGGTTGATCACTCTATGCCTCTTGGATGTCATGGATAAGTAGGTCTCAGTGCCAGCATTCCCAGTGTCTTTCCAAGAGGATCAGCAGACACGTGTGTGTGCGCCCATGGTGTCCTGCTCTGCACCCTGAACCAAGGCTCTTCCCAGATCTGGATGAAGACACTCAACAGTTGACCTCCAGCCTGGTGGGAGAGTGCCCTGCAGGACATGGAACTATGGGCTTGCATCCTGCTTTATCCTAACGGGCTCCAAGCCACCTTGTCCACACCGCAGGAACATGCCCTGTGCACCAGGGAAGACGAGCACAGTGCCTGGAGGGTGAGGAGAGGATGCAGAAGCTCCCGAGCTTTGCTTTGATTTTAAACACATGGGGGGAAACGCGATGAGAGGAGCAGAGCTCTGAAGTGCCACGGGCTGTCCCAGGCAAGCGTGCCTGCCATGGAGGAAGGGCTGCGGGCAGCAGCGACGTCGCCAGAGCAGACGGGCAGGGAGCTCCTCTCCCTGTGGATGCCAGCAACTAAAATTACTCCTCCCTGAGCATGGCAGAGACAGCCCTTGGGCACTGCCTGCCTTGGAAAGGACATCACGGTGCAGGACCAGGGCTTACAGCTGGGCTAGCTGGGCTGGGGGCTGAGGCCAGCTTAGACCTTGGACACTGGAGCAGAGCTGAGGGCAGCCATGGCCAGCAGCACCCACGTCCCCCTGGGGCTGAGCCCCTCTTAGAAAACTGTTGAGTTGCATTTGCTTTTAACCAGAAAATCAAACTCTGGAGTGGGTGAAATCTGCTGTTTAATGCAGGATATGGCAGATGTCCCTTGGTGAAGCAGGAGAGCCCTTGGAGGAGAAGGTCACGCGGTAGCAGAGGCTGAACCTGGGGGTCCTCCTGCTCGTGCTGGGGAGCATGGCCATGGAGGGGCTGACGGGGGAACATGTTGGGACAGATCCGTGGCTCACAGGGACCCGCCAGGCAGCGGTTCCCGGGCAGGGTGGTGAGGAAGGCAGCAGAAGCAGCAGGAGAAGCAGCAGCCAAGCTCTGGTGCCCAGCTCCCCTCGGAGCAGGTCCCTCGCTCTCCCTTTGTACTCGCCTGACAATACGGGAATAAAAATAACCAGGCTGCCTTTGCCGAGAGATAAAAGCGAAGTTTGCCTTTTGTGTCTCTCCGGGCAGTGGGACAGCAGCACCAATGGAGCTGTGGGGACATGACACATGGGAATTTCTGACATATCTTTTCCCACTCTGACCTTGACAGACACAATAAAAGGGGGCTTTGCGGTGCACGCTCAGCCACTCCGTCCTACCGCCGAGGTTGGTAGTAAGGAGCATGTCTGCGTGCGCGCTACTAACCCCCCGGACCGTGGCCGGGCGGGCAGGGGCGCTCGGGCTGGCGCGGCGGCACCGGGGAGGTCGACACAGACCTAATCGGGGGCATTTCTGCTGCCGTCGGTGCGTTTTGCCAAGGGACTGGCTAGCAGGTCGCAGCGGCTGCGGCACTTCGGCTCTCTCGTGAGATGGCTAAGAGGAAGCAATGTCATAAAAACGCTTTTCCGAGCAGCTGTCCCTCTGGAAGGGATTTTTCAAGGCTTAGCGAAGCCTCGCTTTTGTTGTTCTGCACTGCTGCTCTGGAACGAGGACCCGGCTCCTCACCCGGGCTTGGTGCAGGGTGCTGCTGCTCCAACAGGGCTGTGAACTTGCAATAGTTTCTTGCTGAGTTTATCAGGAAAAGGGCGTTCTGAAGACACCCGAAACGTGCACATAGATTTCAATGCTAAAATGATGCAGGACACGCAGCTGGGACTGGCAGCATGGGGCATATCCGTAATTACATTTTTATTATGGTTATTATTAGGCACTATTGTTGTCACTGTCTTCTCTTGCTCTCTAAAATTAAAACCGTGTTGGGCTACTACATTTCTCTTGGGTGGCAGCCACTGCTGAGCGCTTTCTCTGCGCTGACTCCTTCTCCTTTCCTTCCTTCCAGCCTACAGGTGCCTTTCACTCTTCCTTTGCTGCTGAGAAGCCTTCACCCTCCAGCGTGGCAAGATGTCCATGCTAGACATGAGCGAGTTTGGGGAGGCTGCTGAGTACCTCCGGAAAAGCTACACAGAGCAGCTGAAGCTTCAGACGATCCCGTTTGATGGTGAGCACTGAGGAGGCTGCAGCCCAGCGGGCACAGCCCCCACGGGAGCCCTTGGCTGTGGCTTTCCCTGCCCCCCTAACCAGTGTGTCTGAGCCCAACAGGGCGCATGGTTTGGGAACTGGTGTGGTAGGAGCGGGAGAACTGGCCCCTGCTGCCCTGGAGAACAAGATCTCAGGGAGAGGAAAAGCAGGATTTGACTATTCCCGCTGTTCTGTTGAGGTGCAAGGAGAGGGTGGCCCATTGCCTTCCCAAGTGCCCACAGTGGCCAGAAGGATGGAGGCTGAACACGTAGTACCACAGTGAAGCTGTCCCCTCGCCATCTCCCTTTGGAGGTGTCCAGAGCCCTGCAGCCCTCCTGCTCCGTCCCAGCCTCCCCACTCTGTTGTGGCTGGTTTTCCTGCTGCCCAGAGTGTTACTGGACTCCATCGACAAGCACATACTCTGTGTTGCCCCTATCTCAACACAACAAATGAGGAGCAACTTAAGAGTTTTGCTTCCTCTAAACTATGTTTTCCTTCACAGCATTCAGAATACAGGTACACAAAAGTTGACGGGCAAATTAAACAGCTGACAAACATGAAAAAAAACCAGAGAAATCCCAGTTCCTGTGACCAAGAGATAGGAAAGAATAATGATTGTCCTTCTGCATAATCAGACTGCATCCACATGGCCTTCATTTGACAAATGTTTTCCTCTGTTTCAATCTATTTTCTCCTTTCCTTCCCTTTCCCTTCTTTTTCCTTTTTTCTCCTCTCTTCCTAAGGAAAAAAGCGAGCTTGGATCCCGGATGAGAAAGAGGCTTACATTGAAGTAGAAATCAAGGAAGTTTCTGGTGGCAAAGTCACTGTGGAAACCAAAGACAAGCAAGTAAGCAAAGCCTTCCCTTTCTCCAAGACTGGTAAGAATGTGTGCCGAGGGGGATATGTGAGATGAGATGGTGTCTGAAGCTAGCTGAGCTCTTCCTGATAACACTTGCCTGCTGCGCAGCCGCTCGTCCCCGCGGGGCTGCGTGGTGCTTGTCACACTGTAGTGTGTCAGGACACGTAGACAAGTTCCTCTGCAAGCGTGTCAACGCTTCTGCCTGTCCCCAGCAGATGTTTGCTTTCAAAACTGATCCTCCCTCTGAGAGGGATGGGAGCGGGTGGTCATAGAATCGTAGAATCCTTAAGGTTGGAAGGGACCTCCAGACATCATCCAGTCCAACCTCCTGGGCTTCCCCAGCACGAATCCCAGCTGTGGATGGGTGGTGAAGGAAGCGTGTGCTCCGGAGCAGCCCTTGGCCATGCAAAAGGTAAGAAGGGGCCGATTCCTGCTCCTCTCAGCCTGGGCGGACCCCAGAGTAAGGCTCTTTGGAAAGCAGGTTTCCGAGCAAAGAACAACCATGTGCCGGGAGAGTGCGAGCACCAGGATGAGTAAGGACTTTTCTTTGGCAAATATAGATGCATTGTTACGTGCCTTGGGCCAGATCCCAAGCTCTTTCAGTCCACTGGCTGCTCTCATTGTCCCTGTCAGGAATAACCTCCCAAAGCAAGCGCAGTTAAAGAACAGGGTGGCTGGGTGCGACACCAGTTATGCTTTGGGGTGTTATTCCAGCTTCCTAGCAGTAATCAACAAGCAATGGGCAACTGGTGTTCGTCAAGGCAATGCCTAGTCCAAATAATCGTAAATGAGCGTAATCGATATTTTTTCCTTGGCTCTGGGAGTCGCAAGCCATGGGGAGGCTAGTGCAGCACAGAGGCTTATGAGGGTGTAAAAGTGGAAAACAGAATGAGGTCCTGACCAGGCAATGAGCAGCAGCTTTCACCATTTCCCCCCCCCATATTTGCTTAAACTGTGGGAAATATACACAATTTTCTTTGAAAAAATGTCAAGTTTTGAAAGTCCTTTGGTCTGAAGTTGGGACAAAAATCAGATTTTTTTTGTCTCTACAAATTGAAGTTTGTCATATTTGTAAGTTTGTAAAGTTTACTTTGATTTTTTTTAAGATGCTGTGATTAAAAATCTATTCTTTGATTTCTGCAGATGAAAACAGTAACCTAACCTTTTCTGCTGCTCCCCCGTGAAGCTGTTTTTTGAAAATGTCATGGATTTGCAAAATATAAAACTACACTTACTTTCATCGGATTAGCATTTTCAATCAAAGCAGTTTCAGCAAAAATAAGCTCACCTTTATTCCTCTTTCCACTTTCCTGCATTTAACACCTAAAACACCAGGGACTTAATATTCACATGTTAAAATAAAATTAAAAAAAAAATCTCTTTGAAGGGTTTTACTTAAGCTATATTAACAAGAGCATTTGCTAAATTGAGTTTCTTCCGTTGAGGCCAGATATGTAATGTGATAGTTTGCCAGCGCGTGGATTTACGGGATTAAATAAATCCAGTTATAAGTGATGGGGTACACACTTCAGCTGCTTGCCAAAGGAACCAGAAACATCTCTGAGCAGAGGACGGTGCCGCATTACACGTTATCAGGCTGATGCTCCTCTCTCCCTCCTCTTGCAGACACGGGTCGTCAAGGAGGACGAGCTGCAGCAGATGAACCCCCCCAAGTTCGACATGATCGAAGACATGGCCATGCTGACCCACCTCAACGAGGCCTCCGTGCTGTACAACCTGAAGCGCCGCTACTCCCACTGGATGATCTACGTAAGCCACCCGCACTGGGGCACTTAAGGCAGGGGATATAGAGGGATGCTTGGGGAACAGCCTGGCAGAGGGTCTGAGCCAGCCCCATGGCACCCATGACCATGGCCAGCTTCCCGGGTGTGAGGATCTCTCCACAAGGGACGGGAGGTGCCTCCTGGGAGGCAAGGAGGACATCCTGGGCCTCGCCGGGGCTGTGCCCATGGCTCCAGGTGTCCACCAGTTGTCTTCTTTCTGCCTTCAGACCTACTCGGGCCTGTTCTGCGTCACCATCAACCCATACAAGTGGCTTCCTGTCTACACGGCCCCCGTGGTGGCAGCCTACAAGGGCAAGCGGAGGTCAGAGGCGCCCCCGCACATCTACTCCATCGCGGACAACGCCTACAACGACATGCTGCGCAGTGAGTTCTCCTCCACCCTCCCACCCAAAACCAGCTGTGAGGGGGTAGGAGATGACGCCTGGGTCAGCTGGGACCTTCAGGATGTGGGTTTGGGTCTGCCCTTGTCAATGCTTTATCAATCAGCTCCAGAAAATGTAACCCCCAAGATGAGCAGGGCATTGCCCATCCAGAAAAGACACAGTAAAGGACACAGAAAAGACAGGTCTGGCCAGCTGCACTGTCACAGCCAAGGCAGGGGACAGGATTGAGCCCCTTAGCCAGCAGAGCCGCCTCCAAAGGGAAGACGTGGCTGGTGCTTTCCCTGCCGGAGAAGCTTGGCAGGGGAGGACAGAGGGATGGTCTGCGAGGCTCCCTCCTTGAGGCTGAAATCCCCAAGCAGGACAGGGAGAAACGTCTTATGAAGGTGCCTGAGCCTTGCTACGTGTGAACGGAGGGCATTAGACCACCAGCCCAGGCAGAGAGGGGCCACATGAGAGGGGACCTTGCTCAGGGCAGGCTGTGGGCGCTGCTTGTCTCCTTCTGCGCTGGTGGGTTTCAGCTGAACGCTTGCTCCTTCTCTTCCAGACCGCGAGAACCAGTCCATGCTCATCACGTAAGTGCCCTCTCTGCGCCTCTAGAGCGTGTCGCTCCGCAGCCCCCCGGTTCAGAGCAGCCTTTGAGGTCCCCGCTCGTCCCCGTGCGCTGCTGAGTGTCCCCTGAGCAGTGGCGCCCAGGCGGGCCCCTCCGCATTCCCTCGGCAGCTGTGCAGCCCACCCGGCCCGTCCTGCTAAGCTCAGCCAGGTGACGGAGCCCCACGCCGGCTCCTCAGACCCCCTCCGACAGCTGCGACGCCTGCCGCGGGGCACCCCGTCCCCCAGGGCATCCGCAGGAGGGCCCGTCCTGCCCTCCTCGCCCCGGGGAATCACGGATGGGCATCGGGACGGGTGGCTCCATGATCAGGTCCCAGCTCCGCGGAGGCAGGAGAGGTGGAGGCCGCAATGGTGCCTGCGCTCCGAGGGGCAATGGGGGAGGAGGAGAGAGGCCAGGGTGATGTGGGAGGAGGTAGGCCAGGTTGATTTCAAGTGACATATAGATAAGGGCTATATAAAGGACTCTAAAGGACCCTACGCCGCTGCCAGGAGCCGGGGACATTTTTAGCCTCGGCCATGGCCTAATTAGGTAAGGCAGGGGCTGCGGCGAGATGCCGGGCTCCAACGCCCCCCCGCTCTTTGTGATCTGGGATTACAATAGGAGAGGCACTAACTATAGGCATGAGCTCAGCGCGGCCTCCAGCCCGCGCGGCCCCGCTCGGCTGGCCCCACGCGCCCGCCCGCGTCTCCAGGAAGCCCCAACAGAGCGGAGCGTGCCGAAACCATCAGCAAAGGGCCCGCGTGTCGAGCGGGGACAGCTGAAGCCCTGGGGTGAGGGCGCCATGCCCAGCGAGAGGCAACGCGCCGCACGGCTCCGCGCCTCGGGGCCCTCTCTGCCACCTGAGTCCCTGCCCTCCCTTCCCGGAGGATGGCGAAGGCCCGTTCCAGAGCAGCCTAGGCTCTGTCCTAGCAGGGTTTTTTACTCGTGTGGTTTCGGGGGCCTGGGACAGCGTGGAGGGTGGCGCACAAGCCACTTGGGCTGCGGGACGCGGGTGGTGCCGGCCTGCTCCTGTCCCCGGCTTCTCCCACCCGGCCCAGTGTGTGGGGTGGCTGGGCAGCCCTGGCAGCTTGGGCAGAGCCTCCGCTGAAAGTCGCGCTTGTTCTTTGCCTCATGTCTTTGATCTGTGTATTTCTGTTACTCTAAGCGGAGAATCTGGTGCTGGTAAGACTGTAAACACCAAGAGGGTCATTCAGTACTTTGCCATTGTGGCAGCCTTGGGCGACACACCGGGCAAGAAAGTAGTAAGCCCCTCTTTTGAAACAAATTCTTGCTGTTTTCTTCCTTTCTTTATTTTTTTTTCCCTTCTTCTTTTTACTTTTTTTTTCTCCCCCTGACTTTTTGCATTTGGAAGCGTGTCTTGGTCTGACCCACCCAGGGCTTGGCTTTTACCCTGACTTTTGAACAAGCAAGGCTTGAAACTATTTTGCTTAGGGGGAAATGGGTATTTTTAAGTGGCTGTTCAATCTGAGCAGCCTGTGAGAGGTACTTCAGATGCCCCTCCGTATCTTCTCTATCTTCTCTTTCCCCTCCAACATCCCACCGATGATCTTCTTAAGGTGCATTAAAGGAATGGAGCAAACTGGCCATTTCCCACCTTGTCTCTTTTAAGCCTTGCTTTTTATCCATTTCTTTCTCCCTTTTTTTTTTTTTTTTTTTTTTTTTTTTTTTTTTTTTTTTTTCCCCCTTTTTTTTTTTTTTTTTTTTTTTTTTTTTTTTTTTTTTTTTTTTTTTTTTTTTTTTTTTTTTTTTTTTTTTTTTTTTTTTTTTTTTTTTCTCTGTTGTTCATTTTGATCGTTTTCAACCTTGTGCTTTTCTTGCTCTTGTTTTGATTCTTGCATTTCTTTGGTGCTGGTTATTTTTGAGCTGCCCTTGCGATTGCTTCTTTCTTCTTGATACATTGAGTCTCCAGCCTGCTTTTTCCCTGTAGAAGCAAACTGGCTGCTTTACGTATCAGACGAGCATTTCCTCAGCATTATTTTCCTTTCCTCTTCTTTGGGTTTGGATTTAACTCTTCTTGCTTTTTGATGCATTTCTTCTTTTTCTTGAGCTAATCTATTTAACAACTTTTTGGCATATCTTAAAAAGTTTAATCCATTTTTTTTTTCTCTTGGACGTTTTTTGGCACTAAGTGTTCGTGTCCTGCTTTTCTGATCATGCTTCTTGTGGTTCTTGCCTGGCTTTTCTGGATTTCTAAAGACAATTTTCTTTCCTTTCTCTAGGCAGCTCTTGCCACTAAAACTGGGGTAAGTGTTACAGACTCCCGATCTTTAATGTTGAGGCAGAATTTAGCTGCCTGAAGGGCAATGGGAGATGCCTGTGAGGGGCAGCTCTCTTGGGTTTGATGTAAGCTGGACAGTGTTCCAGTTCTTGACTTGGCTTTGTATTTCCCACCTTTCTGTAGTTGGACGTTTTGGGATTTTACCTCTTTGTGGCTTCCCACCTTTCTGACCCCAGCCTCTATCCGAGCACTGAGAATGGCCTTTAGCTAATGCATGCAACCCAGTGCATTCAGTACTCTTTTGGATGGGAAATGGTCATTAATCCACGAGAATTAGACCACTTGGGCAAAGTGTTACTAAGAATGAGATACCTGGGGGCTGATTCTGGGAGTTCTAGGGCAGCCCGTATGGGACCTAACAGAAAAGGCAATTCAAAAGATAAATTCAAAGATAACAGCTCAAAGAATAGGTACCAAAATACAGTCTGCTAGAAAAGATGTTAGTCACAGCTGCACCCTGGCCCTTTTGCCCTTCATTTGCCCAGAGCTGTGGAGTTCGGGAGCAGTTGTGACCCTTCTTTGGAATGACAGCTCAGACCCCAGCGCACTGATGGGCAGGGGACAAGTCTGATGTTCCTCATCAGAGGGACAGCAGGATAATAATATAAGTCAGAGCTTGGCACCCAAAGACCCTGTCATGAAAAATCCTGGGCCCCATATCTTGCAGGTGTGTGTGCCACCAAACTCTCCCCCTCTTACCAAACCCTGCTGTCCTTGGAGTGACCTGGCATGAGTCTCTCCTACAGTTCTTCTCCTGCTTTGCCTCTGTTGCATGGAGGCTGCCTCTTTATCTTTGAACTATGCTGGTGAAACATGAATGGGAAAACAAACTTGGAGGTGGGGGGTAATTCAGGGTTTGCTGAAAAGATCTCCAGCGAGTTTAGTGGATCCTGCCAGCTGGGGCCTGTGATGAGTTCTTGGCATGATAAGGCCTTGCTGTCTGTTTTGTTGCTGTAGCGAGTCATAAATCACAGCTGTTTTCTGAGTCTCTTCATTCATAACGTACTGTGATTCAGACCGTCCAAGACTTGGGTTTGGTGGAAGGGAAAATGCCTGGAAGAGTTAAAGAGCCTGAAATATTTCAGACTGCTAGAGTGACAACATGCCCTTGCCCTCAGTTTCCAAATCTTAGCAGCTTAAGCAAGTGCCTCAGGACTTCCCTGTACAGAGGGTAGCCTAGACCTCAGGATGGGCAAGTTTAGTAAGCAAAAGCCCACAGCGAACGTTGCTGCAAGACCCAGATGTGTTGATCACAGAACCCACCTGCATCCCCTCTGTGAACCAAGGAGATGCCTCAGCACCAGCAGTCTCTGAGGAGAGCAGGATAACGTGTTCAGGAGCACCACTTGTTTCGCCAGTACATTGGTCCCCCCTGGCTAGGGGACAGCTGATGCACCCTTTGATTTTGTTTTCCAGGGCACCCTCGAAGATCAAATCATTGAGGCAAACCCAGCTATGGAAGCTTTTGGCAACGCCAAAACCATAAGAAATGACAACTCCTCCCGTTTTGTAAGTGTCTTAGCAGGAGAGACAGCTCATGTGCAGTGCTTATGTAAACTGAAGACATCATTTGTGGGGTTCTGTGTGGTGTGGGTCCAAAGCACGCAGAAGTAAGCCAGCTCTTATACCTTGTGGGACTGAACCGTTGGGCCAGGCCTCCCCTGGTTAAATCAGCTCAGGAAATGGTGTGCTTGCAGAATGAATCACCCTGCTGTCATAGTCTGTGGTTGGAGAGAAATGGGACTTTGCAGGACCGAAAGGCAAAGGGGGGCAGTAACCACAGCCTGGAGCACCAGTGCTGGGAAGGACAGTTGGGAAAAACATCCCTTTTGCCAACTCTGAATCTGCTCTGGGATGTTGAGCTCCTCAACTGCAGATGTCTTTGATATTCATATTGTGTCTTGGGGAAAAAGGAGAGTCTCTTTGGCCCAAATTCTTGGGTTTCTAGGAACTGTTCAGCCTTGTACCTGTACCTAGACAAACCCAATGCTCACCTCTCTATGAATATTTCAGGGCAAGTTCATCCGGATCCACTTTGGCCCCTCAGGGAAGCTGGCCTCCGCAGACATTGACATCTGTGAGTGAACGTGTGCCAGCTGCAGAAAGAAAGATCTTGATTCAGCTTCAGGGAAGTATGAGCCCTTTTCTAAACCTTCTGCCCTATCTGCTTCTAGATCTTCTGGAAAAATCAAGAGTGATTTTCCAGCAACCCAAAGAGCGAAGCTACCACATCTACTACCAGATCCTCTCTGGGAAGAAACCAGAGCTGCAAGGTAAGGCAACCAAAGCTGCAGCACCGCCTCTCCAGTGTGACTCCTCCAAAAAAAAAAAAAACGAAGGAAGATCTGTTGCTAGGTTGACTTTCCAGGGTCACTGAAGAGCCCTGGCTCACTCTGGAGGCACTGCCCTCAAAGGCTTTGCTAGCCCCCTAGGATTGTAGGTTTGTAGGATAATTCAGGTGGAAAGGGACTTCAGGAAGGCATCTAGCCCAGCCCCCTTTATCCCCACAGTCAGACTGAGAAGCCAAACTCGAGTCTTTTCCGTGAGTATCTGGGAGGAGAGAGATGGTCACTCAGGATGTGGGACTGCACTTTGCTGAGCTGCCTTACACAGAGACTCCTTGTCTCATGGTTGGTTACAGCACTGAGCTCAGTTGGATGGTTACCCATTCTGTGGTAGCAGACGGGTTTTCCGGCCTGTCCTGAGCTCTGAGCTCCTTCTGCCACCCTTGCAAGATGACCTGCTCCAAAGTGAACTTGAAAACAGCTGCCAGGCTCACTTGCAGCAGTAACCCCATCCTAGACATGCCCTGAACGTGCTCCCCAGGACAATCCCAGCACATCCCTGGCTTTGCCTGGGGCCATTTCTTGTGCTGTGAGCAGCCTTACACCCCAGGTGCCAGGTCACGGTGCACAGGAAGCCTTTCCATGCTGCAGAAGGGTGGCTGACACAATCCTCCAGGGTGGTCAGCCTCCGGGCTGGAGGCTCTTGTGCCTGCTGCTGGCTCCACAACAATGCCTTATTAGGCAGGTCTGGAGAGCGGTGCAGAGCAGTAATCTTATCTGGTGGTCACAAGGGCATGGATGGCAACTTCTAAATCAGTCCACAGCCAAGCCATCTCCCAAGATAGCAAGCTGGAGGCACAGTCACAGAAGAAATGGCCCTCTGTGGGGACCCTTCTGAGCTTGCAGAGACTGCTCTACCATCAAGTGCCTCCTAGTTGAGGTCAGCATAGTGGGTGATACCAGCCAGGGGTCATGCCTAGACAGCCATCCCTTCTCCATCCTGGTGAGAACTGGTCAGGAAGTGTTTTTTTTTCCCATCCTACAGTTTGGTTTGAGACCCCTAAATGTCCCATTCTGCTTTGGTACAAACCTGAGGACTTTGGCTCAGAGATACCAGAGCACTTTGGAAACCAGTGAACACAGATAACAGACTAAGTGCCTGGGCAGAGCTAGGCAGAGGTAGCGTTTGAGCTTCAGAGACCTGATGAGGGTGTTTGGTCCCAACTGAAAGTTTCAGTTCTTAAAGTCTCTTCCAAATAAACCCCTCTGACACTTTCAGCCACATCTTTTTGCTATATAGAGCTGGAACAGACAACCTGCAACCCACCTTTGTGCTGTGGGGGCCAGGGACCAGCAGCACCAGGCAAAGCAGTCAGTCTGCTAGCCCTGGAGAGGAGGATGCCCATGTCCCCAGGAAGGGGACACAGCATGCCCCAGGCAGCTGGGAAAATGAAAACCTGAGGCACTAGAAGGAAATACATTGAATGAGGATTGGGGAAGTATACTGAATGGGGAAGGAAAAGGAGCTTTCAGGCTTTTTTCAGGCAGAGCCCAGTGCAAGTGCCCAACTAGGCTGTGCTCTCCCGGGTCTTTGAGGGCAACCTCCAAGCATGGTGCCTTGGAGACCAGCGAACTCTCCAGGAAGAGGAGAAATAGCTTCCCCTAGAAGTTGCTGCAGAGATATCTGGTGGCACAAGCCCCTCAAAGGGTTGTGGGGCTGCCTAAGGGGCCAAGAGGCAAAACCTGCTCTTTGGTGGGCCCAAAGGCTTTGGTCAGAGCCTTACCCGTCCATCTTGATCCAAGATTACTGTTCTCTCCCATCTCCATTTTTGTCAGATTGATCTCACTCCCTGCATGTCTTCCTCATCACAGATATGCTGCTGCTCTCCCTCAACCCCTTTGACTACCACTTCTGCTCTCAGGGCGTAACAACTGTGGACAACCTGGATGATGGCGAGGAACTCATGGCCACAGATGTATGTGCCCTTCCTTCACACTACACAGCCCGAGCGTGGGGCTTGAGCAAGGGCTTGGCCTCAGAACCACATTCTGGGTAGACAGGGGGGACATGTCCCTGCTTTTCTGTGTCCCTCTTGAAGTTACTTGTGGGCTTCTCCTGTTTTACCGCAGTCACTATGAGCCTGTGATGTGTTCACATCACTGTGAGCCCACAAGGAAGAGTGGAGTGTCTCAGATCCCATCAACACCCCTTTTCAAAGAGAGAGAACGAGCCCTAGCATTAGGAGGGGCTCACAATAGATGCACACTTCCCATAGCTCCTGTGAGAAGATGAGAGCTGTGCTCTCTGCAGCTTAGCTCAGAAAGCCCCCTGCTTGTTGCTGCTAGCCTGGTTCTTTGGCTTCCAGATTGACCTTTGGGGAGCTGGACTTGCATTTAAAACCCCAGAGAGCAGCATTTCTCAGCTAGGTGCACACCGAGTAAAGCACCCTGCCCCATTCAGCCCACAGACCCCGGGATGTAGTCCCCTGAGGAGAGAGCAGGAGCACCTGCCCTTCCTTTTCATCTCAGAGGGCTGACTTTCTTCTCTCTCCATTGCTTTCTCTCTCCTCAGCATGCCATGGACATCTTGGGCTTCAGCAATGACGAGAAATACGGCTCCTATAAAATAGTGGGTGCTATCATGCACTTTGGCAACATGAAGTTCAAGCAGAAGCAGCGGGAAGAGCAGGCAGAGGCTGATGGCACTGAAAGTGAGTTGGTCTCCATGCTGCCAGGTTCAGCCAAGCTGAGCTCTTTGTCTTCCTCCCTCCTAGGATAGACTGTAATAAGCCCTGCTCAAGTCCCAGCCTCCTGAAGAGCAGTTAGAGTAGAACACAATCACTGTTTAATATATTTCCATGATTGTTAGGAAAAGCTGGTGCAAAACATAGGTCTAAGAGAATAGTGAGGCTACAGAGAAAATGGTTGGAAATCCAGAAAACTTAGAATTTGGATTCTTTCTATTGCTGGCTCTACAGAGCCAGCTTAAGGACAGAGCAGCTTTCCAGTATGACCCTTCCTGTGGCCAATGCACAGTGGCAAGGAAAAGAAGAGTCCCTGTCACATAACTGGAAGGCTTAAGAAATGACTGTGCATTGCCTGAGACAGGGATCCAGCAGAAACAATGGCCTGGAGCAGATCTTATCATGTTCAAATTCATAAAAGAAAAGTTCTTCTTTCCTGAGGAATGCCAACAACAGATTCAGTAGCTATCTGCTATTTAAAGGGGATTTTCATCTATTAGAAGGGATTGTCCTTGGTAGGAGATTCTAGCTGGGGTCTGCTATCAGGAGTCTGTGAAAGACAAGCAAGAAAATCACATCTCTTAGGATCAGTTCAAATTCACTATATGTGAATTCACTGTATGAAGTCCATCCTTCTGGATGGACTGGAAAACAAGAAGGAAGACTGAAAACCATTTAAGCTGCAAGAGATCTGCTAAGGTCACTGAAACTTCTCATGCAAGAAGCCCAGACTTCAAACGGCACATACAATATTTGAGGTAGGAAATCACACTTCAGACACTGGGGACAGCTCTGAAGCAGGTTAAACAACAGAGTTTGTTCAGAGTTTGATGTGAGGAGCCCTTCCTTTCTGTCTTCCTCATGCTTTGGTGCTTTTTTGCAGGTGCTGACAAAGCTGCCTACCTCATGGGAATCAGCTCAGCTGATCTCATCAAAGGGTTGCTCCATCCTCGCGTGAAAGTGGGCAACGAATACGTGACCAAAGGTCAGAACGTGGAACAGGTGGGTATGCGGGGACAAGGACTCCATGCTCAAAAGGGTATGTGACTCCTCTGTGGTCCCTGTGGTGCCTCCTGCTTCAATTCATTCTGTTAAGTTTGGAAGTTGTCTCCAGAGCACCATGAGAAGATGTATATACAGTTACTTGCCTTTAGGATGTGGGAATGTTGGTAGCAGGGAGGGCGGATAATTCTGGACATTAACCAAGGCTGGAGTTTCAATTTTGTGTCTTTGAGAGTTTGGTTGGGTTGAAGGCCAGGAAAGGTTCGCTTTCTATGGATCTGCTTCAGAGGCAGCTGCACTTTCATGAAGAGTTCAGCTACGGATAGTAGAACTCTCACCTAAAGAACTAATCACAGAATCACAGAATCACAGAATGGTTAAGATTGGAAGGGACCTCTAGAGATCATGTAGTCCAACCCTCTTGCTGTGTGAGGCTCAAACAGCAAAAAAAATTGTGCCAGATTTCAACATGTCACTGAGGAACCCAAACTTGGCCTCGCAAGCCTGTCCTGAAATAAAATTCAAGAGGAACTTAAGGGCTGGAGTCTTTTCCAAAGTCATTGTAATGTAGGCTTTTATCATGCACGGGGGTTCTGAAAATGGACTTTAGACTGAATCTGTCTCCTAATACCTTGGAGACTGCTTAAGGGTGGGCCAGAGGCACAAGAACATGCAGGCAAGCACGTGAAAACTAATCTCAGTGTAAATACTGTAAGTGCAAACCCGTGGGTTTATCTAGCCTGTCCTTTCTGTGCCAGAAGAAGCTCTTTCATGCAGCCTGTAGCTTCTACAAGAATAGGGAGAAGCAAGAATCCTCTCATGACCTGCTCTCCCATTTGCTTTGGCAGGTTGTCTACGCGGTGGGCGCGCTGGCTAAAGCCACGTATGATCGCATGTTCAAGTGGCTGGTGACTCGGATCAACAAGACCCTGGACACCAAGCTGGCCAGGCAGTTCTTCATCGGAGTACTGGACATTGCAGGCTTCGAGATTTTTGACGTAAGTTCTGCAGGACACCAGCAATAGGTTCAGGGGAATGTTGTAATTAGACATGTGGGCCTGCCAGTGCCCAACAGCTTTATCTCCTCCAAGAAACTACTGGCCTTGATGACAAAAAACACTCAAGCCTGAATTTATTTATCTGTAATAAACACCTGCAGCTCCCAAAGGGCTCTTCTAACACTGTTGTGGGCCAGTCTCCAGCGAGCTCCTGGCTACCTACTCTGGAGCTCTCTCTTCACACCCAGGCAAAGTGGAATAGGTGACTCCAGTCACCTATGGAGCTCCACATGCTGAAGCAGCTTTGGTTTATTTTTGCAGTTCAACAGCTTTGAGCAGCTGTGCATCAATTTCACCAATGAGAAGCTGCAGCAGTTCTTCAACCACCACATGTTTGTCCTGGAGCAGGAAGAGTACAAGAAAGAAGGCATCGAATGGGTCTTCATTGACTTTGGCCTGGACCTGCAGGCTTGTATCGACCTGATTGAGAAGGTAAAGCATAAGACAGGGCACACGAATGATGCATCTGCTAGATCATTTGTTTGCAAACACTGAAACACTGATGGCTGCTCTGCTACCAGGAATGAAAGGAGTCCCTCCCCAGTCCAAACTAATATCCCAAGTCCATACTCTCTAGATTTGCAGCACAGAGTCTTCAGGCTATGGGGTCCTTTTGACACAAATTTTGGCTGTGCGAAGTGGAGATTGCTGTTCCTACCCACCAGTGAGTCTTGATGTGGACTTTCCCCTTGTAGAATACCAAATTATGACCTTTTTTTTTCTTATCCTCTTGCACCTTTGGGGTGCTTTCTTATCCTCTTGCACCTTTGGGGTGCTTGCAAACTCAGAGCAGCTTCTATAAAAATTTCACCACTGGAGTGGAGGGAACTCACTTATTTTTGGTAAAGAATATACCTGTCAGGATCCTGGAGAGGATTTGCCCTTCTCTGACAATCTGAAAGACCTGCAAAGCCCCCATTTCTTGAAGGCCTGGCCAACCCTGTTCTGACTGGCTAGAGAAAGGCAGTGGTCCGTACAGCCTGGTGGGGTACATCAGATGAAGAGGGATAGAGAGAGTCCCCTGTTCTGGGATGGCACCTGACAACTCTGAGCTCAGACCTTCTATTGCCTTCTCCCTGCAGCCACTGGGAATCCTGTCCATCCTCGAAGAGGAATGCATGTTCCCGAAAGCCTCCGACATGTCATTCAAAGCCAAGCTCTATGACAACCATATTGGAAAGTCACCCAACTTCCAGAAGCCCCGGCCAGACAAAAAGCGGAAATATGAAGCCCACTTTGAGCTGGTGCACTACGCTGGTGTGGTATGTCCCTTGCCAGGTCTTCTGCAGTGTTAGCCACCTGCTTTCCTGGGCTCTCCTTACTTTTGCCTCTCTTCTTTGGTGGCAGGTGCCATACAACATCATTGGGTGGCTGGACAAGAACAAGGACCCCCTGAACGAGACAGTGGTGGCAGTTTTCCAAAAATCCCAGAACAAGCTGCTGGCCTCCCTCTATGAGAACTATGTGGGCTCCAGTTCAGGTGGAGAACAATCTCATGCCTCTTTGTGCACTGTCCCCCCTTCCTTTTCCAGCTTCATCCTCTTGGTGCAACATTCCTGTGCCTAGCAGCCCTGGTGAAGGGAAGATTTACACTAGTTCTTAAAAACCTTAGTGTCCTGGGCACTCTGAACTTGCAGCTCCACATTGACCTAGGGGCCTTGTGTAGATGGTCAGCATCAGGCTGTGCCTTGGGTGTGCTGTAGGGCTCTCCTAGTGGCCCTGCCAGAGGTGACGTGGATGTGTGGAGAGCCTTGTAACTGAGAGCTAAAGGGGAGCAACCAGAGCAGGGTGATGTGGGAGGATTTTTTAGGAGAAGCCATCTTGTGCCATTGCAGCATTTGTCACCTCTGGGGTGACTTCTGATATTTTCAGCACAGGGCAGTTTGGAGGTGCTTCTGAGTCCTCCAAACCACGCTGACACAATGCAATACTTATGCAATTAATTGATATTTCAACCCAACAGAGGAACCTCACAAGCCAGGGACCAAGGAGAAACGTAAGAAGGCAGCTTCCTTCCAAACAGTGTCCCAGCTGCACAAGGTAAGAGCTATTCAAGGCCATGGAGGAAGTAGGTTGAGCGTCTCCCACTACCAGTCCCACGTCCCTGCCCGTACTCTGGAGCATCTTGCTCATGAGCTCTGGGGCTCTTCAGGAACACAGGGGCTCCAGAGAGTTGACCTGGCTAGGATAAACGTCTTGACATCCTCTTGCCCTTGGGCAAGCTCTGTCCTCCGTGCTGCTAGGGAAGGACATGAAGCTCCAGGCTGGGAGAGCAAAGTTTCTCGTTGAGCTGGGGCTTGTGCTGCTTCTGCCCGCGTGATGCTTGTGCTGCCCAGCACTTCCTTCGCCTTTGAGAGAGCGGCAGTTAAGACTTGTAGTGATGTTTAGATAATGTATTACATGAACATCACTTTAAGTCTGTGCTACTTCTCTCCTCATTCTTGTCAGCGGGAAGGACAGCCCTTGGGCAGAAGAAAATGAAGGAGGATCTTACAGGTCTCTGAGCAGGCAGCTCTCGGCTCTTCTCTCTAGGGAAGTGATCTGAGACATTTGATAGCGCCTTGATCCCATGCTCACCACATGAGGGTTTTTTTTTCCTACTCCAGATCTTAAGCAAATGAAAACCAGCACAGAGTGATCTGTGAGCCCAAAGTTGTGTCCTACTGTTAGAGTCATATGAAGGGGTTGTGAGAGGCTATGCTTGTGTCAGGGCTGCTTTTGGCTCTGGTAGTCGAGGGCAGTTTCATGAGAGGAAGGTCCCTGAGCCAGATCCCTTCATGGATGTGTGCGTCTTTGTTCGTCATGGACAAGTCACAAGTCTCTGCTGGAAGTTGTCCCGTGATAGAATGGAGTGGGGGCCAGATGTTCCCTTCCCAGAATCAGGTCTTGGGTGGGCTGAGCTTGTATGAGGAGGAGAAGGCTGCCTGGAAGCACTAAAGGTGCAGATGCATTTTGCTTGAGCAAAGGCAGGGCCATGACTTGGGTTGAGTCCTGCCTTGAAGAGAAAACAAACCTAGAAACAAATGTAATACATCCCTGTGCTCCGAGACCTGCTACACCTGTAGGACCCCATCCCCCTTCCCTCATACAGAAGCTTTGCAGGCAGGAGTCACCTCTGGATTCATGGTCTGTGACAGTGCTTTGCAAGACTTTAATCCTAGAGAATGACTTTCATGGCCCTGCCTGGTCCTGCCAGCTCCAAGCAGATGTTCACAGAGTAACCCTGCTGTAAGCCAGGCCTGGGGCAAGGCTGGGTGGCAAAAGGGAGAAGGTCCAGGCTGGCTCTGCAGCGCCCTCCATTACGGCTGAAGGACATGGGCAACACTGAGGGGACACAGGGAAAGCCTGCTGTGATGGGAACTGCAGGCACTTGGATGCCACAGGGACATATAGGAATATACCCTGTATACAGGAATGCACCTGGTCCTGTGGGTGCAGCGCCTGGTTCTCCCTTCCTCCACCACGAAACTTTCCCTGCACACACTTGGGAGGCACCTGGCTCCTCCCCAGCATTGCAAAACCAGCACTGGCCTGTCTGGCAGCCCACTCCAGTGTGCCACCCTGCACAGTGGTCCTGCCACAGGGCTGGCACTGTCCCACTGGCAGGACAGCGCAGCGAGCAACCAGGCTGGAGGAAGTTCCCCTTTCTCCCAAGAATAGTGGAAAGGGGCTCCCAGTGTCCCCTTTCTCCCTGCTTTGGGTGAAGGGTCTGGGGAGAGGTGTTGTAGGGGAACAGAGGTGCCTCCTTGTGCCTCATACCCCCCTGTCTGCCCTACAGGAGAATCTCAACAAGCTGATGACCAACCTGCGCTCCACTCAGCCCCACTTTGTCCGCTGCATCATCCCCAATGAGACCAAGACCCCAGGTATGCATGGACTGAGAGGGTCACCCCTCAGCTCCCTCGGGTGACATCCACGTGTGGGAGCTGGCAGGGACTCCTGCCCAGCTTCTGCACCAACCTTCTCCCCTAACGCTCATTCTCAGCAGCCTTCTCGCTGCTGAGGCCGAACATCTCTGTGTGGAAACCACAGTGGCTCCTGCTATTCCCCATTCCTGGGGAAAAATAGTTTTTCTAGGGTCTCAGCTGAGCTTTTTGATACTAACTTGCACGTGTGTCTAACACTAGGCACTGACAAGTCTTTCAGGCTTAATTCCATCCTCCAGAGCCCAGCCTGAGGTGCTGCTGCTCAACCTAGGCCCACAGGATGGGTTAACTCCCATGCTCAAAAACGCAGGTAGTTTGCGGAGTTCAAACAACCTGTTTGTGGGTTCTTGCACAGTTCATGCTCCAGCTGCATTTCCCATGTGTGCTGGGTGTCAGCTGCATCCCTGCTCTCTCCTCTAGGAGCCATGGACTCTTTCCTGGTGCTGCACCAGCTGCGCTGCAACGGTGTCCTCGAAGGCATACGCATCTGCCGCAAGGGATTCCCCAACAGGATCCTCTACGCAGACTTCAAGCAGCGGTAACACCCCCTCCTCCCAGCCCCAGCAGCCAGCACTCGTCCTGGGGGGAAGGAAACTGCCTGACTCTGCCCCACGCCCCAGTATGCCCAGTATGCTCAGCGCAAGCACCCGTAGCTCTGCAGTTGGCTCTGTGGTGCAAGTCATGAAGAGTGTGGTGCCAGCACAGGTAATTTAGTGCATCACTGGAGTGCTGGTGATGTTTAGGATGGCTGAACACAGGGATGATGCAGGTGGGTCCTAGCCAGGCCCAGGTCCTCAAATTCTGGTTCTGGTTTCCCTCTGCCATGGGGTTCTTTACTGGTCTCAGGCTGACACTATATACACCCACCTTGGCCTGGGTCTCTCCAGAAAAGGTGAAGCCATTGACCCGCTCCTGTGAAGTCCTCCTCGTGTACAGGGACGTGGGTCTGGCAGAGTTCCCTGGGGCCTGCTAGGGGTAGACCCCATACTGCACCTTGGAGCTCCTGGTCCATGCATGGCTACAGCCTGTGCTGCAGGCACATCCTTCCAGGAGTGATAGGCATGATCTGCATGCAGGAAAGGTGAAGGAGCCATCATTTCTGTGCTGGCGTTCTCTTGCATGATCTTGTCCCTCTGCCCTGTCCCTGCAGCTACCGTATCTTGAATCCAGCAGCCATCCCAGATGACAAGTTTGTGGACAGCAGGAAGGCCACAGAGAAGCTGCTGAGCTCCCTGGATCTTGACCATTCACAGTACAAGTTTGGTCATACCAAGGTGAGACGAAGCAGCTTGATATCACAGAATCACAGAATGGTTAAGGTTGGAAGGGACCTCTAGAGATCATCTAGTCCAACCCCCCTGCTCCAGCAGGGTCACCCAGAGCACGGGGCACAGGGTGGCATCCAGGCGGGTTTGGAAGTCCTCCAGAGAAGGAGACTCCACAACCTCCCTGGGCAGCCTGGTATATCTTGATATATCTCCTGGGGATGGATATGATGCCATTCATCTACAACCCCAATATGTTCTCCCTGTGCAGCCTTCTGTCTGTGTGGCCACAGCATGGCTGAAGTCCGATGCTCTGTGTCCCCTGAAGGCACTGAGCAGGACACACAGGCAGGAAGTCACCACATCCTGACCTCACCCCACCCAGCACAACAGGGTGAGCCTGGTCTGTGCTAGGAGCTGTGAGGGAATGTGCACAGGGCAGGGATCTGGTGTCCAGTTGTGCCCATGCCTTGTGTGGGTGGGTCTCCAGCAGCATGGGTACCTGCTTAGGCCAGTCTGACACATCACACCACAACCAATCCTTCCCTGCCCTTGACTCTGCTCCCACTGCCTTGCCTGCAGGTGTTTTTCAAGGCTGGTTTGTTGGGCCTGTTGGAAGAGATGCGAGATGAGCGCCTGGCCAAGATCCTCACCATGCTGCAGGCCAGGATCCGCGGGCACCTTATGCGCATTGAGTATCAGAAGATCATCAGCAGGAGGTAGAGTTGTGACTGGGGAACAGAACCTTGTGAGTGCCCCTCCTCACTCCTCCTGCTCAGGTCTGTGGATTTGGCCCTGGGAGTTGTTTGTGCCTGCTATGGATCAGCTTGGCCCTGTCCTGCAGGGATTGAGGCAGATCTGCAAGGAGCTTGGCATGGATCTGGCAGGGAGAGTCAGTGCATTTGGGTGGGAAGATCTCTAGAGTTCCACTGGGAAGATTTAATGTGATACAACGTCAGAAGGCCCAATAGCCAGGCCACAGTGCCCATCATCTTGTGGCTATCACAGTGGGCAAAGAATGTACTGTTCCCTTAACATTCGTACTGCTGGAGACGCAGAGTCCCTTTCAGGCCTGCAAAAGCCAGGTCTCTGCTGCAATGAGGAGGATAGGAGGGAAATCTACACCCATGCTAATGCTGTGCTTCTGTCCCTTCAGGGAAGCCCTCTATACCATCCAGTGGAACATCCGGGCTTTCAATGCTGTCAAGAACTGGTCTTGGATGAAGCTGTTCTTTAAGATCAAGCCTTTGCTCAAGTCTGCTCAGAGTGAGAAGGAAATGGCCAACCTGAAGGAGGAGTTCCAGAAGCTGAAAGAGGCTCTGGAGAAGTCAGAGGCTAAGAGGAAGGAGCTGGAAGAGAAGCAGGTCACCATGACTCAGGAGAAGAATGACCTCGCTCTACAGCTGCAGGCAGTGAGTGCCTCATCCACTCCTTGTTAGGGGTAAAGGTACTACAGGTGGCTGAAGGTTCATGGCTTGAGCAAGGAGCAGAGCAGTTTGGCTTTTGTTAGTGTTAGTTGCACTTCCATGGCCCTTGGAATGGGCAGTGACTGGAACAATCTTCTGATACACCTGAGCACCTTGATCTGGCTTTGCTCCCTCCATGAGGAGAGCTTGAGCTCAGGGACAGGGCAATGTGCCTGAGCTTTTGGGGTGGTGAGTGAGCACTATCTCTTTTGTGCCTGTTCCAGGAGCAAGACAACCTGGCAGATGCAGAGGAGCGCTGTGACCTGCTGATCAAGTCCAAGATCCAGCTGGAGGCCAAGGTGAAGGAGCTGACAGAGCGTCTGGAGGATGAGGAGGAGATGAACTCGGACCTCACAGCCAAGAAACGCAAGCTGGAGGATGAGTGTGCAGAGCTGAAGAAGGACATTGATGACCTAGAGATCACACTGGCCAAGGTGGAGAAGGAGAAGCATGCCACGGAGAACAAGGTAATTTCAGAGTCCAGCCGTGCTCTGCCCTAGACAGTGGCATTGCTGAGTGGCTTCAGTGCTTGTGGCAGTTCTTGGTGGTACACAGAAAATGGGGGACAAGGGTGCTGCTGTTAGGGAGCTGGGACTGAGCAGAGTGAAAATAGGAGAGGACAAAACCCTCCAGTGCCCTGCAGCACTGCACTGGGTCTCCTGGCCTTATATCCGACTCCTGCCCCTATAGGACAGTCCAATGTATTAGCTTTGTGTCCCCTGCCTTGGAGAAGAGGCGCTCAGTTTTTAACTTCACCGATCTAGGTTAAAAACCTGATTGAAGAGATGGCTGCTCTGGATGAGATCATTGCGAAGCTGACCAAAGAGAAGAAAGCACTGCAAGAGGCCCATCAGCAGGCCCTGGATGACCTACAGGCTGAGGAGGACAAAGTCAACACACTGACCAAAGCCAAAGTCAAATTGGAGCAGCAAGTGGATGATGTGAGTAATGGGCCAGTGACGATGAAGTGACAGGGGTTTGAGTCACACATGTCCTGGAGTACCCAAATGCTGACCCTGAATGTCATCTGGTAGGTGGGATCATTATCAGATCCCAGGTAAATACAACCAAACTGTGAATAACTCATTGACAAACTGCCCCTGAACCAAGAGATCATCCAGAGTATCATGGGGAGAATGGGGAGCATCCTGAACTGGGGGAATGGGACTGCAGACCAAATGGGGAACAGCTCTGGATCTACAGACAGGGTAAAATTCTCACGGAAATGGCCATAAGACAGGTCAGGAGCTACAGGCAACCCCATCCCTCCCTAACCTGTCTCTCTCCATTTTCCAGCTGGAAAGCTCTCTTGAACAAGAGAAGAAAATTCGCATGGACTTGGAGAGAGCAAAGCGGAAACTTGAAGGTGACCTGAAGTTAACGCAGGAGTCTGTAATGGATCTGGAGAATGACAAACAACAACTGGAGGAGAAACTCAAAAAGTGAGTGTGTGGCCTGTACCTGGGCAGTGTCCTGACTCTGCCCAGCCAGTACCCACCTCTAAACAACGTGGGTGGATGAGATCTCTCAGATCTCATCCCAGCTGGGGAGCTGGAGAACAGCACCCAGAAACCTGATAGGGAAAACCTCAGAGTCAGCTCAGCTGCAAGTCTGGCCACTGCAGTCCTGGACTGGAGTCTTTTTCTCTGTTTGTTTACCCTCTGGGTTGGGGTGATGCACCAAAAGGAGCCAATTTCCTCTGGCTTCAGTGACTAGAGGGACTCAGGAGGACAGTGGCTTTGTGACCAAAGATCTGTCTTTTGTTTTTATGCAGGAAAGACTTTGAAATAAGTCAGCTGAATTCAAGGATTGAAGATGAGCAAGTCCTTGAGGCCCAGCTGCAGAAGAAGATCAAGGAGCTTCAGGTAGAGTGAGAAGAATTGTTCTCAAGGGCCAGTAGTCCTAAATTTCTATCAAACAAAGTGCTGGGGAAACTGAAATGGTCTGGCCCTTGTGTGAGCACAGGTGTACCTCCTTGGCAACAGGAAATGGGGAAAAAATGCTATTCTTTGTTCAAGCAAAACCCTCTGCTTAGATAGGGTGCACTGGAAAATTCAGGAATGAACTTATGAGGTAAAAAATAGCACAAAAAGCACCCTCTAGGATGTTGTCCTTTCTCTAGACTAAGACCTCAGACAGACCTGTCCCCCAGACTCTGCAGATACAAAAGCAGCTTGGGAGGGCTTCTTTCTAGCAAAGACAGATTCTGACTACTGAATCAATTGCCAATGAGACATTGAGGAGGAGCTAGGATCAGCTGGATCTTGCTGCAGGATCCACAGGAGAGCAGAAACTGACCAAAAGAAGCTGTCAGGGCATACTTGCCCCCAAGATACTTGAAACTGTCCAAGCATTTGGTCTGGGCTGGGGACTTTGTGCTACCCAGCACAAAGTTTTACCCAGAGGGTAAAACTTGCTATATTTGGGGGAGCAAAGATGTTGGTGCTTCATCCAGTGCTTGAAGCATCTGCTGTACTTGGTCCTCGCCAGGCCCGGATCGAGGAGCTGGAGGAGGAGCTGGAAGCTGAGCGCACGGCCAGGGCCAAGGTGGAAAAGCAGCGGGCAGAAGTGTCGCGGGAGCTGGAGGAGCTGAGCGAGCGGCTGGAGGAGGCTGGTGGGGCCACGGCCACGCAGCTGGAGATGAACAAGAAGCGGGAGGCCGAGTTCCTGAAGCTGCGGCGGGACCTGGAGGAGGCGACGCTGCAGCACGAGTCCACGGCGGCCGCCCTGCGCAAGAAGCACGCGGACAGCGTAGCGGAGCTCAGCGAGCAGATCGACAACCTGCAGCGGGTCAAGCAGAAACTGGAGAAGGAGAAGAGTGAGATGAAGATGGAGGTGGACGACCTCTCATCCAACATCGAATACCTCACCAAGAACAAGGTGGGCACCAGCTGTGTGTGGGGTGGGTTCGGTCCCTTTGTGAGGGTTTTGGGACCTGCAGCCCTGACTGCAGCATCGGGGCATCTTGCTGCAGTGCCACATGCACAGCCACATCCGTGGGATGTTGTCCTAGCTACGTCTGCTCTGCCAAGACTGAGTCCCTCTTAGTATATACTGCTATATGGTGGTGCTTGAGGTTTATTGAGGTATTTGAGGTATTTTGAGGTATATTAGAGGTGCTTTTAGGTGCTGGCCAAGGTTGGAAGACCTAGGACGATACTTCCCAGGAGACATTCAGCAGAGAGATGCTGTAGGGAGCTGCTGTCAGCTTAGCAGGGTCAGGACAGCTCTGCCAGGCTCCTGCTCTCCGCCTTGTGCCCTTATGGGATTAACCGAGCAGGGAATCGTGTCCCGAGGGGACTGAGCCCCCTGTGGGCAGCGCTGTCTCTCACGTGGGCTTTGCTTGGTGCCGCGCAGGCCAATGCTGAGAAGCTGTGTCGCACCTACGAGGACCAGCTGAGCGAAGCCAAGTCCAAGGTGGACGAGCTGCAGCGGCAGCTGGCTGACGTGAGCACGCAGCGCGGCAGGCTGCAGACCGAGAACGGTAGGTGGGAGAGGCGGCCGCAGGGCGCCTCGCTGCCCGGGGGCTGCGCTTGCACTGGGTGCCCGCGTCGGGGAGCGGAGCTTTAGCTGCACTCGCTGTCCTGCCTTGCCCGTGGACGCGGTGAAGCTGGTGTCACCGGTGCTGGGGTACGTGCCATGATCCACAGCATCGGCACGAGGGTGCTCCTGGCTGCCATGCTTAGCCTTGAGCCCCTGCAGCCTCTTTCCATGGGCACGAGCTCTCCTGTGTGGTCACAACAGGGGCTGCTGTAGGTTTCCACACAGCTCCCTTCAGTGTCATCTCCCCTGGGTACTTTGCCCCTCATTTTGCTCCCTCCTGCCAAGCAGGAAGAAGCCGTAGCCTTGTCCTGGGCCACCTGTGTTGTCCCAATAAACTTTCTGCACTACATGGGATGTTCTCAGGGCTCAGGCCTCCCAAGCTTGGCCCAGGGAAGGGTCCCCTCTGTGAGGCCTCCAAGGCCCTCGTGGATGAGGGCTGAACAGAAGCTGTGATGACTCTGCGGCTAGTGAAGGAGCACCGGAGAGGACACCTGGTTTGGGGATAATCCACCAATGTTCACATGCGTGGTGTAGCTGTGGGTGAGACTGCTGCTGGGGTGTCCTGGCACTAGGTAATGGTGTTGTGGGGAGGTGAAGGCCACAAGCTTTTCTGCGCCCTCTGCCCCAACGTGGCTTTTTGGTTCTGAACACAGGGGAGCTGAGTCGACTGCTGGAGGAGAAGGAGTCCTTCATCAACCAGCTGAGCCGTGGCAAGACCTCGTTCACACAGACCATTGAGGAGCTCAAGAGGCAGCTAGAGGAAGAGACCAAGGTGAGGCTGCTGGAGCATGGCTGAGCTCCATGGTCTTAGAGGCTCAGAAGGGAATAGGCCTGCAGGAGGGTTGGAAATCCAGGCCCCATGAGAAGAAAAAAAGTAACTCTGTGGCCTCCTGGGGTCCGTATGTCCCCAGGGCACATGGCCCACGGGAAGGCCATGCTGGGACCTGAGCTGCAGCATAGACTTGACAGAGAAATGTCACCAGTGCTGACCTGGATTCCTGTTTGCTTTCATGGCTGCATCCAGGCAGGGCCAACAGCTCAGGGTGACAGTGATATGGGGAAATGGGACGTGTCCCACCATGGCAGTGGCCCAGCAACTTGCGCCTGGGGAGATGCAACATGCCTTGCATGTGGAGACCCAAGAGCTGCTGTTGACCCCCCCAAAAGCAGGAGTCTCTCCTTCTGCATGAGACCCTGCTCTGTAGGAGGCCTCCAGGAGCCTGATGTGAGCTGCTGGTCTCATGAGCTCTCCCTTCCTCAGAGCAAGAACGCCCTGGCCCATGCCCTGCAAGCCTCCCGGCACGACTGCGACCTGTTGCGGGAACAGTACGAGGAGGAGGTCGAGGCCAAGAGTGAGCTCCAGAGGACCCTGTCCAAAGCCAATGCAGAGGTGGCCCAGTGGAGAACCAAGTATGAGACAGATGCCATCCAAAGGACGGAAGAGCTTGAGGAAGCCAAGTGAGTCTCATGCCACGTGGCACGGGAACGTGTACTCTGCAGGTAGTCAGTCCCTATTCAAAGATGGGGCTTTGCCAGACCCCGGGCGTAGGCTGCAGTTCTCTGCCCAGACCTGAGCCTGAAGGAGGGTCTTACCTGGGTGTTTGGGCAGGTCATGGGCATTCATCCCCAGAGCAACAGCTGGGATGACACTTGGGCTGGGTGTCCTCACCCTTTGCTGTCCTTGGCAGGAAGAAGCTGGCCATCCGCCTGCAGGAGGCAGAGGAGGCAGTGGAGGCTGCTCACGCCAAGTGCTCCTCGCTGGAGAAGACCAAGCACCGGCTGCAGACCGAGATTGAGGACCTCTCGGTGGACTTGGAGAGGGCCAACTCAGCCTGCGCTGCCCTGGACAAGAAGCAGCGCAACTTTGACAGGATCTTGGCTGAGTGGAAGCAGAAGTATGAGGAGACCCAGGCAGAGCTGGAGGCATCACAGAAGGAGTCCCGTAGCCTGAGCACGGAGCTCTTCAAGCTCAAGAATGCCTATGAGGAGTCCCTGGACAACCTGGAGACCCTCAAGAGGGAGAACAAGAACCTGCAAGGTAGGACCAAGCTTTTGGAGAAGTGGATCTCCATGGCTCCTTATGCAGCAGGGAGCCAACAAGGGGAATGGTGTTCAGTCTACCAGTACAACCCCAGTGTCTGGATGGCTTCTCTGCAGTGAATTAGGGAGGACACAGGCTCAGCCTGGGCTGGTGGGGAGATGGGAAAGTTGCCCATGTGGGGCTGGTCCTGCAAAGCAGCCCTGACCTGGTGCCCTTCTCCTCCTGCCAGAGGAAATTGCTGATCTGACTGACCAGATCAGTCTGAGTGGCAAAACCATCCACGAGCTGGAGAAGCTGAAGAAGGCCCTGGAGAGTGAGAAGAGCGACATACAGGCAGCCCTGGAGGAGGCTGAGGTGAGTCCGTGTTTCCCACTTGTTGCCCTGTGCTTGCTGCGCCCTGAGGGCCTCTTATCTGCAGTGCAACTCCAGGGAGGTGGTTTGGGGCTGGTGACCTATAGAGCACAACTGCCCTGAGCAGCAGGCCCCAGTCAGCACCTGAGGGATTCCTGAGCCCTGCTCATGAGCGTTGCACAAGGTCAACAGGTCACGGAGATGGGCTCTTGGCTGCCCTGACTCCCTGTGCTCCCCACTGCTTTGGGCTGGGGTGTGAGGCCAGGATGGGCTGGCCGAGGAGGCCTCCCTGGGCCTGCCCTTACCCGGGGATGCTGCTCTCCCTAGGGAGCCCTGGAGCATGAAGAGAGCAAGACGCTGCGCATCCAGCTGGAGCTGAACCAGATCAAGGCTGACGTGGACAGGAAGCTGGCGGAGAAGGACGAGGAGTTTGAGAACCTGAGGTGTGTGGGAGGGGAGACAGCCTGGGCGCTGCAGGGGCAGAGTTGGCATCACACCATGATGGGACAATTGGTGCTGGTGTCCTGGGGCCACCACTGACACACTGTCACACTCTGCCTCATGCAGACGAAACCACCAGCGCGCCATGGACTCCATGCAGGCCACGCTGGATGCTGAGGCTCGGGCCAAGAACGAGGCTGTCAGGCTGAGGAAGAAAATGGAGGGAGACCTGAACGAGATGGAGATCCAGCTGAGCCACGCGAACCGCCAGGCAGCCGAGTTCCAGAAGCTGGGCCGCCAGCTTCAGGCCCAGATCAAGGTTGGAGGCCACGGGTGGGGTGACTGGGTGCTGCCCCAGCTGCCAGCCCTGGCCTGGGGCTCCCCCCTTCTCCTTCCCGTCCTCACTCCCCCCGCGCTGCCTGGCAGGACCTGCAGATCGAGCTGGACGACACCCAGCGCCACAACGACGACCTGAAGGAGCAGGCGGCCGCGCTGGAGCGACGCAACAACCTGCTGCTGGCAGAGGTGGAGGAGCTGCGGGCGGCCCTGGAGCAGGCGGAGAGGAGCAGGAAGTTGGCAGAGCAGGAGCTGTTGGAGGCCACCGAAAGGGTCAACCTGCTCCACTCACAGGTGAGTGGAGTTCCTGAACACCAGGAACATGGGGCTCTTGGCCCATGGATGGGAGTGTCTTGGCATTGGGGCCACCATCCAAGGTGAGGAGCTGGTCCCTGAGCCACTTGCCCGTTCTCTATCTGCAGAACACGGGCCTGATCAACCAAAAGAAGAAGCTGGAGACTGACATCTCCCAGCTGAGCAGCGAGGTGGAGGATGCAGTGCAGGAGTGCCGCAATGCCGAGGAGAAGGCCAAGAAGGCCATCACAGACGTAAGAGCAGGGTGCAGAGCATGCAAGGGTGCCCAGCACCCTGTGGGGCTGGCACCTGGGAGCGGAGGGGAGGCTCTCGCAGCTCCCCCTGGGGCCTCTGGATCAGGTAGGGCTGCCTGGTCTGATGGTGGCATCTGTGTGTCCTTGAACCCTGCAGGCTGCCATGATGGCAGAGGAGCTGAAGAAGGAGCAGGACACGAGCGCACACTTGGAGCGGATGAAGAAGAACATGGAGCAGACCATCAAGGACCTGCAGATGCGCCTGGATGAAGCGGAGCAGATCGCCCTCAAGGGGGGCAAGAAGCAGATCCAGAAGCTGGAGGCGAGGGTGAGGCAGCCAGGGCAGCCCACAGGCACCAGCCACCCGCGAGCACTGCCCCAGCTCACGTGTGCTCCAGCCTGGGAGGACACCTAGGTGGTGACAGCCAGTGTTGCAGGGCACGGGGCTCATCCCCTGCAGTGAGACCCAGGACTGAGCGCTGGGAGGTGGGCGCTGGGTCGCGCTGCTGGGGATGCCAGGTGCTAACTCAGCCTCTGTCCCCACACAGGTGCGTGAGCTGGAGGGCGAGCTGGACATGGAGCAGAAGAAGATGGCCGAAGCGCAGAAGGGCATTCGCAAGTACGAGCGGAGGATCAAGGAGCTGAGCTACCAGGTACAGCCCTACTGCGCCCGCCTCACCCGGCACCTGTGTCCCTTTAGGGGCAGCACCTCAGCCGGGAGCTGCGAGGCCAGGAGGGAGCCAGGGGCCATGGGCAGTGGGTGGGAAGGAGCTGCCTGGGCGGGGAGGGCCCTGGCACCACTAGGATAGAGGAGAAGGGGCAGGAGGAGGACAAGCAGGCCATGGGGGTCTTGCACCAGCCCCCAGGGTTTCTGCTAACTGGGCTGGGGGCTCTTGCAGGCTGAGGAAGACAGGAAGAACCTGACCCGGATGCAGGACCTGATCGACAAGCTGCAGAGCAAGGTCAAGAGCTACAAGCGCCAGTTTGAGGAGGCGGTAAGTGCTGCCCGCCTTGCCCCAGGGCTGCTGGGGGGCACGCGAATGGGCCCAGGACCCTGCCTGGTGGGGTGAACTAAAGGGGAGAGGGTCCAGGGTGGGGAACTCGCAGGCTGGCCGCCCATCTCTCCCCTCACACTGGTTTGTGTGGTGCTCGCCCCGCCACAGGAGCAACAGGCCAACTCCAACCTGGTCAAGTACCGCAAGGTGCAGCACGAGCTGGACGACGCCGAGGAGCGGGCCGACATCGCCGAGACGCAGGTCAACAAGCTGCGCGCCCGCACCCGGGAGGTCATCACCTCCAAGGTGAGGCCCAGCGCCGAGACCGGCCGGGCGCGCGGAGGGGACGCGAGGACAGGGACGCGCTTCCCTCCAGGCCCAGTGTCTCACCCACTCGCTCTGTGTTTTGCCAGCACGAGTAGGAAGGCGGAGCCCGGCCTGGACCATCCCCGGTTGTGTCTGGAGGCCAACAGCTGCAACAGTCGCTGCCCGCTCGGCACCGGGTCAATAAACGGAGCTCTCTGCCCCGCGCGGCTGCTTCGTGTCTGTGCTGCGCTCTGGAGAGCGGGTGAGGCAGAGCAGGGGCACGGGGAGGGTTTCACCTCCATCAGTGAAACCTATGGGATAGCAAGGGGGCAGCAGTCCCGTTGGCATCAGAATCAGAGCTGTTGCCAGCACAGGGCAAACTGGTCCCTGGGCACCGCAGCTCCCAGCTCAGACAAGAGCCCTTTGCTCCTAGGCCTGCCCTAGCAGCCCAGTTCAGCCCTGGGGACAGGGCCTTTCTTGTCCCTCCTTCCCAAACTCTGTTTCCATTAGGGGAGGTGGGTGAGGGGGAAGGACCAGGCTGATCCCCCTCACCCCATTAGCCCAGGTGAGAGCGGGGGAAGCCTAAGAACAGCCCCCAGTGAAGACTCCTGCAGCCTTGGAAAACACCCTACAAAAAAAGACATTCCACTTACTTCTTTAAAATAGATTTCTTTAATAAGTTTCCTTTTAATATGTTTGTTTGCAGTTAGTAAATTGGCATTAACGGGGGCAGCAACGACCCTCAGCGGGGCGCAGGGAGAGCGCAGAGCTGGGAGGGGCCGCGTTGGCCTCGGCTCCGACCTCCTTCCCCATCCCTCCAGCTGCCACCGCAGCCAGGGCAGGCGCTGGCCCCACACAGGGCCCTTCCTCCCTAACACAGAGCAGGAGGAAACTGGAACAACCTGGTCCCTCTCCAGAAAAGATTCTCGGAGCAGCTGCTGGGGCCAGAGGAGCTCCCGGAGCAGGATGGGCTGCAGCCCGCCCTGTCCCTGCGCTCCAAGGGAAGCAACTTCACCCTCTGCACCAGCCTGAAGGTGCCCCTAGCCCGTGGGGACCCCCTATCCACAAAAACACATCAATTCCTGCGCTCCCCTGAGCCAGGCTGGGATTACTGCAGCTCGGTGGCCAAGACCACGTGGGAGCTGCAGGGACTGGGGCTGCAAAAGCGACGCTGCAGGGTTAGGGCAGCACTGGGTGGATGCAGCAATTGACTAAGGGAAAAGGCAGCCCCTCGCCTGTTACCAAGGTTTTTAATTTGAAGCATTTATTTTGAGTGTACATCTATTACAGTTAAGAAGCAGATACACCAAAAGCACAAATACTCAAGGGGGAAAAAAAAAAAAGAAAAAAAACAGATGAGAAAATTGAGCTGGGGAGGAGGAGGAGGGCAGGGTGGGGGTGACCTGATGAAGAACAGAGAGGTGCAGCTGCCCCAGGGCTCCCTGGCCCTGCAGGGAGGCTCCGTGTTACCCCCGAGCTCGGAGTCTTGGGCCACCCCGCAAGCCACGTACTGCCTGCGAGTCCACAGCAGGATGCAGAAGTGCAGGAAAAGCTGGAGGAGAAGGGGGTGACTTTGAGAGCAAATCCTGCACTAGGCGCTGGAAGCCGGGCCTGGGCACTGGGATTCCCAGGGGGATTTTCCTTCTGCTGGTAAAGATGAGGGACAAGAGGCTGCAGCTTGGGGCCATCCTCACCGCCAGTCCCTCCCTGCTGCACCCGGCGAGCAGGGAAGGCAAATACCTCATCAGGTAAGTTAAAAAGAAGTAATTCGGGTGCATGTTTGGAAGGAAAAGGGTTTCTTGGAGCTGGAGCTTCAAGAGGGTAAGTTTGGTCTTAAAGGCAGTGGCTCAGGCCTTCGGACTGTATTTCATTCCTGGGAATGTGACTGTCTTGGAGCAACATAATTAACACTGGGGAGCAGACAGGGTGGGTTTGGCAACTGGGACTCTGCCAAAACCTCCTCCCCCCTTTCCCAAGGTATCCTACAAAGTTACCTTCAACTGGGAGTGTTTATTCCCAACGTTTAACACATCCCGCTCAAGACAAACGCAGGAAACGCTGACATCTCCAATAAATATTGCACTTCAAGATTAATGTGTGTGTGTTGATATTAAGGACTGAAAGCAGAGACTGATAGGAGCCTTCCAGGCACAGCAGGTTAGCATCAAGAGCAATGGTCCTGAAATTGCTCTTGGAAAGCAATTTCAGCAACGGTCCTGAAAAGGATTTTAAACCCAGATTAGTTACCCAAGAAGGGACAAGCCGCAAGTTTTAAAAAAATTAGTAGGCTTTAATGCTAGTGCTCCAGGAAAAAGCCAACCCCTGTGGCGGTTCCACCACGGCCGAAACGTCTCCGTTCTCCGCAGCTTTGTACAAACAGCTCCCGCCAGGAAGGCTCTGCAGGAAGGACAGCAGGAGCAGGGGCTCTCTCCTAACGCACAAACAGACAGAGGCTGAACAGATTTAGTACCAAGTGATCCAAAAGGAGGTGGTCAAGAGGCGACTGGAGCTGGGGCTCTCGGGAGTTACAAGCACACGCACTCACACTCACTCTACCCAACCCTGACGCCCCGATTCCAACCCCCAACAGAAGAGCTAAACCTGGAAGGATCCTCGCGGTGGCTCTGCATGTGGCTGGTGTGCTGGGTCGTGGGCAGAGCGGCTCCTCGGACCTCACATTTGGAGCGCGAGTTCTGTGCTTTTTGACTTGCTCATTCTGGTAGCCCGGGAAAAAAAAAGTCCCCAACCAAATTGGCACCATACAGGACATTGTCATTTGCCATCCAAAGGGACTCGGACCAGCCACTTTTGACTGGAGGGGGTGGGAAGGGGGAAGGCTTGGGTGCTTTTTTTGCAGGTGACTATTTTATCCCGGAACAAATGGCAGCCACGTCCCTGAATGTGCTGCCCGGAGCGCTCTGCAGGGCTCCTCCGGTGGAGATGAGTGGGGCCGGGGAGGGGGCCGGGGTTTCGGCGGCCGCTCCGAGCAGCGCGCGCACGACACGGCGTATCCCTGAAATTCCACGGGCTCCTGGGCTCCCTCCCGGCGCTGTCCCCGCCGGCGTGGGCGCTCACTCCTCGCAGAAGTCTCTGTCAATGTCCATGTAGGCCTCGTCGATGTAGCTAACTATGGCACAGGGGGAAGTCCGGTCCGCACTGAGCAGTATAGACACAGTCTCTTTCCAGTAGGTAAAACTAATACATGAGCTCTGTGGGGGGAGAAGAGGACGGTTAGCACGGTCTGCAGGCACCAATATGTAGTCATCCCATGCACTGGAAGCTGGGAATCACTCCCTATCCGGACCAGCTTCCTCTGCCACGAGCTTTACCCTCTGATCCACTATCAAGGCCATTCCACCCAGGGGTGAAGTGGTCACTGAGCCCTAATTTCCACTGCAACCTCCAGCACATCCATCCTGCCAGCAGGGCAGCATTAGAGGTGGCAGTAAAGGACACTGGAGGCAAAGGGGCAGCAGAGCAAGCTCCCCAGGAGGCAGCACATGCCAAGCAAACAGACCCTGGAGCAGGATGCTGAGGTGCAGGCCCCCCTGCAGCCACCTGTGTGCTCCTCTGGCAGGCACCTGATGAATAACTGGGAAGAATTAAATATAACCAGATGCATCCTCATGGAAAACAGGCTTAGGGAAGAATTGATGCTGAGATGTAAAACAGAAATCTACCTCACAATAGCTCCAAACAGATGGGCCACTGCACAGCAGTGCTGTAAGCCCAAGGACTCTGTCCTGGCAGGAGGAGGAGGTGTCAGGCAGCTGCTGGCTGAGGGGGCAGCAGGCACAGGAGCTCAGCCCCACAGAAGGTGGCAAGAAGCCTCCTGACTTGGGATCCTTAAAATCGGTTCTATAGAGGCTGGCCCAAAAGCCGACTCTCCATCTTTGACCTCACACCTACTTCATGCAGCCCTCACTGCCGGTACCAGGGACCTGACTGCTGAAACGGTGTGAAAAGCACTTGAGAAAAATTACAGTACCCAGATAGCTTTGATTTCTCTTACTGTGCTTAAGAGGTTCACATACATTTTCTAAGCAGGTGCTGTCTTTGTCCTTGTTGAGGTAATGCTGTTGCCAGAATCGCAGGAGACTGTGGAAGTTGTTCAGGATGAAGCCTGGGTATTTCTCGGTGTATTCCATCTGTTGCAAAGTGCGCAGATAAAAAGGAAGCTTTTCTTTCCTTCGGGCCAGCATTAAGATAACTAGACTTGTGTTCAAACAACTGACATTTTCCTAAAAGTAAAAATAACATGGTAGGTCAAGCAACAATGAGATTTAACCTTAGAGATGACCTTCAAAAGGCCCTCAAGGCAAGAATGCAGGGGAAGTTCTTGAAAAGGACTTGAAAAAGACTTGAGAAGTTCTTGAAAAAGACAGAAAAGGGCCGTGGGCCTCTTGAGGAGAAGCCAGGTTCCCCCCTGCCCCCAGCCCAGCACACAGTATCAGCAAGGAACCAGTGAAATTACTCTCAGCTCCTTACCTGGGTGAGCGTCTGTACGTGAATAATATTAATGAGACGGAAGAGGAAGGACATTCTCATGGACATCTGGGACATGTACGACAGCAGGCGGCATTCGGACAGGACTTCTGCAACTGCAGCAAGGGGAAAAAGAAAATCATCACGTTATTACAGTTTAGAAACACTGATTATACAGGGGGTATTTCTCTGTCTCCAACCAGCATTTTCAAAGCCCAGGCTCAAAACCAACGCTGTCACCACCGAAGCCAACACTCCTTATTCTTTACCTTTAGCATCAGACTGATTCTCAAATCGGTCCAGGGACAACGTAATGCAGCGAACCAACATGTTTGAGTCGACCAATGAGCTGTTGATCTGATTCAAAAATGTCTGGAACTAAAGAGAAAGACTTCTTTTAGCGTTGCATGTGCCCCACAAGAGTCCTCCACGAGCACTAAGAGAAGCAGCCTGACAGAAAAGCATTTTGCACGCTTTTAGGAGTGTGTTTTGACCAAAAAGTGCATAAACTAAACCCATCACTCTGCTGGCACAAAGGGAATAGGCTACCAGGTAGTGCAACAAAAAAGGCTGCGTGAATAGGGCAACAGCAGCACTCCAGAACTGAGCTTTCAGCATTGGAAGAGGACTGTTCTTAAAGGTTATGGGTAGGAGAAACCATCTCACAGGCCCCCCATCAGCAAAATAGGGCTTCACAAATGCAGACAATTGCCCCTTCACTTGAGAAACAAGGACAAAAAGAGAGGTTCTGAGTACCAAAAACTGTGGTTGTGGTTTCAGCCTGAACACTTGGTCAGGCCACGCTCTCACTAGAAGAGCTCACATCAAAGTGGAACAGGCCTGGTCAGCCTAAGAGCAAGGAGCAGATACACTAACCCTTAAGTAACTTGCTTTAACCCCAATGAAAATAAAAGGGGACATGTGCTCCTGATCTGCCTCACACTAGCCAAGCCAATCCTGGCAGCAAGGGCTGACTGAAGGGTGCCTGGCACTGCTAACATCCATGCCAGGATTTTCCAGCCCCCGTCACTTCAACGAGACCAAGATTTCACAGGCTGCTTGCTTTCAAAGAGGGAGATAAAAGCAAGGGCTGTTGGGCTTTTCCTACACTTCTAGCAGTTATTGCTAGGAAAGACATACGTGAGACGTCAAGAACAAGGCTTAAGAAAAACCTACAGACCAACAAGAAACATGTACGATGTATTTTTTTCCAGAAATAGATTCTCTAGAATGTCAGTTCAGTTATTAAAGATCAATGTGATATTAAATACATCCTTCTTCAAAATACTTCTCTGCTTCTATTTTCCAAAGTCTGACAGATTTAAAAACCTTCCTACTTGCTGCCAAGTATCTTAAGTAAAAGTAGAAGGCCATTCAACAGCTAAACACCAGATGAGATTATATACAGAAGTTAAATTAGATGCGCATAAAAACATAAAACTACTTATGCATTAAGAGGTGTCCATTCTTGATCTAAAAATAAAACTTTTGTGTTTTGCAGAGAATAGACTTGCCATGAACTGATAGCCATGACTTTCTACATATGCCTCAATGCAAATAATACTGAAGCAAAGACATACCTTTTAGCATTAACCAATACTAATATTTTAAGTCACCTTCATTAAGGTTTGTCTTCCTAAGAATTTTCTTTACAAGTGACTGTGGAAACATTTACTGGATGGCCTGCATCTATGGCCACAACAACCATTTCAAAGCAAAAGCCAGTGATATCATGAGAACTGCTCTACAGTCTCTGAGCTCTGACCTTAGTTCTGCCCCATCACCCAACGGGAAAAGGTTTTTGGGACATCTCAGAACTTGCTGACTCAGAACAGCTGGGAGCACTTTGGAAAACACAGGCAGGGAATGCACAGGGAAAGTCAGTAACTGGTGCAGTTACGAAGGTGGGTCAGTGCTCTGGGTTTACTGTGCCCTAAGCTCAACTGTCACGCTCAAAGTAACCAACAAACCTGAGTTTCCCATTGCTACAACTGGTTATACAAGAGTGCCATTCAACCTGATGGGGACAACTTTTGCAAATATTTACCTTCTCATCTGTGTTGATGTACTTGTTGAACCTCTTGAATGCATCGATGTTGAATTTCATCAGTTCTCCCAGAAGGTCAAAGTAACTCTGCAGCACGTCCCGCGATTTGCACTCGCTGTCAACGATGCAGTAGAGAATATGCTGCCAATGGAAGAAAACACGTCACTGCCGCAGCCTAGCAAAGCTTGATTTAATCACTGCTTCAAGCGTTTACCTGCAGGTTTAATTCTATATGGCAGAACAAATAGACAACCATTCAGCTGAGTCTTCTACAGTCTGCACCAGCAGAAAGTTAATTTACTAGAATGGGCCAGCCCATGTCTAGTTGTCACAAGCAAAATTCACAGACGCTTTAAACATTACAAAAATTGCTCTGTTATTATAGGGAATATTTAGCCATGCCACTTTTACCCTGATTTCTACATTTAAAAACCCTTCTTGTTTGCTATGGAGATATGCTACAGATTGAATCCAATGGTGTTTCTTACCTCCAGGAGCCCTCTCTTCAAGAGGAACATCTGGTCTGCATAGGAGGTGGTGCCTCGCAGGAAGCTTTCAACAGCCCTTGCTTGCCAAAACCTGAAACAGAAATGTGGGTTTAGTTTTAATATTGGAGAAAGGAGGAAAACATAATCACAATCAGAATTTCAGCTAAGTTCCCTCATCAATTTCATTCCAATGCGAAGCTGGAGAGAGATGTGTTGATCCCAAAGAAAGCAGGCAGTTGTATTGGATATAAGGTCCAACACAGGCATTGGCCTTCTCTCTCACCTGCACCGTGTCATTGCAACCAAATGCAACAAAAAGTCTTTTTGCACCTTATTATTTTAAGCATTTTCAGGTGCTGCAAGACATGAAAACTGCTTTTCCAGACCCCTCAAAACAATACACTGAAGTGCAAGCAAAGCCCACCTGAAGGAGGATTCAGCTGGTTCCTTCTTCATGACCTGAAGTAGTCTGGTTAACAAACCTCTTTTCCCATCACAGACAAGACTCCTAAGACAAGCAAAAAAAAAGTTACAGTATGAGCAGAGAGGCTGACAAGTGCTTTACTCTGCAGAATAGTGAATCCAGTGCTCTGTACGAACAAATTTAGACAGGTTCTAGGGCTGGGATATGGCCTGTATATAATAGCACCTCAGCAGAGTAACCACCCTAATCACATGCAGAAGCCCTGCCTTAATCTCATGGCCCTGCCTTAATCTCATGTCCCGTGAGAAATCTCATGTCTCATGTGCCAAAATCTCATGTGCCAATAAGGCTGGAAATGAAACTGAGTTTGTGCCAGATGATGAGTGATGCTGCCTGCCTGGCTACACAAGCCACTCTGCAGAGGTAGGGTAAGATGCTCCAGAGTGGCACTTCTCTACCCCAAGGGCAAAAAGCACGTGTAGTTCAGCTGACTGACCCAGGCTCTTGCCTTTAGATTGCATCAACACCTCTAATGACCAGTAAATAACCAGCTGAGCAAGCCCTTGAGGAAGGCGGGTGCTTTCAGCAAGACTGTCTTTTACCTAAGGTGTAAAAAAAACCTGAGAACCTCTGCGGGATGCAAAAAGCTGTTTCCATCCTTGTTCCATTCCTTTCAGGGCACTCAGGCCAAATTTCTTCCCCTCGCCAAATATTTACTCCTTTGTGAACAAAAACTGAAAGGTTCCTGTGCTTAGGAGGAGGTCCTCTCAGCAACACTGATACAATTTCTTACCAGTCAGGCAGATTATGATGATAATTATTATAATCTAGGAATCCTCTTACAGAACTCGCTTTTGAGGCAAGATAAATCTGCTTTGTGCAATCCAGGTCCCTGCTGATACTCTGGAAGAATTCTGACCACTAAACTCTGAAAATGAGGGTTTTGTGAGGTTTGGAAGGTTTTCCCATGAGAGTTGTATATTAAAATCAAATCTATGAAGTCAACCCAACAGATAGAGAATTCCCAGCATTTCACTTGGCTAAGTGGTTTGACATGTTAATCTAATTTAGCTTATTCCAGTCATTAGCTGCTCTTAAAATAAAAGCTTTGAGCAGTCTCTTAAATCTGTTTATGCAGACTAGAAATACACATTCACGTGCACTGACTGCTCCTGAATCTCAAGCCTAGTATTTATTAGTACCAGCAACTCATGCATAAGAGGGATCCAGCAAAGCCAGGAATGAAACAGGCCAAAAGGGCAGACTTAAAACATCCTATGGAAGTCACAAACTCCAAATCCCCATGTTGGGTTGCATTTGTTTTTAAAGGGCTTTACTCAGAGTTCAAGCACACTTCCAAGCTGCTAACAACCGTGAACACATCGAGATGCTTGAGATTCAGTGATATATTTCAGCAGGGAGTGAGTGAGCGTGGTGCTTTGCAGGCCTTCAGACTAAGCAGGTGACATCGTAGCTCCAGTGTAAGGGCTTCCAAAATGCTCCAATTTGCTGGCCTAAAACCTCTGTCCCTACTTACCTGTCTGTGTTAATGACTGCATCAACCTCAGGGATGTTGGCTTTATGGGAGATTGCACTCAGCTCGTTCAGTTCTTGGCTGTTTAAAAGCAGGTACTTGTTCCTAAAGCGAGATAGTTGGGGAATAAGGGGAAAAGACACAAGGGAGAGAATTAAACACACACAGACAGACGTGCATTGCCACCAAGAGTAATAGCACTAAGCTAGCTGCAGTTCTGGAAGCCTCCTCTGAGATTTGCCCAATGCAAGTCTCAACACTAACCAGCTTCATGATACCTACTCCTTTGATGATGTGGTCAGGATCCTAGCGTTTGTTTTGCAAATATTTGCTTCCAGTTTTACAAACTTCCGCAATATTTTGCTACATTTCAACAGACTTAAACAGCACACGCCTCCGCAGCTTCCAGCTTTCCCTCTGCCATAAAGTGACTATACTATTTACTGGATCAAAACAAACAAAATAATCTTTGTATTTTATTATTCTGATAGAACTAGTTACTCTGAAAATATTTAATGACTTCAAGAAATGCAGAAAAGCAAACAGGAATGGATATAAAAAAATCACAGATATATAAACAAATCTACTAAAATGCCTTATTAAACATATATATATATATATTCATAATTAAATTCAAGTGGATTATCTATAGAAGAACCCCCCAGAGTTCTGAGCAGGACAGACAGAGAAGTGTACTCCAGAGTCTCCTTTTACCACAATTCCCCCTTTAATTCCAACACGCTCCCAAGAGCCCTCTGATTTCAACCTGCTCAGAAACAGAGTGCCAAAATCTATTTTCAGGAAACCATAAAGAACGATGTGATACCTGGGTGTGGGAAGAAAACCTGCTCATGAAAATACAGTAATTACACAGAAACTATTGGATCAGAAAGGTGATGGGGAAGGGAAGCTTCCTTCACATGCCTTCTTGCTTCAAGCACCATCTTCCAGATTAGTGCTCACTGAGGCTGTCATGTGAAGCTCCTTTTGCTCCGCATCAACAGGTTTCTGTAATGAAAATATGACCCCTCTCCACACGCAAACAGTTCTGCAGTTTCTGGATTTACTCATCGTTTTACTGATGGCAGTATTAAAATATAAGGACTTGTTTTCATCTTGCCCTCAGCTCCTTGAACAGATCTGTGACTTTGCAGAGTTTATGCAATAACAGATTCCACTAGATAGATTCCACACCTTCCTTTGCTCAGATGTTGCAAGCAAAAGCTCTGTTTTGCTTAAATAAGCCCGAAACATTTTTAGGAGTTGCTTAAATATGAATAGTATCTTAGGAGATCTTACTGGAACACCTGGAGAGATTTCTGGACAATGTCTTGCAAAAAGGAACTGCAATATATCAGTCTTTCCTGTATGTTTTATCCCAGCACTTCCCATATTAAGTTTTTTCCTCCTCTCCAATTAAATCTTCTGCTACTTTTAAGAGAAGATCCAAGAATTTTAATAGTACTAGATAAAACCTACACAGAATTATCAGCCCTGTAAATAACGGCTGTAATAAGGGCTGTAAATAAGACAAGCTAATTAAGTGAAGGCATCAAGAGGGGTAAATACGTTATTTAGTGTAATATTCCTGAAATGAGATTTGTAAGGACTTGCAGGGTCACATTGGGGTGGCACAACAGTGACACAATGGAAGATGTGATTCTGCAAGTAAGACTAGAGCCAATGAGAGTAACTGTACGAGAACTTGGGAAAAAGCTCATCAACAAACAACCAACCAACTCCCCACAAAACTGCATAATCCTCTAATGACTGCAGAAGAGTCAAACCTCAGGGGAAACAGAAATCTTCTTGCAGGTTCCAACTGCCTATTGGTGAGTTTACAGGTAACTGTTCTAACATTTTATTCAGCTAAATTGGGCCTTCTCCATTGATGGCATTAAACAGCAGTCGCTCTTCCCAATCTCCTTTGTGCAAAGGCAAAAGAAAACTGCTACTCCTGCAGATATGCTGCATTTCCCCTGATCTTCTTCCAAAAGCGTCTTTATGCTGGTGGCACTTTGAATCAAACTTCACCATTCCCACAGCAGGAAAGGTGTCCGAGCTGGAGCAGGGGGTTGGACTAGATGATCTCTAGAGTTCCCTTTCAACCTCAACCATTCTGGGAAAGTCATCCCATGAACATCTCACCTCACAAGCACTTCTCAACGAACGGACAAGATGAACAGTATCATGAAAGCCACTTCCTCATCTCTTCAGCCAAAAAGTGTTAACTATCACATGAAAGCTTCAATTCATTTCAAGAGGAGGCAAAATGGGCGAATTTAGCATCAAAAGGCACACTTAAAAACGCTCACTGGTGAGTATACCCTGAGTCTATTCATAGCAAAAGCTTAAGGGCATGTGAACATCTGAGCAGAGTTTCAAGAGCAGGACAACTTTCCATTCACACAGAGCCTGCGCGGTGCCTCAGACACCACTGAGTTGGGCAAACAACACTGCTGAGCCACAACCCACCCAGTTTTCCATACTCACTCGTGATGGTCACTAAAGCTCTGAAGGAGCCTCAGGAACTGTATTTTTAAAGTGATGTCCTAAAAAAAGAAAGAAGAGATTGAAAATTACTTCAGAGTTTCTGGACCTCTTCACTTACCTAGCAGATATTATGCAGTGGTTGAACTGGAGATCTCTCCAAATCAAACCCATTCACACAGCAGAGCAAGTGACTTGCATAGATACAGAGGGCTGCACTTTTCAGGCTTCCATGAACAGAACTGAACTGGAGCCCACATGCAAACCTACACATATGACAGTCAATAAATGACTGTTATTACTGCAAAGGCAAAATGCTCATCCCTACACTGATCAGTTTAGAATAATGTTTTACATCTAAGTCTGAAAAAATTCATTGCAATCTTTTTTCTTTGTCTGTCCGTCTTTGCTAGACCTCTTACCTACCATTTTTTTTAAGTTCTGGTCTTCCCTTCTTTTTGGTCTTCAGGAATTAGAGAAATAGCCTCTTTCCTAGTTCCAAATTTTGAGACACAAAAAAAGGCTAATTTTCCCACATACAAGAAGGAACCAAACGTAAAGATTTTGGTGAAAACAATCGCAGCATAAAACAAAACACTGGATCCTACCACATCTCACTGTATTTACAATCCAGATGTGCATTATAAATGATATCAAGATTCGAAATAGAGCTAATAAAGTTACTCACTGGGCTACAGTCACAATTTTGATTATGTCCATGCAGAACAAGGGCAGATGCTGAATGCTTCCTCCAGATCAGTTTGTCAAACAAATTATTGAGGCCGGGAATCAGCTTGAACTCTGCTATCATTTTATGAACCTAGGAAAGAAAAGATGTCCTCATTTGTTGTAGCCTCAAATATGGATATAACAGAGTCTGGTAAACAGATGGGCAGAATTATTCAATTTTCTGACAGCGGAAAAAGTAAATCCTTTATCAAACAGCATGTGTTTATGTTAGCAGGCATACTAAGCACAGTGTATCATTAGAATAGTTTCCATTTGGTGCTCATGGAGAGAAAACAGACTCTTTTTTTGTAGGAAGCTGTTAGCCAACACTGAAGTTAACCGCTGTGCCTCAGGAAGTGCTTTGGGACATTAGGAAAATGTGTTTGAAAATACGCCCATACTTCTGCACCCATATTTCTGTGCATCACAAAAGCTGAACTAGGAGCACTCTGCTGCCAGGCATCTACAGAGCAGGCTCTGCCTCCCCAGCTAATGCTGAGACAGTCCTTTGATGACAATGTAAAATATCAAGAGCATTTTTGTTCAAGTGACCGAGGACAGTTCAGCACTAACAGTAAAACTAGGGTTGAGTCGCCGCTTCTACGGATTAATAGAAAATCAAACCTCTCTGGAATATGCCAAGCAAAGAAAAGGTTAAAAGACTCTGGTGTATCAGTCTGCCCACCAAGGCAATGATGCAGAACACTGACATGTTTGAAATAGGCTTCAGTGTTACTCAGGTAAAAAATGCAATGCTTTTGGTGTGAATTCCCATTAAATGCCTTCAGTCCAAGCAGGACTCCTATTGATGCAGGCAATCTGAAAGGCGAGGAGGAGAAGCACAAATGGAAACCCAGACCCTCACTAGCTGGAGCCCTGTAACAAGCAGCAGCCCTTGAGCGGGGATCAGAATTGAAAATCATGCACGACTGGCAAAGCACAACCACAGGCTTTGTCCCTGCACTGACAGGCTCCCTCGGGATTCAGTAAACAAGCCACTGGAGCAGTCTGCTCAGTGTGGCAGTTATGGGTTGTAGTCATTATTCATTTGAAAAAAAAATATATATATATATATATAAATAATAAAAGAAGTGCCAAAAGTAGCAACAGGAATAATGCACCTAAAAAGGTCACCTAAATACTCGCCTAGACCACCCTTGCAGTGAACTAACTAACGGTATTTTAAGCTGAGCCTTGCATTTTGCTCTATTTCTTCAAACACTTGAGCTAACTGGAAGTGTTCAAGCCACCCTATTTTCTAGTTTAAGTTTTACCCTTTCAGCAGCATAGCTGGTAGGGTTTTGAATTCCTCTCAGCTGCAGCCACTAACTTCCCACCCATGCGACCACCCTCCTGCTGCGGGGCAGCTCCCTGAGAAGCAAGTTTGGGGCAGCTCCCTCCACCTTCCTTGTGCCACCCTGGCAGACTGCAGAACTCAGGGACTTCTGGGCTCCCTTCCTTGAAGAGGCTCTGGGATCCTCCGACCCACAAACCTCTGACAGAAATCGCTCTTGGGGCTCTGGGGGTGAAGTCTGCCTGTGAGCACAGCTCTCCACGCTCCTTATATTAACTTGGGAACCTGTTGTACAGACAGAACATAACCTGGCCCAAATACATCTCTAATTTGAAATGCATTCAGCCCAGCGTTATTATTGAATGCAAAGATTGCATCTCACCAAGGAATGACACAATTTCTGGGTCAGTCAAGGTTTTGGATCCTTCCAGTCTCCCAACTTATTCTCACAGTCCTTCAAACCCCTTTGACTTTTCCCTGTTGTTACCCAGCTCACAGCAGTTGCTCTGCTGCCTTCTCACCACTAGAGCCATTCCACATCCTTCTACCGCGTGCAGCTTGGCTCCCTTCAGCAGGAGCAACTACTGCTGCCCTCCAGCACAACAGGAAAATATAAGTCAGCCTGGAAAAATATATATGAGAGGAGCAGTTTGGGGTGGGACCATAATGAGAGAAGCAAAGGGCAAAGATTTGTGGTGAAACATCATTTGTCCCCAGGAATGAGCTCAGCCGCAACGTGGCAGCAGGTAGGAACTGAGTCACTGCTAACACTATTTTCAATCTGCATGAGCTGGCCAGCAGTCATGTTTAAACAAAGGATTCAGAGTAAATATTCAGAACAGGTTTTGTGAAGAAGAGGCTTCATGGCTTAAGCATGTGCCAGACCACTACGCTGTTCATCACGAGACAGTGGACTGGAACGTCCTTAGATGTCTTCATACAATCCTTAAGGTTGGAAGGGACCTTTAGAGGTCATCTAGTCCGACCCCGTTGCACACACAGGGTCACCCAGAGCACATGGTACAGGGCTGCATCCAAGCAAGTTTTAAAGATCTCCAGAGAAGGAGACTCCACAACCTCTCTGGGCAGCCTGTGCCAGGGCTCTGGCACCCTCACTGTT
>VZSG01000051.1:2101641-2120862 GCA_013398315.1 Nothoprocta pentlandii
AGCCCAGAACTGGACACAGTCTCCACATGTGGCCTCACCAGGGCTGTGTATAGGGGGACAATCACCCCCCTTGACCTGCTGGAAAATATTATTCAAAATCATTCCAATTTCAAATTTGTAAGACCTTTGGTTACCCAGCCTGGAAGGCTGATGTCAGATCCAGCACTTTTAGCTCCTCATGGGCTAGAGATACCATCATGTGGCTGAAATGCTTGCTGGTTAGAGTACTAACGTAGACACTACTGCTCTTTCCTGCTTACTGGAGCTTTCCATGTAAAGCTATTTATTTCCGAATAACAGAACAGCTCAGTTCTGAATTCTTAATCTGACTTTCTCTCAAGAAGTGGCATGATTTACATCCATCAGACTATTTCTTGACAGCTCTATGTAGATAAATTAATGTTGCATATATCACGGGTTTCAAACCAAGGCAGTGCTCTTTACAAAGGACTTGGCTCTTGAAACACAGTGGCTGGACTTAAATCTTGCAAATGTACTTCCAGTCCCAAATTAGCTCCAGAAGGAAAGCTCCCTGCCTGCCAGCTTTACCCTATGACAACCAGTTCCCCTATTTGCATAGGGACAGGAATAGCAGAGGAAGAACAAGGAGTTTTCTTCCTCGCAAATAAAAGTTTTAGCTTTAAATAGCTTCAAAACTAGCTATTTCTATAGCATAATTGCTACTATGTCACATCTGATGATAATAACACTCGAACTGAGCCACAGAGATACCACGGTTCTCTTGCCAGCTTCCTAAAGAGGCAGCAGCAGCACAGTGCAGGCTGGAAGCGGTTTCTGCAGCAGCTGTAAAACTGCCTTCTTTTGGTGAAATCAGGCAGGGATGAATTATCTGACTCGATACAAAGCAAAATCACAGTCCTCTTAATGGACCTGTGTTCTGGTAGCTACAATTATGTCTTGAGCATTCCCTGTCCAGAGTCACCAGTGCACAGATGCTCAGCAGGCAGCCCCAGTAGCCTCCCGGGTACATTCACATCCAGGCAGAGGATGCTCCCTGGCTGAGCTGTTCCTGGCACTTGCTGCTGCAGATCAGGGCAGGTCCTGGCTACTTTAACACATGCACCAGATCAGGGCCTGCTCTTTGTTATTCTGCATCCATCTTGCACTAGATAGGCAGCTCTGCAAGGACTGAATGCCACCCCCACACTGCTAAGCACAGCTTGGAACAAGCCTGACCCCAGAGCTCGTTCTGGTTCTCGGGAACAAAACACTCCTTGTCTGTTTGCTGCATACGATGGGATTTATCCAGCTTTATGCCTTGAGCTTTGCTCTTCATGTTCCTGCATCTATGACCTAATTAACGAGCACCCAGATTCAAAAAGACATCAGTTTATGCATGTGTGATCATTCATAAAGTGCTCACCTGATTTCTTTGCCTCCCCATGAGCAGCACGCAGAGAACATACAACACTTCCAGCTTATACATAATCTCGTGCATGATCTTCATGGACTGTGGAAGCTGGGTGCGTGTTGAGGTGTTGGCCAATCCACTCTCGTCTGAAGACTCTGAATGGGAGGGCAAAGATGTGAGCCAGAGTTTCAACAGGAAAGGATTTGTTACAGCTATTTTTACATTCAAACAGTGCAGATATAGGCCTAGAGTTATCTGCTTGAACCTTCTCAACAAAAACTAGTAGCATATAACAACAACAAAATAAAATATTTTAAGTTAGATACAAGAGAAGAGGAAAAACAGCTTAGGTTAGATAAAATGCAACTAATTCATTTCTCCACAATAAGCTACATGCCATCTCCTGCATGAAATAAGTAGGATTATCCAAAAATAATGAAGACTATGGTACAAGAAAGGGCATGGCAGAAAAGGTAATAAAACAGAGGTGGGATTATCAGAAGCACATACAGTCTATCCGTATGTTTGCCTGGTAACTGATGCTGTGGTTAAGAGTGATGGTCAACCATGTTCCACCTCAGAGAGAGAATCTTGTGATTTCTGTTTCAAAATATGTTTTTTTCCTTTAAATACGTGTTTTCTCGTTTCTACTATGTTTTGCTAATTAACTGCTACACAATTGAGAAAGCTGGATAACAAGAACGCTTTCTAAAAAAGCACAGACGCGAAGATTTACATTTCAAAATGCTGGAGTGATTCTCATTCCATTGCAGAGTATTTGGGGTGAAATAAGGCCAACATCCCATCTTTGTAGTGCTGGTGGGCAAAGAAATAAATCAGCTGCTCAGTTCAAAGCATCTTCCTATGTCTGTATCAATACTTTCATATGCTTCTGGGGAACAATATATTTTTCCCAATTAGCATAGTTTTTTGTAACCACCTTCCTTTTTAAGAAGGGACTACTTGTTTGGCATGAAGTAAGAAACCAATTCCAACACCTTAAGTTTTAGAGAAATATGTTGGAAAAGTAACTTACTACACAAGCCCCAGGTAGATTAGTTCTGAGGATGTACAGCATTACTGTGCTATAGAGGTGTGAAAAGATCATAGTTGCCCTGAGCCTTTTTCCCCCTTTTTGTTACCGTTAGCTCATGAAAATTAATCAGTGCCATCCAAAACACAAAACAGGAGTCACACCCAAATGCTGCTATGTCAGCCTTCTGTGCAAGAAAAGGGGTCAATGAGTGAAGGAAGGAAAAGTAAAACATACTGAAGAAGTAAAACAAGGATTAGCTAGTGGTGGCTGGCAGAATGGAAGCCACCTGTGGAAGGTACCTGTGCTGCTCTGCTCTGCCTCTTCATTTGCCACTCTCATCAGCGCATCGAGTACAAGGGCATTGTCCAGCCAGGTGTACCACTCTTCTAACTCCTGCAGGAAGCTGGAAGTACCTGTGGTTTCAGACACCTTTCGTGTTGCCAGTTTGCACAATCGCTCAATGAAGCCTGGAATATTCAGAAGTGTAGCTGAAAAAGAAGAGATTTATTATGACATAAGATCACCAACGTAACAGTCATCAAATCCCCTATACTACAATGTTGAAAAAATCTCTATCAATTCCACAGAACAGGACATAGGAGCAGTTTCCTTCTGGTTTAAAAGATCCAGAGAACGAAGAAGTCAGTCCACTCACCCCAGCAAGGACTGGAGCACAGTGCATAAGCTCCAGGCTTTATTGAATCAACACAAAACTGGTCAATGTTGGGTCGATGCTGGAACAAAACAAGTCCTATCCTACTGTAGCACTTTTTATGGTCGATTCCCCTTTGCTGGCCTGCTGTTTTCCAGCCCACAGCGAGTCAGATCAAGGAGCCCATCAGGTTGAAAATTAGGCTGGTAGAAGCAGCAGCCAACCTTGGAAGGGGCTGCTCAGTCTCTCCCTGTCACTTCAGTAATGGGGCCAAAAGCTTTTAGCTTCTTTTAAGTAGTAGTTTCCTTAACTAGTTCATCACAGAGATAAGTATTAGTTTCCTTAACTAGTTCATCACAGAGATAAACAACGGAGGAAGAGATGCCAGCAGCTCCAAGTTGGAAAGCTTTAATTGTGGTGTAACTGCACACAGTAGTTCAAGGACAGAGGTCACTAGTCTACAAAATCTTGGGAGTTAAGGCACTGGGAGCTACATTTTGTCCTAAAGTTTCCAAGGAACAGACTTCATTACTAGAGCTGTTTCTTAGGGATTCATGTGCATACAGCAAAGGGACAAAGAATTTAGCCAGGAACACTATGCAAAAGACTTGCAATTCTGCCACTGGTATCATCTCAATTAGCAGATGCAACCTGCTGAAGCTTTTGAAACGCAATATGCTTTATAGCCTTAGATACAGTCTCTGATTGTGCAAACAAAAAATGATTCAATGTTTGTTGACGGATCCTGTCAACGTCCAGTTCTGCAGGATCCAAGCTTGTTCAGTTCAGCTAATTTAATTTAAACCTTGTACCTGCACCTCCATACTCCATGGCTCTTTAAAAGCAAGCTTTTGTGAAAACAATATAGCCCTGTTTTAAAGTTTATCAGTGTTTGCCTGCTGCACTGTGCTATCCATCTCTCACTGTATGATCTACAGATGATACTTGTTAAAAATAGAGATTTATGGTTCACGACTAATGCAGAATGTGGCAATATGATTGTCAGAAGATGCATGAGAAAGCTTCAAATTTCAAATTGTTTGACCCTGGCTTATGTAAATGTCTAGAAGCTAAAACAAAGCTCCTACTCTGCTTTGAATTCAAAACTCAGAAGGCTTTGAGCTTTGTAAAAGCTGAAACCATCACATTCTCCCTTTGATGGTACAAATTTCAGACTATCCCATCCAAGAACTTGGCAAAATAATAAAATCTGCACCGTGCAGAATAAACTGTGCGATAAATTTCAGATGAGACTAACAGATTTCCAAGGCTAACTCTCTAGTCAACAAAATGTAAAAAATGACTGACTTCCATACACTGATGCAGCAAGGGTAGGCAATATGACTAGCATTAAACATTCCTCCTTGCTGATAAAGACAGACATCCTGCTCATGACAATGCCAGATAAAAGTCTAAGAAGGAACTGCCTAGACAATACCCATGCTGCATGCATTCTGAGTTCAGTACTGACAGGTTATGAAGCTGAAGGCTACAAAGTAATCTTCATCAGCAGGAAAACAGTTTCTAGCAAATTGTTCAAGAGAAGTGAATGAAGGCACATGGATCATAAGGCAAAACACTTGCTGCGTCCTCTAGAAACACTTCCCACAGACAGAAGGTTGGGGGAAGAGGAGGAAGGTTTACAGGCTGTTTCGATTCTTCTGCATTTGTCCAGTGTAATTTGAATTACCTTGATTAACTTCAGCACGAGAAGGGCCCAAGTTTTTTTTCTGCTGTGCATTTTTGGCAAGAAGCGTGTGCTTGTCATCGCTTCCTGTGTCAAGCTCGGAAATTGTCACTGCGAGGATCCTGCAGAAGTTCGCAAGCTGCTGCTGGTCAAAACTTGACACAAGGCTCGAAAGATTGGGAATATCGTCCAGTTGTATCATTTCCTGGAGAAGGCAACATTATCATATGCAATGGTCAGCAAGAGGAAACAGTCAGGTGAGCAGATGGCCAGAGGGGTTTGGCTGTCCATGTGCTACTGCAATGTGGGCAGCAGAGAGCTAAATAGGCAACAAGCTAAGAGTCTGAAAACATCAGTGAATTTACAACTGACATCACTTATATTTATCAGCTTAAGAAGTACAGAAATCCATCTTTTAAAGATTTCATATGGATTCTGCATTTAAGTAGGTTTAGGGGGACTTTGCTTTTAAAATATTTAATAGACTAACTGCATTCAGGCATTAGCAGCTTTCGTTATTTTGTTTCCACTTCTGTCTGTATTTTCTTTAAAGCTTATAGAATTCAGAGAAGACTCCTGACTTTTTTTTCCATGCAATGGTTTTCATCCCAAAATATTAAAAAGATGCTGAAGCCACTTTTGACAAAAAACCTGACATTCAGGTAAACTAAACTTCTTACCTCATCAAGCACAACATCCTCAATTCTATCTACAAAATAAGTCACAGTACCCAACCCTCTCACAGAAATACATTTAATCCATGATTTTACCATGGTTACACCTCTAATGTTTTATTTGCCCTTCAGGACACTAAGCTGTGATGACAAGACTGTAGTTAAGTCTGACAAATTCTTCAAGTGCAGGTTCAAAAGGGCAGTTGCCCTGTTTTCCTGTTGCCCTAAATGCCCTGTTTCCCCACAGCTCGCAACACAAAACATGAAGTGTCTGGAATGTGTTTGAACACACGATCCATTTAAACAGCCAAGTTTCAAACAAGCTACAAGAAGCTAGGATGCCGGTTCAAAGCATTATTTCCACAATCTCCTCATATATAAAGCTGTATTTCTTCTGCTGGTCTGAGAAAGTCAAATAAATTTATTTAAGAAACGCATCTCTAACCTTTTTGACTCCCAGGATATCTTCAATGAGCGTTGCAGTTTGTAGGAATGTCTTTTTGTTTGTCATGAGTGTAAACAGGAACAACACGAAGTCATTTCTTTCCGCCAGCCGCCTTGTGACTCCTTCCGTCTAGGAAAAAAAGCAAGAATCAGGCTAACACACACAGGAGAGCCATGAAGGACGGTTTTACACAAGATGTTACTTAATCAACTCCTCCTAAGACTGGGAAACATTGTTTTTATAGCGATCAAAACTAATTGCAGGAATGTTAACTGTTGGAAGTTAACATAAAGCCTCCAGAAGCACCAGGAACCAGTATAAGGGTCTTCATCTCAGGGCTGAGTTATTTACTAAATGAAAAAAGTAAACACTGCAGGCCTGGAAATACGTCAAGAAAGTTTGTTTCTTGTTTCTCATGCATGTTATGACCAGTTCCATTTTATGGAAGTTAAATTCAGTCCCCAGATTCCTCCTAAACCCGTTAGCACTGCTCTCAGATGGGCAGCATCTGAGCAATCAGAACCAAGTGCTGCCCTTAATTTACTTCACTAATCAATCTAAGTCACGGTAGCAGAGGCAGCCTTCACACACTCATCTCTGCTGGGAGCTTGGGCAGCCCCTTCTGCAGTTAACTGTCCTTGATTGCAAAGCTGTCTGTTAGGTGACTGACATTTCACCCACGCTAACAGAGGAGAAGTTGAATTTGGATCCTTCCTGACTTTTCAAACACAAGCATAAAAACAGTTAAGAGGGACAAGGAATATTTCTGTAATCTGGACAGATTTCGTTCAAAAGAGGCCACAGTTCCCAATGTGATTGAAGTCCAAGAGCAGCTAGTCCATAAATCACAATTTTTATTAACATATTATACTAGTCAAAATTTGCACTGCCTCTTGTTTAAACACTTCAGTAAAAAATATTTCATCTCTTATGCTTCTCATCCATATATGGCTACTTATTACTGAGAACATGATCTATTAACACTCAAACACTCAAGATAAGGTTGACTTTCTGAAACCAGCTCCATGCCATTAATTGCTTTTTGTTATTGTTGTTAAACAATGTTCCCTGAGTAATGACATAATAAACTGCATGACTGGGTAAACAGTCCAGAGGTTATTTCTTGTATGCATAATCTGAAGCCTGTGATTTCAGCTTCATAATTTTCAAGGCGAGTTATCTCAAAAGGCCAGACCCTGCCCCAGCACTGACTGGCCAGTAACTATTTAGTGAACTGATATTTGGCACGTGAAATATGTGCAGGATGGAAATTAAAACCCTTTGCCAACACCATTACTGAGCGAGCCAGGCAGAGCTGCAGTTTGGGGCAGATTGTGGCCACACATTTCCACTTCAGTTAAGTTTTAATAAAACTAAATAAACAAAGCCTTAAAAGGCTCTCCCGTGGGAACCCAGGTATGCAAAGGGCAAATAAGGAGGAGAAATATTTCAGCTTGACAATATGGCTTATAAAAACAAATTATTCAAGTAACACCCTAAAATACAGAGTGGCTCTGTATTTAATCAGAAGAATTTTAACCAAAAGAATTTTAATGCAAATTTTCAGGATTAAGTTTAAATTTTGCTTAAAAGAACCTATGTTATCTTCTCAATGAGCAGACATAAAACTGACCAGCAGATGGGCTGGTGAAGCAGAAGAATTTTCCACAACACTTGTACTTACACATATGCATGTGTTGTACAGGATGCTTAAACAATCTTTGATGAGGTCATCACTTACTGCAAAGGAAAAAAACAGATAAAATTAACCATAAGCTGCCAAAGAAAACTACCATCCACGAGTGACACAAAGAGCCACAGAATCAGGGAGAACTTCCTCCCTGAGAAGAGAAACCAAAAAAGAAATCAAAGCTTTTTCAGAAGGAAATCTGCTCCAAAGCAAATACTGCCCATTAGCTTTCCTCATGACACCGTGGATATGACTAATCACCATGACTAGCTCAGGAAGGCAGCACTTATTTCACAATCTTTACAATTCCTATTACATTAGCAGTGTTTCAGGGCTTACTGATAACATTTGTAGCTGTAGCCTCAGTAATAGAAGCTTCTAGTTATTCTAGATTTATTGCACTGAGAAAAAACATACATTGTGTTGAGGACATGAAGATACCTGAGTTACCCTTTGTATTGGGTGACTATTCTAAACTCCATCATGAATCAGGCCTTCAGAAAATGAAGAAATCAATGATTAAGAACAGGAAATTGATGGAAGAAAAAATTAAGAAAATAAAATACTTCATTTCTGAAGAACAACACAAGAAGATAATGAGAAAAGTGTAAGATATCTAGTCACTTACTTTTCTGTTTCTTTTTCTGTGTCATAAGAGTCGGTCTCATGAGAATTTCTACTAAAAGCTATAATAACAAGAAAAGAATTAAGGGAAGAATCAGTGTGAAGCTAATAAACTTTTGACTTGACAGTGAAAAATATAAACTTATCCAATTTCTGCTGAAAATCACCAAGATAAATGATGGAAGTCCTGCAATCAAAACACAACGGTACAAAAAACTGCAATGCTGAACAATTGTATTTACCCAGTAGGAAGTATAACATTTGGTTACAACAGTCTCTACTGACAAGTTTGTAAAAACCTGGCTCTGCAGAGAACATAATTTCATAAATGCTCAAACAGCAAAGACAATTATCAGATCTCCCAAGCTTGCAAAGCTTCAGCATAATCTGCAAAGATACACAAACTTTGGTGAAGTCTTCCTAAGTCTTGATGGGCTTCAAAATGTATTTCAGGTACAGATAGGACAGTCTTAGTTGCTCCAGATTTTATTCTTGCCAAAAAAGGGCAAAACAATGTTTGTGTACATGCACATTTCATATATATACATATTTACACACGCACACAGCTACACAGATTTAAAGATGCATGAAGTGTTAGCTCATTTCTTTCTAAGAAATAAATCAGCAAGCCTCCTCAACTCAAGGCTGCTGTTTCAACAGACTGAGAACTGATCTTACTTATTGTAGTCTGTACCACTATACTTATCCTTGGTATATTTGTTTTTACCTAGTTAAAAGTGGTAGTTAGCCACTAGAAGGAAATGATGATTCTAGAAGTATTAAGACCATCCTAGTTTAAAATCAAATTGCAAACAGTTAAACCAGTGTAGAGCACTTGGCTACTTCCCGACTGTGTCAAGTGACATTATAACCATATTTTACACTTAGTTTCCCATAGTCTTTCCCAACTGGGCTTTATATTTCTTTTAATGAATGATCCACCTGGATGCAGAGGGAAATGTATGCAAAACTGGAGATGATACTTATATTGTAAATGATGTCAAATGTATGGAATATGCAGCAAAAAGTGTACAAGCCCACAGGTAGAAAAAGAACAGGAAAGAAGGTTACCCACTTATCCAGAAGGAGCAAAAATGGAGTTAAGATTTCTTATTTTTTTGGAATGGGTCAGCATTCATTATCAAAGTCAATGAGGTTCACGCACCAGATCACATATTTGTACCGTCAGGCAATATTTGACAGATATCAATATAAATGCCAAATACAGAAACCTGCTTTTGTTCATCCCCAATGTAAAGGCTGTCTCGATACAAAAATATTTTAAAGAATATATTATTACATATTATAGTGTAGCATATACATAACTACTATGTTAGACTATTTGCCATTCCGATCCTAGAGTAGGATTTTCAAAAGCACATAGAGCACTGACTTTAATATTGTCCTGAAGTTAAGTTCTGCCACTGCCTTTAATCAGACCAAACCCACTCGTATCAAACAAATCTCTGGCTATAGTACCAAGAAATTAAAAACAGGGATATCTGATATTTCAAAACCTTGAAAGAAAACAGTTTGCTCTGTTTCTCATGTCACCTTCACAGTTTCTAACCAGAAAAAAAAGGAAAACAAAACCCCATCCACTTATTTAAATATGAAACAAAATAATTTTCTGTGCATTTTTATGGGAAAAGCATTTCCACAGCAAGCATCACTATTTCCATGTAGATATGAAAATTATTATTTTTAAGCATATTCTAAATTGCTTAGGTAGCTGAACATTTTACCCCCAATTAACAAGATACCAAAACCTAATCAGGGTTCATTTCAAAACAACAGGCTCTTGCTATAAGTTTTATTGCAATAAAGAGATATTAGGTGCCAGAGCTCTCTCCTTATCTCTGTCTTAGGTTAGGTAAAGATTTAGTCAATTAGTCCATTAAAAAAATACAAATCATATTTCTAATGAAAGTCAAGATCACAGGGTGTCTCATCACAAAACTGAGGTAAACTTGTGTACTTGGGTAATGGAGAATTAAAATAAACTTTAATGTAACTTATTGCTTAAGTACCAGCACATAAACCTACCAGTTGTTTAAAAAGCATTTCCATGGTAAGGTAGAAGAGTTTGCCAACAATATATTCTGCCTAAGAGAATTCCTTGCTACCTTAGTTTGCTTAAAAAATATAAATCCTCACATGGAAGTGAAATTCCCTCTGCTCTTGTGATGCATCTACTATTTACCACACAGGTGGAAGTCACATGAAGCTGTTTTCATTGAGAGACTAGATGTCTCACTCACAACTTACAGGCAGATGACATTAGGAAACAACCAGATCTTTTGTATCTTACAGGGAAAAAAAATAAAAACCTTGGTTTTGATGATGTAATACCCTGAAAAATATACCTCTGCACATTTTACATAAACAGAAGCATGCAGATTTGTAATAGATGACATCAAATCAGTAAAATTTGTAACTTGTTTTTCAAAGCTTTGGGAGTTTCGAACATTTTATAGGTTGTTCCAGGGTGTAACTATAATGCAGAAGCTTTTTAGGTATCTGGAAGGCAGATAAGGGGCAGAGAGAGGATGGATGGAAGACAGTGCACTTACATCAACTCCTCCAAACAGGTCAAACGTGTAAGTGTTTGGGAAAGTAGATTCTTGAGCAGCTTTTCTATCTTCTGTGACAAATGCCATGGCTTCCATTGAAAGAAGCGGAGAAATTTCCTGCACGGAGTAAAAATACAAGTTGCAAAAATAAAATTTTTCCTCAATACAGATACAACCATCTCAAACCTTTCGTGTGACCTAGTGACTAATCAGTTACATTGCTATTCCTAGCTTTTACCTACGTCTAATTCACAGATACTGTCATGCAGTTTCAGAAATTCCAGTTAAAAGAGTATGATCACATCAACCTATTCAGAAAGTAACAGCAAAATCCTTTGGTTCCTGTAAGAACAGTGTACACGGTACCTTAAGGATGCTTTGGCACTGGGAGAGGTCGCTGTTTGGGTGGCTTTGCTCATACAACTTTTGCAAAAGCAAGGGAATCCCGTTCCATTTTGCTTGTTTATCTCTTTCCTTTAACAAAGCCTCTGTGATCTGCAAGAAAAACAAGCATTTGTCCATGGTTTCACCCTCAAGAATACAAACTAATAAATCATCACCTTCTCAGAATATCAGTATCAGAATCTCATAGAACAGGAGTTGATTGCAGACAGCACCCATTATAAAATTCAGCATGTTTCCCCACGTGGCAGTTGATCCAGGACTGGGAGCTGCATAATCTTACAGATGGACAAAGCACCTTAACCAGGACAGCTCTTAAAGCAGAGGTATCATTTAGAGTACTTAATCTCATTCCATATTTATTTACTGGCCATATAAGTTTAATAGGACACTAAGCTCTGAACAGATTCATCAGTAAAACTGTGATTTAGTGACATTCACCACCAAAAATTACGGTAGTCTAGCGAAAATACAGCAGACAGACTTCATTGCTACATTCAGACAGTAAAACACAGTAAAGACAGTAAAGAAACTGCCTTAGCAATGGCCCAAACCACCAAGATCTACAAGATGTCACCAATACAGTGCAAATTTCCCTGTAGTCGTGGCAGGTTATGGATGGAAACTGATAATTTGATCAACAGGAAGTAGGCACTATTACCTGGGAAGTGGCTTGCAGTCACACTCACACATACACACCTGCACACACCAAATTTAGCACTTGCAATTTTTTTTTGCAAGTTTTTGCAAAAAAAAAAAACCATATACATATAAAAAAAACCTCTCAATATTAACCACAATACTTCATATTTGGAAAAAGAATCAAGTAGTGGCAAAGGACTAATGAATATTCTGCTTAGAGTGGCCAAGAATCCCTGAGAACCCTGAAGGCTGCTTCCAGCGGCCGCTGTGAAGGAGCTCTTCAATAAAGCCTATCATCTACTTAAAGGTGACCAAAATTTAACCCTCCTCTTTCTCCCTGCATCTTCATCAAAGGCGCCTAGATCAATGCTGAAATGGCGAGTTATTCTTGCATGGAAATTCAAGGTGACAATAATTAAAATCCACCAGAAATCTTGGTGGCTGTATCAAAGCTTTTCTATGTCCTCAGGGGGAAAAAAAAAAAGTCTATAACAAGACTGCAATTCAAGTTGGAATTTATGGATTTTCTTCTACTCCTAGACCTAAGCAACTCTCACCACATATCCATCAGATGACCCCCTAATCTTTCTGCTTAACATGCACTGTTTCCTTTGCACTCTACCACAATGCTCATTGTTCAGAGTTAACATCCAGGAAATGGTGTTTCTTAAGAGTCTCAACCAGGGCATCCTCCTCAACAACTGGCATTCAATTTCTGATCACACAATTATATGCAAATATACGACAATTGCTGCCTGTTTAACTCTTTCTCCCTGACTGCAAGCCTGCATACAGGAAAATCAGAGCACTGATTCTTGCACCCAGAAAACTCAGGCTGGCAACATTAGCTCCTCTGCATCATCTCTCTTCTTCCTAGATATATAAATAAAAATATCCAAAGTTGCATTTAAGCAAAAATTTCAAGGCCTTTATTTTTTCCTGACTGGAGGCAACATGGAAAACTCTGGGTAACTTCCCTTGTTTTAAACTCTTTTTTTGGTGATTTCCTGGGTAATGAACCTGCACTGCTGGTGAATGACACAGATCCTTTCTGAGGAGACCATTCTTGTAAGAAACACCAGAAGAAAAAACAGAAAGTCAAAATGGCCTTGGACTGAGTAATGGGGCAGTTCCTTTAAGTGAGAAATGTCGACTTCTCCCTCTACTAAGAGGACAAGAGGAACTCTGCCCTTACCCCACGTCTGCTGAGGGAGGAGTGCAGAAGATTAATAGCTGGGTAAAGTACAAAGAACGTGCAGCAAAACGCCAGGGAAAGAGTCCAACTCTCTGCTTCCAGCTGATAGGAACGATACCACATGCAAAGATGACGTGCACGGAGCTGCAACCTGAGCTGCGCGGGCAGCACAGCTCAGGCCCCAGTAGCCAAGTACTCCCTGATTAAACCAAATGCTCCTCAGCGCTGCTAAACCCTTCTTTGGGCTTAATGCTGCATTTGCAAATCACATCTGGGCTTTTCGGGTTGGGGCAGGATCCCTCTCCGTTCTCATTTCTGTACTAATACGGCTTCCTCTTCCGTCCTCGAGCTCCGAGGCGTCACCTGCGCTGATAGGCAGGGAACTATCACGATGCAAATTCTGAGGGACTGAAGCAAACGCTTCTTGCTCTCCTCTTCCTGCAACTGCGTTCAGCAAAGGCTCTCTCTTGATGGAACCCATGCCTCTGGTTTCATTATTAGCTCCGGGTTGTCCTCCCTATTCTGTGCTTATGAGGCTACCCCGACTTTGAGTGTTTCCATTGTGGTGGGGGTGGTATTGGTCAACACAAAGATTTTGGATTCTGTCGAGGGATTCAAATCCAATTAATTTCTATGGAGCTGCTGTCTCTGCAACCATTTTGGGTTTAAATCTGCATCTCATGATTTCTATAATAGCAGCTAGTTAATAGCTTTCATCTACAAGTCAAGTTATACTCCTTTCTTGCTCTTTTTAAGCAGACATTAGTGAAAAGTCATCAAAATTAGCACTGGGCCTTTGGAGGCCACCTCACTTCCACATTTATTTACTTTCGTTTCATCCAGGCCCAGTCCAATCCTACATCAATTTCTCAGAATATTTCTTCACTTACTGAATGGCTCAGGATAAAATGCGTGGATCTAAGACACTAACATGGATTTAAGACACTAAAAAAAAAACAGGGGAGGTTGTAGAAGTAAAGTTGGAAATGTAAAGTAAAACCAAGTAAAACAATTAAGTACATCAAGTAAAACAAAGAGTTTATGCAACTGATGGCTGTAGGGATTGCAAACTGCCATGTCTTACATTAGAGAGAGAGAGAAGAAAGGAGTATCTAACATTGGGAAAACTGAAGTATCCAAATTTTCCTACCATTTAGTTAGCTAAACTGGCGCAAAGGGCAAGATGTCGCACAGTCACTTCCCACAAATTTGCCTTAACAATTCCAAATTTTGATTCATAAACCGAGGAACGTTGGGAATGGCATTTTAAGGCTCTCCTGAGCACAGTAAGATCAGGAGCGAGGCGGCACACGCTAGCTCAGCTCCAGCACGGAGCCTGCAAACTACCTAATACAGCGTCCCAAAAGCTCTGTGCTGGAGCCAGTTTCACTGAATGCTCTTCACCAGTCAAGCCTAACCAGATATTAGTCATCTCCCCCTCCTCCAATTGTGCCCTGGAAGCTGTGTCAGCATGGTTTTGTGGGAAGGGCAAGCACTTCTGAGCGGATTAAAATACAGAGCTAAAATATGTCATCAAACCCAGCCAACGTAGAACAGACACAGTGGTTTTCTCTTTAAAGGCTCCCTGGAGGACGCTGTAACATAGTGCTTTCTAAAAAGTTGATCTTTCAAAAGCCAAAAACACGAACCCAGGTCCCCAACTATGCTTTACACCACTAAGGAATTCATTTTGTGAGAGGCCTTATAAATAAGCCAAGTTTCCATTCTCAATATTTTTCATGACCACTTCTCCATTATATGTTCAAATGCTTTGAAAGTTTAAGAAGACAAAGAGAGAGGCACAGGACAATGGCTCTCAAAGAGCAGATACAAGCATGTAGTCTTTCTACATGCCTCTAACAAAGCCAAAGCCCTTCCACATCCTTTCCTTCAAACCCTTTAGCACCTTTAGAACAAGATCTATGTCTCCTAATCCACATCTGCAAGGCTCTGCTGGCCCAAACTCACACAGACAGGCACCTCCAGGCTCTAATCTCCTGGTCCTTCCATCTCCTCTGAAAATTCAGATGTTCATGGTGATCCTGACAACCGGACACTCATCACCACTGGAAGGTCTCCAACAAGCCAGTTATGTCAGACAACCCCAATTACAGATTCCCTTTCCAGGCTGCAGCTTGAAATCTCCTGCCACGTCACACTACTTTTCAGGGTTACACCACAGCCAAATGCTTTGGCACTTGGGCATTTTGCTTTGTGGTGAACCATTGCCACGATTCCCAAAAAACTGCTCTGGCCACTAGCCCTGGTGGAAGAGCCAGTCTGTCAACATGAAGAAAAGGGCTCAAGAAAATCCACTGTTTCCTAGAGCAGAGCAACTCCAAAGCAGATGACACCAGTAACTCTCCAGCATCCAGGAAACCACAACGGATTTTATAGCATAGGCTTCGGATACTTGTTTTTGCAATCCTATGCCTAGAGAAAAATAAATATATAAAATTAACTCATCAGTGGTTACTCTTTTCTCAGAACTGCCCAAAACGTTTCCTTTGCTACTCATTTTGATAAGATAAAATCTGTAAGGATAACTCAAAACAAGCAGAGGTAAGAGATTTTTTTTTCCAACTCACTTTTAATCAGCCAAATAGATTTACTGAAATCTAACACTAGCATTTTTAAGTATTGCCAGGTCCAGACAGAGCTCTGCTCCCACTTCCATAAAAAGCACATCCCGGCTTTCTGATACTACCTAGCTGCCTCCTCTGATGAAAAGGCATAAGCCTGCTAAGACCGATACAATTAGAGCTACTAAAGTGGATTATATTCGTGTGAATCTCTTTTTGTGTGTGTTAAGGAGAAAACAATACTGCTTAGAAAATAAAAGATTTCCAAAGAGCTAGAAGGGAAACTATTACAAACTACTGATGCTTTAGAATGGTAAGATGTGGAAATTTGGATGTTTGAGACAGAAAATGTTTTTCTTTCACAGAGAACAGACATGGACTATAGTGTTCAAGAAAGTATTTATCCCTTGAAATAACAGACCGTGAAAAACAGCTGGAAAAGTGGACTTTTTTTGCTCCATTCTGCTTGTTTCAGCTAAGCCTTGGCAGGAGACTAGCACCGATAACTTGCTCGTGCAACTACACTAGAATCAAAACACTAGTTTGCCAACAAATCACCGGCTAATCCATTATTATAATTCCCTCTACATGGATTCACCTAAATATTCTTTGGATTTTACACTGCATGCATATTTTTAACAGTTGGCTTGCACCAGATAAAACGTGTGCCCTCTTGCTAAGAGGATAAAATCCTGTTTTGAGCTTGATCAGCTGCACTGAAACGTTGCTTTGCCTTCATGGAACTGCAGTGCAAACCCCATTAGGTCTCATTTACAATGTCTGTGTGAATACAGCAAAACTGTGCCAGGAAAGGAAATACAGAACAGTTAGTTTGCAAGCAGTATTTTTTGTTATTACAAAGTGTGTGTCATTTCTGGAAAGTTGCTCTGCTTCTGGTTTACTAATCTCTTAAAAAACACTTTTTTACCTGATCTGTACCCAGTACTAGGGTAGATAAAGGCAAAACAAAATAAAAGGTTGAGTAATCTGATACTAATGGCTTGTTACGCTATGTATAACAATAATCCTAAATTATATAATACCAATAGATAATGGAGATATCTATTAACATCTATTTTATCCCTCAATCTTGTAATTTTTAATAAGAGGGAAACAAAACAACTGGCAGAACAGCTGTGGTTGCTACTGAATACAGCAAGGCCCATGTCAAACACTCAGATTTTTTGAGATCTAACTGCCTGCAAAACCAAAATTCAGGTGGCTGTTACTATCAAAAATAATTTTATACATCCTACTAAGATCAGATGAGTGAACTTTCATGTGCAGATCTGTGAAAAGTCACGCTTACCAATTCAAGAATGAACCCCTGGCTTTCCTTATACAAAAAAAACAGAGATTTTGAGATCATCTAGAGGAAAAAAAAAAGACAGGCAATTAGAGCGTCATTCAATAACAAATACACAGCTGCCTACAGAATGGCGCTACCTGCCTCTCAGGGAGCAGATACAGCAGCAATAGATATCTCACAGTGACTATACTGTGCAAGAACATAACTCAGACTGCATGTACCATAATTCAGAGAGATTTGGAAAGCTTTTTCTTTCTTAAAACCTTGAAAAGGGCTTCTCCTCTTCGTAGGATGCCAGAGATGCAGTCCACGTGGCATTTGACCCAAAGTCTCCTTACAAAGGACAGGAAAGTAGAGCTGGGAGAAGTTTCCCCTTACTTGCTCTGCCAGACTCCAACACTGTAGCTTGGAAAGTTGATCTGTCTCGGGATATTTTTGGGGGTAAAATGAGTTGAGACTCTTGAGAGAAGGCTACTGAGGAGGTAACTGCAGGAAAATCATAGCCATTCTCGTAAAAGCAGAAATTAAATGAAGAGTATGCAGAAGTGCCTCGGACTTCTCCAAAATATAAAAGACAATCGTATAATTTTAATCTTCCGCAACTAAAAACAAAACAAAAAAATACACTTCACTACAAAAGTACACAAACGTATTTCAAAACGGTGAACGTTGCCCTTGGTAAACTTTTCACTGCATTGTTTACAGAATGAGATAAATCACAACTTCTAAAACACGCTATTCACCTCAGCAACATTTATGAGGTTCCCAACGCAACAGTTCAGCTCAAATACACTTCTTTGCTCCAATGTCTCTTACTTCCTATCTCCAAGCAGGAATCCACAAAAGCACATTAGAGTCAAGGGCAGAATTCCCCAAAAACCTAATTTGCTGCCAAATCCCCGGGACCCCCTTCCACCAAGTTCAAAACCAACCAAGTTATTTTTTATCTTGGTGCAAGCAACTTAATGACATGCTATTATGCAGTAACCAAGCATTAGGAAGTCTAGGTGTCTGAGCTTTAAATCTCTCCTTGCAGCAGAGCAGTATTAAAATATATTAAGCAAACAAACAACCCCCTAAGCACAGATATTACAAGAGGGGCTTAACGAGCATAAGTTTCCTTGGTTATAACACAAGTCAGGTCATTTTCTTCTTCAGACATCTCAAACAATCCATAAAAGCTCTAAGTAAAAAATACAGTATCACTGCGACTCCCATCAAACCAAATCCCACAGTTTAAGTCCCATCCTAACAGAACACATTGGGCCAGAGCTGACGGACTCAGGCTCTTCTACCCTAAATCCCTACAGGTTTTACAGGGCAGGTGTCTGGAGGTGGGCAGGGGAGTTGGTGAAACAAGGCAGCACTGAGTCTGCACAGCCTACAAATATACACCAAAAACTATTCTACATAAACAGCTTATCTTAAAATAGACAGTATCAGGGTTAAAGTTATGCAGAGATTTGCTTTTTTTAAGAACAAAGAACTAATCTGGTATTTGAGTGGGAAGTACAATAAGGACAAAAGAGCAGCTGAAAATGATTTTCCTGCTTTCATCTATCTTTTTACCTCTTCTACCTACAGAGCAATACACATTTATATGGATGAATGAGTCTTCTCTTTGCAATTGCTTCAAATTCTTGTTAATCAAGGAAAATGCTGATGCTTGCACTAATGAAAGTCACTGCAGAAACCTCAGGAAAATCCTGTTATTGCATCTCATCCTTTAAAGTTACTTAAACACAATGAATCACTGTCTAAACGCAAGCCTTTTATCCCCTTTCTAGTTTTCAAGCCTTTGCTCCATTTCATATTTAATCTGTAAAACAAGTGCCACTTAGGACTTCACAGGAAATAATTAGCACCCAACTATCACGGAGCAGCGTCTCCAAAGCCACCACACAAAGCACACGCCGTATGCAAGAATCTAGGAGAACAAGTCGAATTCACTTCCCAGCGCCTTCCCAACGTCACCAACTGGGAGACGCGACCATTTGGGATGGGGCTGGAACAGCTCCAGGGAAAACCACCAGCAGCAAACGCAGCATTCCCAAGCTAAGGGTTTCCGGGGCCGTAAGGCTGCGAGGTGGCGCTTGCCGGCGCTCCAGTGTCGACACCGGGTTCGGCTCCGGTTCCACACGGAGCTTCCTCTTCCTTGTAGGAGCCCACGACGCACCCCAGGCAGCCCAAGGACGGGGCAAACCGCCCTCGCCGGGGTTTCTCACCGGGAGGAACGCCAGGGAGCGGGCACGGGAGCGCTAATGTGCTCGGGGGAGGCTGCAGGGCGGCTCCGGGCCCGGCCGCGCCACGCGGGCCCCGCCGCGGCCTTCCCCCCCGC
>VZSG01000051.1:2121102-2132916 GCA_013398315.1 Nothoprocta pentlandii
CAAACAGGAAGCGCCCCCTCCCCCTCCGGCGACGCAGTGCCCCCTGCCGGAAGGAGAAGGCGCCGGGCCCCCCGGGGGACGCCGGGAAATGTAGTCCGACCGCGCCCCGCGCACGCGCAGAAGGGGCGGGGGAAAGTGTGGTGCCGCGCGCGGAGCATGCCGGGAAGGAGGAGGCCTCCCCCTGAAGCGCGGGGCGGCCATGATGGAGAGGGAAGGGGATGGCGCCGCCCGGCTCGGCCTTGTTCAGACACATCAGTTTCCTGCAGCCGGGCGGTGAAACAGCCTGCAGCTGCCCCACGACCACCGTGGGCACCAGCCGTGCTGTTAATAACGCTGTGAATAACCTACCGAGGCAAAATGACCACCAAAGAGCAGCCCTGTCTCCTGGCTTGCTGCCCGTGAGGCCTCCTCCTTGTGCCTTGTGTTGCTGCGTAACACCCTGAACAAGCAGGACCAGGAAAATGGCACCCACGACCCACAGCAGGAAAATTTCACCGCAACAGGAATCCCCAAGCAGCTGCAATTGCCCCGCCACTCTCAAAACAAAAATAAAACAAAATAAAACTCATTAAATAATCCAAGACCCTGGTTATGCAGGCACGTGGAGAAGAGTCATTACTAATAAATGAGATTGGAAGCAGCCTGGTGACATTAATGAAACAAGCTGTTACCTTCTTTAAAACACCAGCATGTGCTTTACTGCTGCTGGTGGAGGTGAGCAGTTGAGCAGTGCAGAAACGTGGGCAAAGCTAAAAATCCTACTATAGCAACCAAAAAGCTTCTTGAATCAAACAGAATAAACTATGAAGTACAATTCATGAAAGCCTATCCCGTGGTGAAGATGCTATAGCGCAGGATAGGCTCCCAGGAAGGGAAAAAGGGAAGATTCGTGCCACCTACCAAGCCAGGTGCTGTTCTCCAAGCCACAGCAAGATGAGCAAGGCATAAATACTCCACAGGGTTAGAGAACCAAGCCAAGGGGGGCACACAGCACAGTGTGAGGGCTGCCACATGCCACACACATCCATTCTTGAGCACAGAGGTGGCAGCTCCAAGCCAAGAGGTGCTGGTGGCCCTTCAAAGACCAAGAGCCATCACTGGTGGCTGCCCTGCTCCCTTACTTGCTACAGCCTCATCTAGTCACTTGGAACAGGTCTCAGCTGCCCAAGAGCTGAGGTTGGTGGTGAGACAGCAGGGAAGAGAACACAAGACTTGAATACCAAAATACAGCAGTTCTGAATGCAGACCTTACTTTATATTGTGTTCTACTTGTCTTTACACTACAAAGAATGATGCATAGAAGGTATCAGAGGACTAAAGATCAATATGTCACTTCAAAGCACTGCCTGACCATTCGGATCCCTCACGCATCAGGCAATGGGATCTGGGAAGGTGTATTTAGAAGTTTTACAGTGTCATATCTTACATCACTACTCACCACCTTGCACTTTTGGCAAAGTTTTTTTTTTTTTATTTTCTGTTTCTCCTTTATAATGGATAGTCATCCATAAAATGCTCATCTGATTTTTTTTTTTTTTTTTCTGTTTCTCCTTTATAATGGATAGTCATCCATAAAATGCTCATCTGACCTTTCATCCATCTGGCCACCTCTACAGCCTCTCCAAGAGGCTCCAATGTTAACAATCAGCTTTAAAATGTTTCCAAAAAAATCTAGCCTCAAGTATTTTTGTTTGTGTTTTCCCCTCTTATGCTGCTTTCAGCAGAGAAGAGATAAAACAGTTACAAGTGTGGCTTCAGCAACAAATTCTATATATGGTTTCTGTGCTATTTTTCACAACTCTGCCACAATTTGCTTGAAGCCCTTGACAGATGTCACAAGCATGTACTGTAGGTGGGACCTTTTCAGTTCTGATCTGCCTCAACTGGAAACGGTCCAAAATTGCCATTACCCATCTGTGTTTCACACAGACCTCATTCTGGATTCCTGACAAAACTCCTCCACGTTCTATTAACACAACCAAGTGCTCCCCATATTGCTTGACTGGAGCTCTCCCTCCAGCTGGAATATGCCAAAATAGACCTGCTGTCTCTTCCCATGGATGTACTACATTGTGAAGCTCCTGGGAGAAGAAGCAGTAGAAGACAATAAATGTTATTTTCTCCACTGATTTGTGATAGTAACTCTGGATTCATCAAGTTCTCACCAGAAGCAAAAATCTCTTTACCTTGGACATATATGGAATGGAATCAGCTCTCTAATGGGACACATAGGCACCATCAAATCATCCTACTATTCCTCAGAAAGGGCTTCCCAAAGATCTGTCCTTCATCGTGCTGTCTATGAAATAACATAACTCGTACACATCTCACTAGGGTTTAAACTTGCTGTTTGCCTAAGTTACAGAGTTTTCCATAATAAAAAACAATAATATAGATCCTACAGATTTTAATCAAAGGCCTTTTTGCTAAAGTCTTTGTAAGCTGGCCGTCACTGTCAAATGTTGTAGCAGGCCAAGAGTAACATTAATCAAGATGACCTTGATTTGACTCATCCCATAATACCTACCACAATTCCAGTCTAACTGATCACAGTAGAACACGAGCTGTGGACAAACACCTTTTTTTAAGCTCCAAATGAGCTGGGGAAAGATGTTACTGCCTAAGGCTACTCCCCTCAGCTCTGCTACTGCAGCCACTTCTGGGAGGAAACCAAAATGCTTTAGGTTGCCAGCCCAGTAGATCTCATCTACTAGAAGATTATCCTTCACTTGCCTCTAGTGTGTGGATGAGGTGATGCTGAGTGTCCAGGCCCAGGACCCTGTGAAGCCTTTGGTGAATATCTTGTTCTTCTACAAACTGGACAGCAAAGAGTATGAAAAAGCAAATAGTATGAAAAGCTGGACCCCTCCCCAAAAATGACCTTATGATTTTAAAGAACCAAAAGCAAAAACTCCTGCATTTTCTAGTAATGTCTCCATTATAGGAGATTCCATTCAATACCTGCCTGTCACAGTTGCATCAAGATACTCAGATATTCAAGATATTCACAGCGGATAGTGCAAGATAGTGAAACAGTGGTTGGCCACAGGTGGAGAGACAAGACTCTTCTGGCTGATTTTAGCTACTTATCCATAGCTAGGCATACATAGGCTGTAGATACCATCTTACTAATGTCCAAATGTACATTAAAAACTGCCCATTTGGAGCTTCTGCTGCTGATTATGACTTTCTTGTGCTTGTTTTAGACTGCTGACGTTTCAGCAGGTTTGAAGTCAGTCATTTTTCTGCCTTAAAACGAACAAAAATTTATTCTTAGTGTCAATTCTGTAAACACTACTGATTTCTCCCCTTCTATTCACTGGACACACCTGTGGAAAACAGACACTACTAATAAAAATATACACAGTTTTGTATTTGCCAAGTCGACCAAATGCCACCAAGCCTGTATGTCATGAATGAAAAAGGTTTTCCTCGACTGATCATAAATCTCTTAGGCTAAACACATGGTCATTTGGAGGCCAGTGGCAAAGGTGGAGAATATCCTAGAAGACCTGTAGTGTCCCAGAAGTGATTCTAGAGCTAACAATTCAGTGGTTTCTCTCTATATGCAGGGAACAGCTAAGATTCAGTTTTATGGAGACAAATAAGCTGTGGACTCTGCAGAAGCCTGGAAAATTTCAAAACAAACATACAATGAAATGAAGAAGGTACATCTCCAGTTGCTGACTTTTCTTTCTCTTTCTGAACATGTATTTGCTTTTTAGCAAACAACTGGTTTGACATTAGCAACTTACAGTGTTAACAACTCATCACCTGGATGTCTTATGATCCAGCAGTAGTAGCAGACTAACAAGAGGCTGTTTTAGAGTTCACATTGTGTGGCACGGCTTTTTCCATTATGAACCTATAAAAATATATACCCAGAGTCGGAATCAAGTTCAATAACTTAGGCTGATAAGAATGGAATTAGGTATTGTCTAGGAAGACTTGTCCCAGGACTGCAAGTTTGGAGTTAAAAGACTGACTAGGACAACTCAGGAGGGAATGTGTTTTCTTCTTAGAGTTTCTTTTCTCTCCGCCACTCTCTGAAGAGGTATCTACAGAGTCCTGTGTGCTTTCCCCTTCACCATGGTCTGAAGCTCTTTTTAAAGAGAATTTCTTGTTTCTCTTCAAGGAGTAAAATTCTCTCATCAAGTCTTCTACCTCCCACTGCTCTTCTTTCCGCTTCCTACAGCAATGCAGTGCAGCAGGGTCTATAGGGTGAGCTTCAGTGTTAAAGATGTATCCTCCAGCATTCAAGATGCATTCCCCGTATGGCGTGAGCACCACATCAAAGTCTGACCCGTCGTTGTGAATGAAGTTATCTGGGTCAAACAGCAGATACAAATATTTCACTGTTTCAGCTAAAAAGAAGGATTCCATGCGATTATCCAGTCTGTGATCTCTCAAGTCTTTGATCTGCAAGAGAAGAAATCCAGTGGATTACACATATCCTGAATTAAGGTGTAAGCAGTTTTGAACTTCGGAACAAAGTAAAACCATCTTGTAATTCATATAATTTACATGATAGTGACACAACCCAGATTTTAAATGATGGTATGCAGACATTTCAACTGGTTCTCAGATGCTTTGAATTAGCATAGACTAATGATAAGGAACAGGAAACCGGCACTCAGAAGAAACGCATTTCTTACATGGGGTAGCAGTGGACAGTGAGTAATCTTGCCATGATTTCTCCACCTGAAGTCAAATTCTTTAGCTCTTACCTACTTCCACAATCACACGGCCTAATTCCCGATATTTATAGGCATTTTTTTCGTATAACAGCTTGATAGCATATTGAAAATCTATTATTAGCAGATTTGTGGGAAAACACTTTTGCAATTCTCGTGTGTTTGATCAGATTTTCAAGGCACAAAGGGAAAAGGGAATTGCAAAACTGACAGCCAGAAAACACCTCCACTTTTAAAGAGCATATGAGCCTTGTTGCCAGCTTAGAATATCTCGTATTTTCTGAAATACTCAAGGCTGGAGAAGCCTCTGATGCTTTCCCATGTTTTGGGTACATTTCGGGTACATCTGCTAATAACAGAATTTGACCCAGTTTTCAGGCCAAGAGAAAAAGTCACTCCCAGAAACACGGCCAGCATTACCAGATCGGATCTACTGAAACAGAGAAGGTGTTTACTGGAGAAAGAAGTTCAAGTTTCAGCCTACGATACAGATCAACTCAATAGCAAAACGTCATTCAGGCTTTTTAATCAAATTCTCATGAGCCTAACTTGTTTAAAGATGATTTTGTTTTTTAGCAGCCACACTTACTGTTGCAAATCCACAGTCCACCTTGCTGATTTTCTCAATAGACTCCACTGCATCTCTTCCCAGCTCTAGGAGTGTGGGGTCTCGTGTAGCCCGGTACAGGTACATTGCACTCTCAATCAGCTCTGTGAAAATGCAGTTGCAAGAATAAAAATCAAGATAAAATGTTCCCTGCAGCAATTTAAAATATTATTTTAAGACGGTCAGTTAAATGGATTGTTTTGTAATTCCTCTTGCAGAGGAAGTACAGGGATACCTTCTTTTACTCAGAACTTGCTACAAAGGAAACTCTAACTTGAGTCCATTCGCTCAGATAAGACTGAAAAATAGCTCATAGGAGAAGGGAAGATTGGGGAAGGGATTTAAAACTGTTGTAAGAAAAAATAATAAAAAAATAAAAAGGTGCTTCTAAACAGAATTTCATATAAAAGATTCAAAAAGTGAAATGTCATTTTTAAATAGTACTGTAAAGAACTGGAACAGAGGTATCTAATACACTGCAAAAAAGTGGCATTATGGAATTACTCTACATAGGCAACCCGTGCACTGTATTTTCCTTACTCCCTAAAGAAAGATTTCTTTTTTTGGATGATATAATAATTTTTAAAGATAACGCTGTTTAGAATTTGATAGAACTGTCCAATGCAGATGTCACCTGAACTTTCAAACTGAAAGCAACAAAATTTGTGCTCATTTGCAAACATAATCAAGTGTGAAATAAATAAAACTCTCCAGAGTTGTGAATGGGGAAAATAACAATCATTATGTTGTGATATCACAGACAACATACAACCCTTTTATCTGCTGAACTTCTGTAGTGTTACTAGAAGCAGTTTATCTGAGGAACTTCAACAGACCTGGAGCAGTCCATCCATACTCACTTTCACCTCCTTAATTTAAAGGATATAATTAGTTTTATTAATATATTCCACTGACTTAGATTCTCTAACATAGGATGTGCTGAATTCAAACACTTAAACATATCTACTCTGTGAACTCAATTCATCAACAGGCCCCCTTTATAATAGTAACACTATAGTTTGAATCCTTTATATATTATTATATGTGTGTGTGTGTGTGTGTACACACACACACACACACACACACACACACACACACACACACCTTGTTATAAGGTAGCCCTGCCTTTTGGGAATGGCAGATATCAAAACGCCTGAGTTTCAGCATGGAAACCATGGATAAGATGCAGCAAGAACCAAGTGAAAGCAAGGCCTGGGAAGGACTTTGGTCAACACGTTTGACAATGTGACATGTATTGTCCACATTTGAACTTATTAGCAGAACAAAAGCAGAACTCCACGTGCTTCTTATTTTATTCCTGCTTACCAGGCCGGAGTGGATATCCCTCTCTCTTCTCCACTGTATAGCCCTGGGGAATGTTGTAGAACTCGGGCAGTCCACCAAACTGCTTCCAAACTGTGTAATAGTTGAGGAAGGTTCGCATGGCATTATCCACATCTCCAATTAGGCTCTGAGAGAGAGGCAGTAATTAGCAAAGCAACTTTCAGCTGGAGACCAAAGAGCACAAGAATTGGCTAAATAGCCCTCCCACAGTCAAGGCAAGAGCTGGTGACAGAAATGGGTTGCTTAGGAAGTCTGAACTGCCTAACTACTACTTAGACAGACTAAGATTAGCTAGGAGTCAGGAAGAGCTAGATGTTGCTGGGTCACTTCTGCATGCCTGAAATAATATGAAAACTTTTTGCTGCTTGTTACAACAAAATCGCCCTCCTATTATGTTTACCAAGAGACTTTTTCTTATAGAATGCAGAAGAAATCAACATCTGCTCTTCCACAGGCTTAGGCTAATCAGAAGTGAGGGTTATATTTGTGAGCGTGCTAAAGATGAACCCAAGACAGATGAAGAAGACTGCTGTATGTTACTGGTATGACAGCTCCTACCTGTAGGCCTGGCCAGTAGGCCTCCAGAGACTGGAAAACAGGCATGGACACTGTTCCCTTGTACATCTGAACCCAGAGGTACCAGTCATCAAACTTTGTGTAGTTTTTGATAGCTTTGTTATATTCTATGAAGAAACACAGAAGAGTGATCCAGTAATCCAGTATCTTATCCTCCTGCAGTTCCAAAGGCAAAAGTTTCTATGGTGCAGTCAAGGGTTATCCTTGGGACCCATTGCACAGAAAATGAACTACTCACCTAGGAACATGGACATCAGCTCCTTGTCCTGCAGGAGAATGGCTCCTTTAACAAGGTATTCAAAGTAGGAGTCCACTCCAGCACCAATGCCAGCATCCTGAGCTACCCACTTGGCAGTTATCACATCAATGTGGTTACCAACCTGGGAAAAGTTGGAGAAGGAAGAAAGGAAGAGGGAATTAGAATAAAAACAAAGACCATTTATTAAATATTTAAAAATTAAACAACTCTTAGCCTAGCTTCAGAAGAATAAATTCACATATTCATAACAAATACCATCTTCTTCACTTTATGAAAATATTTATCAACAGAGTAGTACAAAACAGATGTTATGCTTGTAATATAAATGCTACGCTGGTGCAGTATTGTGTTTAGGACTTCCACATGCTACAATTCCACAGGCAGAACTTGGCTGGATTTCTTATCACACAAGAAATGGCAACAGAGAATAGCAATAAAATTGAAATGATTTAAAAATATCATGTGCAGTACCTGGCTTCTATGCTGTAGCATAACGGAAGTGGGAAACAATTTTGCAGAGATTTAGATTTTCACTACAGTTTTTTAAAAACATGCCACACAATTGCTTGTCATAAACTAGCCATATATGAACTGGGCATTTAAACATAAAATGCTTCTGGTGTCATGCATGAAATAGCAGTGTCAATGGAAAGCACGCACAGTAGTGCCATTTTATTTCAGGTGAGCATCCTCCAAATGTAGGTCACTAATCCAAATGGATTTTGATAGGTGAAAACAAATAAGAAGCCTTACTTAGATGAGGTCAAACTTCAGCATTAAAAACAGTATTTCCCAAAGAAGGGAAAGATGAAAAAATGCAATTTTTTTGACTTGCTGCCTGCCCAGAGGCAACAGATGCATCTGTTGCAGAGCAACCACTAGCACTGCCTGTGGATCATGACTTGAAGAGGAATAAGGGTCAAACCAAAATGCCATTATGCTACTGTAAAAACACACATCTTAAATATTATGCATCTGGTCCTAATGCCCATCTTCTAAGAAGACAGAGCAGGACAAAGAGATACAGATACCAAAAAAAAAAAAAAAAGGGATATCAAGAACGGTCAGAGGCAAAAGAACTGCTTTTATTTAAACAGATCTTTTACACCTAGGACTCATTTAAGATTGGAAATAGAACCTGCTGATGGAGAATATAAGAAATAATTATGCCTGGTTTGGCAAAGATGAAGAACAGTTACAAATAAATCTTTGCTGTTTTACATGTGCAACACTCGTCCTTTATATTTGATCAAAAAGCAATTAGAAAAATTAAATGAATAAAAAAAATGATCAGAATATAATGAAAAGAGAGACACCATTTCTTGCCCTAGGTAGCCCCAGATGTCAGAGCTGCAGCTTTTGGGAATATCCTGTCCTCTTACTGTATTCTTGTTGGATTCTTTAGGGCACTGTCAGGCCAGACATTAGACAAATCTTTTATTTAATTTGGTGCAGCTGCTGTTAGAAAAATGGCAATATCCAGTGTAAGGCACTTGTTTCCCTCCCACATCTGCCAGTGGACATTTCAATGGCATCACGTTGGACTGTGGCACTAAGCAGAGACGTGGATACTGCAGGGCTCCAGCAGCACCATCAAGGAATTGCCTCACTCACCAGCCCAATATCCGAACGATTTTTCCACAGTGCCTTCAGGGCCTTCCTGGCAACGTCCTCAAACACCGGATCACCTGTAAGGTGGCTTAAGGTGGCAAATTCCACTATAAATGTGCCGATTCCAGCAGTACAGGTAACTGGGGTCTCGCCAGGATTTACTCCATGCAGCAAGTTCACTGTTCCATAAGGCATCCCAGTTGGGGTCTGAAAAGCTAAAATATGTTTATGGTTCAAACAAGCGTTTTCATCATTTGTGACAGTATTTAAGGCAGCGCTGAGCAAATCCATGCTTCATATTTCAGCTGCACATACAGCAGCAAGAGATGGGCCTGCAGCAATCTCAATAACTGCAAAGAATAAAATGGAAATGCAGCACAAGCCAGCAAGGGAAAAGAGAAGAGGTACCACAAATTACAAACAAGAGCTACTAGAGAGCAGGTGCCTCATGTCCCCCAGCACAGCATCTCACAGCATCATGGCATGGTGGAGGTTGGAAAGGACCTCTGGAGATCATCTGGTCCAACCCCCCTGCTTTGCTTGCTGCACAAGCCAGGCAATCAAGGAACTAGACACACACCTATTGCCAAGGTACAAACACTGAGCACATCATTCTGAAACGTTGCCCGGCGCCTGCACTGAGCAATGGAAAAAACACGCTAGCAGCAGCTGGCTTTATATTTATTTATATAACAGTCCAACACAAGCAACTAGCACACTAACATGTTCTGCAAGTGTATTTACAACTGGCATCGTGCACTTATACAGTGCTTTCCTGAAAGCTGAATTTTCTCCGAGTCCAGGAAATGCAGGACTGCTTTCTGAATTTAATCTCACTGCCATCTTTACCAAGGCCACATGCAACACGGAGCAGCCAAACGCTCACCCGGCAGGAGCTTGCGAGCAGCTTCCTCTGCCATCCTCAGGAGGGGTCCAGCACACGGCCATCCCACTTCTACTTCGACACCAGCCTTCTTGGACAGCAAGTGAGCGGAGAGGAGGCCGCCCACCACTGCAAGGGCACAACAAGAAGCCCATTAAAACATGTAGGAAAAGAATAAAAGCCCAAATTATGGCTTTGTTATCACCATACAGAGGTTCATGGGGGATAAAGTTAGCTGGCTTGTCTATGTTCATGGGGGATAAAGTTAGCTGGCTTGTTTTGACAACCTAATACAATATGCCATGGAAAAGTCTGGTTTTTTATCTGTTTGCAAAGGGCAGCTGGATAGATTTCTTTCATTCTAGCATCAAGTCCTACTTGCCCTGCTACCCTGCAGACAGTCAGAGAGTTAATGGCACAACACAGACCTCTAGGAGAGAAACTGTGCTTCATTTCTTCCAGTCAGCTTCAAAACACGTTTCTGTAAATTAATTCTGTAAATTAATGTAGCACATACCTGCTTAAATACCTAGGAGAAGCACCTAGGAGTCAGGAAACTTGGTGACTGACAGAGGCAGGGAGTTATTAGAGCTCTTCACAGGGTAGTCTACTCTCACATAACGAGTATGAGTTAAGATCTCATACACATAGAAATTACAGCGCTGCAGAAATCAGCTTGGCAATATTTGTCAGGAGAAACAAATCCAGCTTAACTAACAGGTATATTCCTCGACAGTATCTTTTAGTTAGGCAGAAAACAAAAAATACAAATTTCACTTTAAGGCACTAAAACATGCGATTATTAATTGCTATTCCAAAAGAGTACATATAAAAAGAGTCATTTTGATAGACAGCAGTAGATTCCACGTGTACCACCTCATTTCAGTAGAGCATTTAGTCCGAAGCTTAAACCCTAGCAACAGAGAAATGAAAGTGCCACGTCTTGGTGCTCTTAAGCAGAGGAAGGAAGCAGAAAGGCAACGCGCAAGGAGAAAAGGGAAGTTAGGTTTTGCTTTGGGTGTTTTCTTGGTGTGAGCATGTCCTGTCACAGCGCATCAGAAATTCAGCACGACTTGGCGCGACGTCTGTGTACGACTCAGAGCCTCGCACGCCAAGGGGCTCCAGCCGAGGCGCCACAGAGAAAACCCACCTCACCTCGAATGTTGGTTTCGAAGACAGACGCGTTGACGTCGATGTCAAAATTGACACCCTCCTGCAGCACGTTGACGACCCTCTGGAACTCGGAGACGTTTCCCAGGATCTGGAGGGTAACAGAGCATGGCTTGGAGTTCACGGGATCACAGAATCCCAGAATGGTTGAGGTTGGAAGGGACCCCTAGAGATCATCTAGTCCAACCCCGTGCTCCAGCAGGGACACCCAGAGCACAGGGCGGCATCCAGGTGGGTTTGGAGACCTCCAGAGAAGGAGCCTCCACAACTTCCTTGGGCAGCCTGTTCCAGGGCTCTGTCACCCTCACAGTGAAGAAGTTCCTCCTCATATGGAGCGCTCAGTCTTCTCCTGATGGCACAAAGTGGCGATAGCCTCGGTATACAGGGAAATTACTGCTTTGTTTTATGGATTTATGAAAAGATATTGGTAGAACAGAGCGGAAAGGCAAGAGTCTCATCTCCTTTCCAGCTGTTTCCTCCCCACGTGGCAAGCGTTTCTCCCAGAGGTGTCAGCGAGGGAGCTCTGACATCAGGTGCAAACGATGCTCCGTATGGGATCCCTCTTGGGTGCAACAGGGACCGACGGCCACCCCGCAAACACCGTCTGTCCCCAGAGGGGATGGTGGGGAGGAAGATGGGGGGGAGGACAGAGGGGAGGAAGCAAGGAGTG
>VZSG01000051.1:2133771-2149461 GCA_013398315.1 Nothoprocta pentlandii
TCGGCGCGGAGCTGCCCGCGGCCGCCCTCTGTAGCGCCATGACGCGGCGTCTGTGGGGAGGGACGTAACCGTGTGTATGCATGTACATACGTGTGTGTATGCATGTACATACGTGTGCATAGGTATGTACATACGTGTGTGTATGTATGTACATACGTGTGTGTATGCATGTACATACGTGTGTATAGGTATGTACATACGTGTGTGTATGCATGTACATACGTGTGTGTATGTATGTACATATGTGTATATGTGCATGTACATATGCGTGGATGTGCATGTACATACGCGTGGATATGCATGTACATACGTGTGGATATGCATGTACATATGCGCGTATATGCATATACGTGTGTATATGCATGTACATGTGTGTGTATATGCATGTACATGTGTGTGTATATGCATATACATGTGTGTGTATATGTATATACGTGTGTATATATATAGTGTACATGTATATGTGTATACATGTGTGTATATATATGTGTATACGTGTATGCATACACACATATATACGTGTGTGTATATATGTGTGTATATGTGTATATGTGTGTATATGTGTATATACATGTATGTATATATGTATATATGTATATGCGTATATACGTATATACATATATATACATATATACATATATGTATATGCATGTATACGTATATGCATATATATGTCTATATGCATATGTGTACATATGTATGCATGTATATACATAGATATGTATATCTGTGTATATGTGTATACATAGATATGTATATCTGTGTATATGTGTACATTCATATATGTATTTACATATGTGTATATATGTACATGAAAATACATGTTTATATGCATAAACACATATATAACATGTATGCATATATACCTATATATGCATATGTATAGGTGTACGTGTGTGTATATGTATACATATATATTTGCATATACACATCTATAAAGCATGAGTATATATACACCTATATATACATATATATGTACATGTGTGTATATGTATACATGTGTATGTATACACATCTATAAAGCATGTGCATATCTATATGCATATATGTATATATGTGTCTATATGTATAAATGTATATATGCATATACACATAAAGCATAGGTATATGTGTACATACATATGTATATATGCACATATGTATATGTGTATATTTGTATACATTATATATGCATGTACACATATAAAACGTGTATATGTAGACACATTCATATACGTGTCTGGCATGCACATACGTGTGTATGTATGTATATTTGCCTCTATGTACGGGGGCGGCAGGAGTCCACGTGAGCCCTGTTTTGGCTGGTGCTCCATCTCATGCCTCTTTCTCCGTCTTTACAAATTCTCCCAAGAAAATCCCACTCCTCCATCCAGCTCTTGGAAGGTGTCCTGAGGATCATCCCTTCTGCCACCCGGATCCCAGGAGCCCATTCCAGGTTCCAGCTGGGTGTTCCCAGCCCTCCTCCTGGTAGCGTCGCTTGCTACCATCACTGGTAACACTGGACTCAAGCAGCCACTTTCTGTGGCAGAGAAAGCAGCGGGACATGTCCAGACTGAGGAAAGTTTCACATAGTCCCAAAGGGATTGCACGGAATTACAGCACCCTGCATAGCAGGTTGCACTGTAGCCTCCTCTCACATTTCCTTGCAATTTCACTGCCCGAGGATCAGTAACCCTTGGCTGATCCATGGTAAATCCTTTGCTTTCTTCCCCATCCAGGCCCTTGCATAAGGAGCACGTGGGATAGGACCCTGGCAAGGAAAGAGGCAGCAAGGAGAGGTGACCATCTGGTCTTTGGGCAGGCAAAGGTGCAGCCTGAAGAAATCAAAACTCTTCAGAGAACAAGGTCCACAGATAACCCAATGTTCTACCACATCTTGCCAGTGTTTAGCATCAATGGGGGTGAACGCTTCCTATAAATAAATAAGACACTTTTTTGGCAAGATTTCTGAACGCCTTGCAAGACATGATGAAGAGGCAGTGGGAGGGCATGCTCTCTCTATATAATATATACATATAGAAAGCGTCAAGACGCTATGGGGTGGTTACGGGTGCTCGCTCCATGGGGCTGGTTCCCTCCCCGGGGCCGTCCCGCTAGGTGTCAGTGCACACTCGTGTTCAGAGACGCTGTCCGCAGCTCTCGGCGCTGCAACAAAACGCAACCGGGTAATTCCAACATATTGTTCATTTGCTGCAGCTGTAATTTAGGTTTCTAGGGCTATTTATCATAAAGCTGTCTGCTTTCTTATTCCGAGGCTCAAGGCTGCTCGAATATATCTCGCTGCGTTCCTGGGAGAGTCAAAGTATTGGTGCTGAATTCACTAAAAGCTGTCACAGTCCGTTATTGGCACACATTTTATTAAAGTTCATTTTCCAGACTTAAATTTAACAGTGTTCTAGACTGCTGTCATTTACCATGTAGTGGAACAGTAATTTCTCTATCAAAGTCAGTTATTGAATTCTAAAAGTTGACTAACCTATTTTTGAAGCAGATGGGGTGTGTGACTTGAAAGAGAAACAGGAGGGCACAGCAAAGCAGAGCCATGCGGTTTCTCCCCACCACCTTAGGAGGGAATGCCGAGAAGGTGGGAGGATAATTTCCACCGGAGCCATGGAAGAGGCAGATTCCACCGTGGCAGTACCACAAGCACTGCTTGAAGCATGGTAATTAGTCACTGCACCCCGCTAAGCGCTGATAAAATATTTTAATATAGAAATACATAAATATTGCATTCAAATATTTAATATTTGAAGACAGTGTTGCTCCTTTCTGCAACAGATTTGAGCTGAAAATCACGGAAGGGCTTTCGGTCTCTCAACCAGCAAGAGCCGGAGGGTATCAAAGACCCAAACCAGAGCTCAGCAGAAAAGGACAGTGTAAATGCTGTTGAATCTCTCCTCTGGGGATGGTTATGAGCTAGCAGAGCGGTGGCTGTGAGGAACAGGGGGTTAAAAGTAAGCTGGTTGTGGAAAAGCCACGTTTGGGGCAGTGCTCATTGTTTCTGAGAGTGGTTTTTAGGCTGCTGAGCTCCCTGGAAGGGTTGAGGTCCACAGACCCGGTGTGAATATCAGGAAGGCAGACGGAGGCCGGGATCGATGATGGACGTGGGTCTTCCTAAGCTTTGGCTCTGCCAGTTGCTCTGTCTCCTCACAAAGCTGCAGACCTGGTTTCAGCCCCACAGAGGCCAAGCAAAATTGTTACCACCACAATCTCCTCCACACAGAGCTGGAGAGAACTGGCTGCAGAAACCCAGCCGAGAGCAGCTTTCATTTGCAGAGAGGAGGGCGTTTTCAGGGTTTCACCTAGGCATGTGAGACAATTTGGGGTAAATAATGCTGCATGGCACTGTCGTGAGCATAAAGAACAACTTCCAAATGGCATTTGCTGTTAAGGAGATGCTGCTGGAGGGACAGGAATTATCTTAAGGAATAGGTGCCGCACGCCAGAGGAACATTTAATGCAGTGTGCACGTTTCCCCGGACCGTGCAGGTTGCATAGGCCTCTATGCAATAAATGGAACAAGATCTGGAGAGAGGTGCTTTCAAATGGACATCGCACGTTACTAAAATATTTAGGCCACATCACACTTAAGTGCTTCTTTGGATGTCTCTCTTTCCAGCTCGTCAGGCAGCCTGTCTTTATGAAAAAGCCACTGCCTAAATAAAATGAAGTTTCATTGGGATGTGGGGGAGGGTGTAACTATTACTGGGGCGTTTAACGCTTTGGTTTATGACATCTTTAGGTTGATGACTTGTTTACTGCTTGCTAAGAGGTGCTACTGCACCCTAAGAGGTGCTGTCGCCCTGGCTGCATTTTTGATGCCCATTAAGATGGAAACTGCATGTAAATCACAATCACCCATTAATACTTATAATTCATAGTGGGATGTAAGAGTTTGTCTGCTATGAGAAGAACCATAAACAGGAGTTTTATGAATGCTGAGAACTGCTGCTAAGGTGGTTCTCTTGAAATAATTTTCCTTTGCAGTCGATCATCAATTCTTAATTTTAGTAGCACACGCGGCGGGATGGAAACGATGATTGATTTTCCTCCAAGTACTGTGGGCTGCTGCAGTTGAGATTTCACTATAAAAGACTAGACATTTCCAATTGCTTTTTATAAGTTGAGAATTGATTTTATTTGTTTAGCACCTGACGTCCATAATGAAAGAGAAAAGAAATACAGCCAGACAGAAGACTCAAAACTCACGCAGTGCCTGGTTTCTGGCCCGTCTCTTGGTGCTGTGACATTAAGACATGCCGCAGTTTCATGAAGAAAGAGCTTGGCTCCCAGCTGCTTCACTGTGACAACAAAGTGTCCCTGGGCTGGCTGGGACAGTTGGGTGCAGGAGCACAAAGAGAGGAGAGAGGGTGAGCAGAGATGATGGCAGAAATGATGGGTTGGGAGGGAGAGAATGGACATGGTGGCACTCCACCATGCAGCTTCCCAGGCTTCAGCTGGTCCTCTTTGCAGTTTTGGAGGGTTTTTTTCTGTCTCCTCCTTTCTTGCTAGCTAACTGACTAACACAGAGTTGCAGAAAATGTTTCTGGGCAGTAACCAGAGTATTGACACAACGACGGCTCCTGTTCCAAGTAAGTCTCTTCCAAACAGGGTCATGCAAAAGTTGCTTATACTGTGTTCACAACGAATTATGGCTTTATATAGGATTTGAATATTTTATGGAAGTCTGGTTTACTGTTGTGATTTTGACAAGTGAGAAAGTAAAAATAAAACAGTGTTAATGTCAACATGTCTTGTTTTTTAGTATGGGGATTTACGGCACCCGTGCTGAATGACATCTATAAAGTCCAGAGCTGCCACACTTGTGTGAATGAGCTTTCATTTTCTCTAAGTACTAAGAGTTTCCCATAGGGATTGTGGTTTCAATATCCTTTTTTTTCCAGAAATATTTAGTACTCCTTAGATGATTTGACTCTATAGAGTACAGATAGGCCCCATAGGAGACTACTGGGTCAAGGGTATCTGGAGAGGGACTGGCTTCTGCACCTTCTGTTTTTCCTAGCGGGCTTATCAGGGTACTTTGGTACTATAGGGGTTATTCAGCCCTGCTCCTATATAGAGGGGTCCCTCAGACCACCTCCCAAAATACTGTCTGTAGCAATTGGGAAAATCAGCAATCTATAACAATCCTACCATGCTCCTGCAATATATTTTATGGGAGGTAAGTTCTAAGCATTGACTCCGAATTCAATGTTAAAGGAGCTGGAGCATACCCATTAGGGAGTGACTTATTCCCGGATATCTTTTCCTACCTTGTCTGTAAGCCTTGAAACTGTCCTGTCTTCATTTTTTGTATGGAGGGGATGTGGAGGATGGATTGTTTGGAGTTGGGTTTAGGAAATGCTGTATGTAATCTCAATCTCAGTTACAGCATGGTCCAGTCATTGGGAATTTCAACATTTTCCTCTTCTTCCAAATGTACATTTTCAGGTCTCATTTCAGGTCACTGTACTAAGTGGCCGTACTTGGTTAAGTGCAGCCAAGACAGTTGTGGGCTCTTGAGCAGAAGTCTTCAGCATCTCTGGAGAGCCCTATTCTAGTTAAACGTAACTCTGTAAACCTTCTTGCTGTCATTGATCTTGGTATCATTGCTTCTTGCTTGTCATTGATGGACGTGATTGCTTCTCTCACCCAGGTAAAAGCAGCTGAAAAGTCATTCTGTGCTGACTTCTCTTCATACTCTGAGGTCCCCAAGAGATAGGTCGCATCTGCCCATGCTGTGCCCAGTTCCAACCTAAATGTTCAAAACTTTTCGTCCGGGAGATTTGCTTTCCTTTCATGTTCACATGGCAAACGTGGTAAAAAGGACTGAGTTTACAGCCAGAAAGCAGCAATGAGCAAATCCCCCAGTAGCTCTCTGGAAACACTGAGAGGTGCAGAGGCATTTTATTCCTTTGTTTACGGCTGTGTAAAACAAAGTCACTGAAACTTGTCACAGAACAAGCATCTCCTGCTGTTAGATAAAGGTCAGAACAAAGGTACATTTGTTTTTCAAAGCAGGAGACAAGGCGTGCACATAGGTGTGTAACACCTTAATGTTAAGTTGTGCTAAAGAAGGTGAGATGAGAGGGGAGGCAGGTTGGGGGCTACTATTTGATAGAATCACTTCATTCCACCATAGATCTCCTTTTTGGCTCTCTATTTGTGCTTTTCACCTAAAACTACTTTATTTCTGCTCCATGAATTATGTCATACCAAGACCAACCAGGTGTCAACCCTTTTGGCTACATTATGACCCTAGATTTATTTTTTGACAGAACTAAATAGCAAGTTCCTCCCTAATGAGAGTTGTTCTAGTCTACTTGAGATAACATCCTGACAAACCCTGAATCATGTTCATCTCTGTGCAAATTACTTTGATACTAAAAGATCGAAGGTCCTGGTCCTGCTGCTGGCAAAGCCATGGACAAGGACAACTTTACTTGTCAAGAACCAGCCCAGAAGGGGCCACTTCCACAGCATCCTGGAAATGGCTGCTGAATCAAGAGAGGTGTTTGTGAAGATGTTTGTATTGAAACTTTTCAGGCAAACAGTTCATGGCTGATGGAGATCTGAAAGAGTGAAAACTTCACTTCCAACCCAAACTTTCAGTTCTCAATTGTTGCTTTGAGATTATTGATAAAAATCAAGCAAGTTTTCACTGGCAATGGTTTTTCAGAGCTGGGTTTTGGCGGCTAACAACCTCCTCCCTCTGTGGTCAACCAAAACAGTTTTGAAGGAAGTTTGCACTGATGTGGCTGTACTCCCAAAGAGTTCCTACCCCTCTGTCACTGCAGCAGTCCTTGCATGCACCTGGGTGTCGTTGTCCGGCTGGACCCATGATGGGCCTGAGTCTGGGAGAACATCTCTGTGATGTCCTCAGCCAGATTCAGTAGGGACATGATGGTACTGCTGAGAAATGAGCAGGGACATAGTAAACATTGTGTGGCCACATGGTCCCAGCACCAGCTGGGTTCATGCCTACAGACCTGGTGCTCTGCTGAGCTCCTCCTTGATGTACAATGCACATTTTGGCAACTGCTGTTTATTTTATCTTCCTTTGAAGCACAAGAGATGGGGTAGGCATTGGGCAGCGGTTGGGAGATCGCTCCCCTCTGAGCTTGGGCTGCATTTTGTGATCCATTAGGGTGGCGATTCTGCTTCTTTATGGTTAGTGTGGATGTGCAAGAATTTGGTAGGAGTGGACTGCAGATGAAAAGCTTTCTCCAGTGCCAGAATCTAGCCAAAGAACCAGCTGGGAGTGGTGGAGCTGGTCTGGGAAGACGATTCTTCTGCAGCACATCAGGCTGTCTCTGTGCCTCCTGCATTGGACTGGAGTTTGACTCTTCTGCTGCATCGTGCATAAGAGACTCAAGGTTGTAGGCATGATTTCTCAAAAACTGGATGAGCACCGACAAGACAATAACAACTAACCAGCCTACCGCAAAGATATGTTGCAGTTCTGGAACCAGGTTTGATCGGGTTCTGCCAGCGGATCTGAATCTAATTTTGCTCATTATGAGACCAAGTTGTTGGGGCTGATTTCCTGTCTTTTCCTCTTTCTTGTTTGTTTGTGATGTAACAAAACTTTGTGAAGTTTAAGATTAGAAATGAGTTAGGACTTTCCTGAGTGGTGTTTGAATGTCTTAAGAGGGTTTTTTTTTTTGTCATTCGCTGAACAAATAGTGAACAAATAAAAAAGCAAATAGCAAGTTTGCATTTTTTAGTTAAAATTAAGATGACTAAACTTGACTACTTATCTAGATTTTGATCTAACAAGTCTTTGCGGGTGATACCAACATACACTTTCTGAATTTATATTCCTATAAACAGGTAAAAGAGTGGTTTTCATAGATGGAAGGGGAAATTTTACTTTCCCAAATTATGAAACTTGCCCCTCCTCTCTGCCATAGAAAGAAAAATCCAATGAAAAACATTCAAAAATGTTTCTTCCACAGATTAGAGTCATTTAACCTACAGTCCAAGAAAGCTTCAGCTGTGCCCTTCAAGGGTCTTCCATAGACTATACAGAAGAGGATGCACGATCTCGTTCTCAGGCCAGGCCCCTGAAATCAGGAGTCAGGCTGCAAAATTATGAGGTTCTAAAACTCCTGAGTCCCCTCTGTTTGCTTCCTAACTTCAGAGTCCTAAGTGTTCAAAGACCTTTTCAAACTTTATCTTGCTCAAACCTCAGTGTTAGAAACATAACATTTTCTTTTGCTGACAGCTGAGATTGGAAAACAGGGAGCAAAACAAGTGTCCTGGTGCTTAGTCAAGGCAATGGAAATCCAGGGTGCATGAGCATCCTGATGGTTCATCAGGCTCTGTAATGTGTGAAGCTGTGCTGGCTGCATAGAACTTTACTCTTCTTGAGATTTTGGACCTGTCACAGTTGTGGTTCATGGCCTCAGCCTTACTTCTCACTCCCCGGAGGCTGGAGTCATGACTTTTTGGGGCCAAGTTACCTAAATTGCTTCGTTTGTCCAAGCATTGCCTGTGACTTTCTGGATGTATCTGCCTTTGCCAGAATTGTAACAGGTGTCCTGGAGATGAACCAGCCAGCTCATCTCATAACTGCTGCCTTCATAAACACGATGTTAGGAAATGAAGTGACGCAGCGATAGAGATCAGAGGCGCTTGTGCTCCAAGATGTTCATCATGAGAGGTGAGTGGTTATTCTGCTCTGCAGAACTGGTTGTGATTTCAAACATGTTCCTACAAAGGGCTGCAATGGAAATGTGACTTTCTGACATTTCTCATGAGAAATGAGACTTGCCTGATCTGGATTAGCCTCTTTACAGAACCACTGAGGACCAGAAGGTTGGGCATCGCTCTGCCCCACATGCCTCTATGCCTGCTCCTGTCCAGCCCATTTACCCCAATAACTAAAGGGGTAATTGCTCACTCACAGATAGAGGACTCCACCTAAGTCATTGGCCTCTAAAATGGGAGCTCCCAGCTGCTGGACTGGTAATTTTGTTTCATTTGTGATTTTAACCAGTTATTTTTCACAAAGAAGAATACTTTTTTCTGGGAAAAGCTTTTCAGCTAAAACTTCAGAAAAACTGGTGCATTTCAAGGAAATTTCCAGTTTTAACAAAGCCACCTTATTTATTTATTTATTTATTTATTTATTTATTTATTTATTTATTTATTTTCGGAAATAAAATCAGGTCAGGGGACCCATCTCCAGCGACCAAGCGTTGTGTGTAGGGATGGTATGAGCGCTGGACTGGATGAAGGCGGAGGGTGCAGGAAGGAGGCTGAGATCAAGAGTCCAAAGAATGTGGGGAGTTGGAGATGGACCCCTGGGAACATTTTATTGGCTTCATGAGGCCCCAGGAGCCATAGCTGGAGCAGAAGCTGTGCCTGCGATGTTGGGTGAGGCTTGCACAGATCCTTGGCACAGATCTGCAGAGTTTCCAACCTTGCTAATGAATCACATGGGTGTGATTATAATGGCAAAGGAAATAATTATTTAATTTTCTTCTTGGGAAGCTCTGATCACGTTCAAGTGCCTGGTAGCAGCGTAGCGAGAAGTTCGCAGTCCATTGCATAGGGGAGGATGCAGACCCACAGCGTACAGGTCGTCTGCACCTTCTGTGACTGCAGGACAGAGGTAGGAGGCAGAGCTCGTATCCTGCAGCTTGGACAAAGTCATTTAAAAATCAATACTGGGCAAAAATTTGAAAGCCAAATCCTGCCTGTTGTTAAGGTGGCTCTTTGGCATGTGGTCAGTACCAAGTCAGCCTTAAGCATCCTTTGAAGACCTGTTAAGTGCCCAAAGTCAGTAGCTAGGGACCACAGACATCATCACTAAGCCATTAGTGGGACTACCATTTCAGAGGGCTGGATCTAAACCTGGCCAGTGATACCAGCAAGGGCTTTATTTAAAATGTGTCTATCTTACCAGCTGCTCAGAAGTTAAAATTGTTCCTTACTGAAGGGAAGCTAAACATAGCCCTTAAAAACATATATCCTGATGATGGGCTTCATTTTGTGTTGCTTTGTGACAAAAGCGATCACACTGTTAAATCACAGTTTCTTTTTCTCATAAAAAAAAGACAAAGCATCTTTAGATCCCTACATGGTGTCAAGAGCTGCAGAAAGCTCTAGGTAAACGGGAGTGATTAGATCTATCTTGGTTTTATCGCTATACCTCCTACACCCACGGGCTCCCAAGCAGGGTGTATTTGCTGTCTCATGGCCTAATAGCTTCCTGTGTTACTCATAACTTAAACACCAAGGCAAAGATAAAGGGTTGGGTTTGGTTTGTTTCCTTTAAGAAGAAATGAACTTTAATAAATGTCTCATTACCAGAAAGTGTCATAGTGAAAGTACAGAGCTTTCTCCTGACAGCTGGTTCTTCCGTGGTTAAAGAACAACAGGAACCCCCTGAAAAATGACCCTGGTAACACTGAGATGAGTTTTCAATAGCTGCTGGATCAGATAGGGCCGAGTGACTCCCCAAGGATATGAAGATCCAGCAGCAGCTCCACCCAAATGATTACTTGGAAATGTCCCCTGAAAGGGCATGGCAGGGTTGCAAGCAGGTGAAGCCACCCAAGACCAATCAGCAAGAGAAGGACAGTCTGGAAAGAGCGACAATGTGAGGCACAGGGCAAGGGAACTGCCTTGTGCAAAACACAGAAGTGAGTTAAAAGCAGTGAGTTACTCAAAACTGACTTGATCCAAGAAGGCAAAGGTCTATCCTGAGTGGACCTCCCAAAACATGACAGCGCCTGAATTGCTCATGATAAAAAGCCTGTGATAAAGAAGATGCCAGAGCAGGACCAAGAGTACCTGAGCTTGGCTGGCCACCTGGTCCCAAAGCTGTTCCAGCTCAGGGTAAGTGGCCCATGTGGTGACGGTGGTGTCAATATAAAAGCGAACAACTAAGCTCTGAACTGAAGACTGGCTTCAGGAATGATTTGTTGCCTGGGTTTGCATGGCAAACGCTTTGGGGCAAATCATGGTCTATTTTCTTTCATCTCGAGAACAGCAGTAGAAGTGAACAGACATCATGTTGCTCACTTTGGAAAGGTCCAGCTACTCAATCAAGATATTTTAGGAAACCATTGATTTCCATTTAAGACAGAGGAATATGCTGCCAGCTCTGAGGTATAGAGAGGAAGGCTGGAAAAAATGAGGCAAATGAAAAGGAAAGACTCAGAAACCAGAGAGCCGTCCAGCTCTTAAAACTGCTAGACAGGGAAAATCTCATGATTTTTAAGCCAATCTCCTGACACATGACTTCAGATTTGAGAACATGTGGGGTTGGCAATACTGTGGATTATTTGTTGCAAATGATTTACAAGCCCCCTCAGAGGGAAATAAATTTCACAGGACAGTGCCTTCAGGGAAAATAATATGTATTTGGATGGGTGATTCATCATTCTACATTAAGCCCATAAGCTCAACTGACATCCAAGTATACCTGATAATCTCTTATCTAAATAATTTCCCCTTGAAATCCTCCATCTGTGCAGCCTTGTGCTGTTGATGTGATGATAAACTGTTGGGCTAGAACTTCAGCTGGGGAAACTGGCCTGGTAGCAGTAAGGTTGAGACAGAGACGTCGAGTCTTCCCTGCTCCACCGTTACACTAGGTGGAAGGCACTGATGGCAGCAGATGACCCCAGAGAAATGGTAGAAGGCAGACCTAGAGACCAGCTCTGCATTTGCTGAAAATCTGGGTTGCTGTAAAGCATTTGGGATCACCCACCCTGGGTCATTTCTTGTCTAGGGACTGATTCCAGGGGAAAGCATAAGAGCCTCTTGCAGAGCTTCTATGATCTAGCCTGCTCATCAGGGAGTTTTCCCCGAGCTTCACCAATTAATTGTGCAATTCACCAGACTTACTCTAATCTTTCCTTTACTACTTCAGCCTAACTTTCATTAGCCTAATCTCCAAGGATGAAATCAGGCCCAAATTGTGGGCTTCCAAATCATCCTTTATTTATAAAATCAAAGATGACTCTGAAAATACCAAGCATTACCCGGCCATGCTGCTTTCTGCTGTGTTGGTCATGACATCCCACAGCCCAGCTTCTCCATTTTCACTTGTTCCCTTTCTTGCAGAAACAGTTCTTGTCTGTTGGCTGTCTTCTTGGGAGGTAGTTTCCATCCTCCTGGTGCTTGCAGACATGGGGCTTGGAGTCTGGCTTGCAGTGGTGATGATGGCCACATGTGGGTAGATATTATTGCATGTGATGTGTTGGGGCAGGACTGCCCCTGCTAGGATGGGAACAGTGCTAGTAAGGCTGGCATGGGTCTGTACATGGGGTGGTGGCCCTTCAGCAGAACCTTCAGCCCTACAGCACCCTACGACCCAGCTGACCCCTATATCATTATAAAGCTATTTTTGAAGCTCTGCGCCCTGCTGTGGCTCATGAAAAGTCATTTGGAGTAACATGTATCAAGGACTGTGGGCAGTTCAGACTGCCAAAATGGAATTCTAATTTCTCCAGGCATCTGTGATGCTTCAAAATAAGATATGGGGCCTGGAGTCAGATCCGAACTCCACGGCAGCTTCGGCCCCATGGTGAGCTCTCCACAAGAGGTTCTCAAGCTTGGTGAACGAACAAGCTGCTGCCAGGCCTTGGAAACCACCTCAAACCTGCAGCCCTCCACATCCCCACGGAGAACAGGGAGCACTTGCCAGGTGAAGCAGAGGATGCACCATTTCCTGCGGCCCACGAGCACAAGGCTGTTTGCACCTGACTGGGACCTAACTTGGGAGGGTGATGCCTGCAATGCAGAATTCAAGAAATTAGTCACTAATTATAGCAACCTCCCACTGGCTCCCCAATAGTATAGTTCTTGAGAAGGTCATGAACCCCATGAACCACCCATGAATCCACATGTAAATCTGGTAAAATTACAGGAAATACAGACATAACGAGACATCACTCCACCTCTGATTTTGTCGGCAATGTGTACAACGCTTGCTCCTTTGCGATGGAAACCACTTTGGATGGGACCCAAAAGGGCACGTGCTCTGCAGCTCCCTCTCTTTCAGGTTCAGCTCCCTCTCTTTGCAGGATCAACAGGCACCCAGGACCAGCACCCCTGCAGCTCCCAGCTGCTGAACCTCTGCTAGCCCTGGATGTCAGGGAAGGGATTCTGTGGAAAAGCTCCCATTTGCCCCCAATTTTCACCTTGGTAGGCACGATCCAGTCCATCACACCAGCATCTCCTTGTGGTCTTGACGCTGCTTTGCCAGGACAGCCCCACTCCTCTCCATCCCCATGGGAGCTCCTGTCCCTCTCCGATTCCCCAGACCTTTCTCCTGTCATCCTTGAGGGACCCAAGCCCCAGTGCCCACCTTATTTTGGCCTCCTGCTGCATCCCACTCCCCACCACAACTTCCCTGTCCCTTCCTTCCCTGCTCGGATCGTGTCCGTGCAGCTTTAGCAGGGAATTCCACAAGCCCTGGAGTGCTGCTGGAGCTGAAGGCATCTGCGCAGTTGCTTTGAATAGAGCAGTGTGTTTTGGCGAAGGGAAAGGAGAGAACGTTTTGAAAATGTCAAAATATTTTTGTCGGGCTTTTTCTAAACAAGATGTTTCTCCTAGTCATTGATGATGAAAAAGAATGGTTTGAAATCTCCAAAGCAAAAACTTCCCACTTTCATTTCAGGGTGGCACCTGCATTGGAGAAGCCAAAGTATAAGGCAGAAAACAGGTTTCATTAGTAAATAACCTCAAGGCAGAGCATGGGAGCTGGTTTGGGGAAAAGAAAACATGTTTCAGAGGGAGTCAAAACATTCTCCTTTTTTTTTTTTTTTTTTTTTTTTTTATTTTTTTTTTTAAGGTCATTGACTTCTGACAAATTCCTCTCTCAGCTCCTTGACCCAGCAGAGCTCTTTTTTTTTTTTTTTTTTGATTTTGTTTCACTAAAAGAAAAAGAAAGTCTATCTTGACTGAGCCTGGATCAAGGACTCTGTTCACATTCAGGTCGGTTACTAAATGGAAATATTTATTACCACACCTGTGGCTCTCCAGCCAGCTCAAATCCACGTCTTGCATTAGGGGGAATTAGTCTTGGGGTTGGGTCTCTCTTGCTGTGGCTCTGCAACCAGTTCTATCCAGTCCACAGCAAGAAGGGGACCGGAAAAATCCCTTTTCTCTATGTCTAAGTTTGCTCCAGAACCCCTCAAAGATTAACATTTGGATTAAAGGTGCCATCCTGGGAAAGTGTAAAGAATTTGCAGAGAAGATCCCTAAGTAGCAAAGGGTATTTTTGTGCAATCCTCACACTGAAAGGATCAGGACATTTTCTCAGTCCATGATAATATTTTGTTGTCTACCTGAACACTGGAGCAATAGACATCAGCCAGTGATGGGGCTGGCCCAGCTGATCTCCATCCTTTGGACACCAGGAGGGTTCATGGCTGCTCGGCCTGGCCTTTCTTTTCAACAAAACCACAGCATTTCACACCAAACCCACAGCCCTTCCTGTGCCTTGCCATGCTGGGGCAGCTGGCACTGGGGACAAGAAGCCAAGACACCTTAGTGCTGAGGTGAACCAAGCCTGAATTTCATCCAGACTGACTTCTGCTCTTAGTCTGCTCTTAGCACTCCTGCCAAATCATTATGAACATCAGTTTATAACGACCCATTGACTTTTAATCCACGTGTTTAGGTGATTTGCAGTGGTTTTGCAGCTCCACCTCTGACTTGCTGCCTTACATCTCAGGAACAGTAGTTTTGGGTGAGAATGCTGAGGAAAGTGGCCTTCCTCCCATACCTGCACGTATCCTCGGTGCTCTAGTGAGCAATTAGAAGTGGAAAATATGAAGTTTCCTGTCATCCTTGATTAATAAGCGTAATTACCAGGCATAGTGATATCCCACCAGACTGATGTGCTGTGGTTTGAAAGCAATTGTTTAATTTCTTTGTCGTGGTTTGTTTCACCTCTTCCTTATCACTTGGATTTGGAGACACCTCAGAGAGGTGTGCAGAGGTTACAGGGAAGGCTTCCAGAAGGGATTGGGTCTCCAATGGCTGAGAGAAAGGGACCTCCTGGGACAAAGCTCTATCGTGTCTATCTGCTCCACATAACCCAAATCTACCCTGCTGTGTTTATTCAGCATCTCAGGTCCTCTCTGCACAGAGGCACGGCACTCAGGGTGGCACAGCAAGCTTCCCTTGGGGGATCTGGCCTCCAGCTAGCAAAATCTGCATGCCCAACCCCAACTTTAGGGGCACCAAGAGTCCTGCTGTGCCCAAGATGCTCCTTAATGTCCCTCAGGCCGCCTTTGACACACCCCAGGATTCAAGAATTTTCACTCTCTGCCTCTTTTCGTGTTAAACCAAAGCGTGGGGCAGGCCAAAGCACCCTGAAAACACCGTCTTGATGTGACGAGGAGGAGGTGGTGGTCAGGACGCATTTCTGTGCACGCACAATAGCAGGAAGAAAAACAAAAGCACGACCCTCACACCAGAGCAGAGGAGGATACTGCAACGAAAGGGGGAGTCTCCTTCAGTTTTGAAGTGCCCTGAGGAGTGTTCTTTTCTTCACACCTAGGTAAGGAGGCTATACAGAGGAAATTTGGTCCGGAGATGTTCTCTTTAGTTAATATTTCATTTAGTATATTCCAGTTCTATGGGAGATAAACACTTGTGCCCGAAACCTCCATCTTTGCTGTCATGTCCCTTGCTGCAAGCTGATGTTGAAGTTAGGGTAAA
>VZSG01000051.1:2150007-2179202 GCA_013398315.1 Nothoprocta pentlandii
TTTTTTGGCACATTTGATTATCAAATCTGGATTGTCTCATGAGCCTCTGATCCTATGTGACGGGTCCACAACAGCTATTTGGCTAAATTTGGCTAAATTTGGCTAAAGACACCTGAGCAGACTGTTTACCAAGAGTTTCTCCTCCATGAGGCACACGGGTACCAGTAAAGGTGAGCAAATCACTTGCAGTCATGCAGGGCTCAGGGTCTTCTTCCCTTGCAAGCTGTTAGGGAAACAAGGAAAACTACTCACCAGCTCCAGTTTGAAAATCTCAGTTAGGGAGAAATAAGCCCGAGGCTTTGCTATTTGTTTGGAGATCTTACTCGCTTGCTCTCGGGGTCTTCTAGGTTGCACTTGTTATTGCCATCACAGTCTGCCACTCCTGATGCAGTAAATGTTTCCCACTCTCTGCCGCGCCAAAACCAACTCTTCTCCACCCTGAATTTCCAGGGAAAGGTTTGCTTTACTGACCAAAGTCTTCAGCCAAATTTGTTCCAAGTTTTGACATTCTGCTTTCCAGGTTTCCACCAAAAGTCTATCTGTTTGCACACAGTGAGAGCAATGAATCTTCATGTGGGTACAGGCCACAGCTTTTGCAAAGCATCTCCAGGCCCCAGAGCTTGGGCTTGCTTTTAATTACCCTGCTCAGCTTGGTTTAACTTTACAGAGAGCTATTTTGGCTCTGCCGGAGAGGAAGAGCAAGGAAACTCATGCAGGCCAGGTAACGAGAGAGCAATTGCATGCAAGAGCACATGGCCGGGAGCTAAGCATGAACTATATACAGTATATCAGGACATTTATATGTTGTATGTATATAACTAAAGGAATAAACACACACACACCTATGTATATATCTATATCCACCCTAGTAATTGTGTAGACACCCAGTTGTGCAAGCACAGCTCCAGAGCTGGTGCTGCAAGACAATTTTCTGTGCACCGCTAGAGGCCAGTGTGCCCCTTAAATAAGGAGCCCGATATATTAATTAACGTTGCCTGCTCTCCCTTGCGGGATGGGTCTTGTTGCACAGGGGATGCTGGCCAGGTCGGGGCAGGATGCTGCCCACTCGCAGGTCCAGCCCTCTTGTGTCGGGGTCTATCTAGTCCTGGGATCTTCTTGCAAAGTCACTTGTGGCTGAGGGCTGGCTGCAAGCCTCGGTGCTCCGTGCAGCGCTGCGGATGCTACGGCAGCTTTCCCTCCCCTTCCCGCTGCCATCCCAGCCGCCGGGCTCATCCCGCTTGGATGCAACCCCGAGCTAGAGATGTGCTAATAACTGCCCGCTTGAGTCCCTGCTCGAGTTGAAAAGTCAAAGTTTTGAGTAAGTGAAATCCACTTTGGAGAGCAAATGGAGGACCGTTGCAGCGCTTCATTTAGCCGAGAATGAGATGTTTCACACTGTTCTCCAGAAGTTTTCACCCTGACTACAGCAGTAAATTGGCACACCTTTCTCCATAAAAGACCACTTCCAAAGAAAACCAAGAGAAACTTTCTTTAATGAATATCAGATTTAGCCCCGAGTTGGGTTGTTGGGGTGCCTGGGCTCCAGATCCCACGGGTGAGAGGAGGGCCGGGCTCCGGACCCCGTGCTGGCACTGGAGATGTGCTGAGGACTGAGGCATTTGCTATGTGAACTCCTTGATAATGCAGCTGTATTTTGGGAACTCTTCATTTCCAGTTGATGACATTTCATGCCTTGTTTATTGCTCAGCTGGTTTTATCTTTTGGGAGAGAGAGAGGGTGAGAACGGTACATTGGTCGTGTGCATGACAACTTTTTCCTTTAGTCAGGCAGGAGAAGGTTCGGGGTGCTTCTTTATGTCCTATTTTAAGCTCAAAAGCAAATACTCTGTCCAAAATATATTTATTTAGTGGGGCAAGAAAAAAGACAAGAAGCAAAAGCAGATTTTTTTTTTCTAGGACCCTTCCAAATCTTTTGTTTCTGCCTGTTAGATATTTATTTGCACATGATTTTTTTTGCTAGAAGCCCGTTCGTCCCCTCCAGCTGTCCATGCATGCAGCACTGGAGCTATAGTTTTCCCTCAATATCAGGACATCACAGCACTGGAGATCAAGGGGCCTTGAAGCAGGAACGAGTGTGGTCCCCAAGCCAGTCAGCATGATGACTTCTCCAGGGCCAAGCATGGTCCCACTGATGGATGTCCATGGGCATTTAGTGAGAGGCAACTGCCCCCTGCTCATGGCATCTTGGGGTCCCTGGGTGCTCCTAGATCAGGAGCTGTGAGGAAAATCCCTCAGTCTGGTTCTGTTTAATGAACTCCCTGGTGCAAGACACCAAGGAAGAGCTGAGTTTCCTCCCAGGATATGCTTAGCTTTAGCTGTTTAGCCTAGGGACTTAGGACCCCGGAGCGGTCAGAGCTGTTCTAAGAGTCAAGGCTGGCTCAGACCGAGCTGGGCAGGGCTTACCAAAAATTTTTTAGTAATTTTTTTTGATAAGTTTTTTTGGAAACCTCCTTTTCGTCAGAACACAGCAGAGACCAAGAGCACTGGTAATTTCCCCCTCTCCAGTCCGTGCTGTTGCTGCTGCAGCTGTGTCCATGGGAGACCCCAGGGCAGCTGCCAGTTTGTTTAACCTGAGACAGTTCAACGGAGCAACATGAGGCTCAATGAGCCGGCATCTCCAGGAGACTTTGCTCCCAGCTGGCTCTGCTCTGGCGCTGGGGAGAGGAGTCACAAAGGGAGGCAGCTCCTGCCCTTTGCTCCTGCATGGATGGCTCCTGCACGACCCAGCAAACCTGCCGAGCTCCTTGCACATATCAGCACGTCTCTGCTGGGCCAGGAGGTCTCCAGAGCTCCAGCAGCTCCATCCAAGAAGGCACCTCCTGGATACAGCCCTGCCAGCCCAGGCTGACATTTGCATTGACAACCTCAGTCTGTCCTCGATGAAGGGGAAGGTGTCAGGACCTTTTAGATCAGTTGAACCCAAATTGCTGTCCACCCCCATATCCTGAAGTAGAGGAAACTGCTGAGGATGGGGTGATGGAGAGTGTTGGGGGTCCAGGGCAGCACTGAAGATCCCTGGTTGATCTGGACTGCAGAGCTGAGCCTGAGTCCTGCTGCCATCAGGGTTCATAGCAGTGTTGTCACACAGGGGTTAATCTGGACCCAACTCTCTCCACGCACAGCTCTCCTTCCAGGCTGCTGAAATGCACTAACAGAAATCAGCACTGGAAATTTTGTGCACTGCACTGTGTTAAAAAAAAAAAAAAATAGAAAAGGCACGAAATACACTTAATCTCCCATTTTGGAATTACATTTGACATCTAAGTTAAATAAAATTTTCCTGAGGTCATTAAAAATTAGAAATAGTACAAGATTTGGGTTTACCATAGTTTCAGAATGAATCAGGTTTCTGAACTTGTCTTAATCTCTGTATAATTGCTTTTCTGTATACGGTAACCTTTACAAAATGAGTTTAATAATTAGTCATCTCAGGCTAGTTAAAGACAACATCCTGCCATCGGTTCAGTTTTATTTGCAACAAGAAACCAATGCCAAAGTAAATTCTTCACCGTAGCTGGAAACGTAGATTCAGGCTACAAGTTTGGCAGGTAAAATGACCTGTTAAATGTGTTAAGTCCCCCAAACGCTTAAAAGTTTAGCAATACTCATCTTGATTTCCAAGGGAAACCCCTTTTCATTATAAGACAAGGGAAGATAATCACTGAGCGGTGCCAGTGGTGGCCATGGGTGCCCTGTCACCTCTTGCCTCCCCTGAGCTCTCTGCAGAGCCCGGCTTTGCTTTGCTTTGCTTTGCTTTGAGCCCTGTTTACAGCCCAGCGTGGTCCTGGGCTGTGGCTGCATTGCTGGATGTCCTGGACACGCTCTGGGACCTGGACATGCTGCTGTTTGCCCCTGCTCCCTCTGCACCTCACTGATCTATATTAAAATCTCATCTGCTTTCTGTCTCCTCATCACATTTCATGCTGTTTTGGCTCTCTCCTGTGTTTATTAGCCTCTCACAGCCCGTGCATTATCCCCCCTGGAGGGACTGACGTCCTCCACCAGTTCCACGGATTCACAGCTTGCTTTCACTGTTGTAGAAGGCAGTGGGTTAGGAGGAACGTCCTCCCCCAGGCTGAGCTCCATCAGCAGATCACAAAAGGCACCATGAGCAGTGTGGGGAGGCTTTGCCTTCCTTGTTATGGCCTTTGCTGCAGTGGAGAGCTGTGGAAGAGAGAAATAAAAATAAAAATAAAAATAAAAATAAAAATAATCTTTCCCGGATCAGCTCTGTCCTCATACATCTTTCACGTTTGTGGCTCATTACCTCTCCCTCCCTCTCCTTGATCATTTGGCCAGTTCTCGTCCAGGTGTAATCCCCTTGGTGGACACAGTAAATTCTGGAGAGTCACATGTCACATACCCAATGCTCACTCCTGCACTGCCCTTCAGTCCAGGATGGCTGCATATTTCTGATATTATATCAGGAGTGTGATAGAAAACTTGGTAGTGGAGTAGGTGGGGAGATACAGACGGAAATACAGTTGAGTCCTTGAGTCAATGCAACGTGAGCTTTTCTCTCCACATTGTCTTATGCTTTATTCACTTTCCGTTTCTGAAGTGATGGACCTGCCGTCCCTGGAGGGGGTATTTCAGCATCTGACAGATCTCACTCTGGGCCACGCTTGCTGCTACTCACCTTACATTTTGCCTTTCTTAATTTCATTTTGCTATTCTCAGCTCTAGCCTCTAGGCTGGTAGCCATTCCTTTCCTCTCTGTTGACAGAGCTTTTGGTTACATTTCCAGGAGCTCTTGGCATCCATTGGCCAAGCTATTCCTACCAAAGTTAAGAGTTTTGGTGGTGAATGGTGTCTCCAGGAATCTGAAAACCCCTCTCAGTGTTTTCAGGTTCCTCATCCTCTTGCCAGACCAGAAGCACCCACTGAAGTCAGTGGAAAAGGTCACACCCGGGGTGGAATGAGACTCTAATCCCACAAATGTCCCAGTCTCTGTATCAGGAACACTTAGTGCTTAAATCTCTCTCTCGGATGACTGGGAATGTTTTTGCAGTTACGTATAGTGTTTTCAATTTAGCTTGACATGTTGCCTCCAGAAAGAAGTCTTTGTATTAAGGATTCAATAGCACAGACAACATCTCCATCTCTCTCCTCTTACAGCTTCCCCCGAGCACCAACAACCGTGCTAGCAGAGATGAGGACAGCAGGAAGGAGCTGCTAATGCACAGTTATTTCTGTCCCAGCTAGCAGCACTCTGCAGTACTGACCAAGGAGATGAAATCTGAGCCTGTGCAGAGGCCAGAGCTGATCCAGGAGAAAAGGTCCATAGGAAATAGCTACATAGCTACAGAAAGCAGGGGAAGATCATGAGAGCGCAGTGATGGATGGGGACAAACACTGCTCTGCTGCAGCTCTGTTCTTGTCTGCACACATTCTTATCATGGTTGCAGGACAAGAACGTTTTCCTTAAACTGATAACCCACCTAGCAGTAATGGAGATGAGTTGCTTTCTTACACCCTTCATAGAGTAGTCATGTAATTATCCTGCCCTTGGTGTGTTACACAAGCCTAACCAGTAAGGTTAGGCTTGAATCCTCTTTCTCGGAAGCACAGGCCCTTGCTGGAACCAGGGAAGAGGGATACAAGAGAAAGACTCTGAGCTGTTACAGGAGAATTAAGCAATGGAAATTGTGACATCTGGAAAGGCTGATGGTTGGTGGCAGGAATTTTCTGGACTGCTTTGTGTGAAAAGAATGTCCAGCATGAGGAAGGACAAGAGCACCCATAGGAAAACAGGCAAGTTCAGTATTTAGTGAGTATCTCCTTGACAAGGCTGCAGTGAAGCATGGCTCCTTCCCACACGAAAATCCTTGCTTTCCAGGAGAACGTTGTGCAGGGGACACAACTGTGCTGTCTGTTGTTCAATTGCAGCCATGGGCTGGTGTTGCCACCAACTTAGGGATGAAAATACTCCCTGTTTGGTGTCCAGAGAGGCTGAGATCACAGGTGCTCTCAGGAACTTGCAATATCCCTGGAAATGCAATGTGTGTAAGCAGCTTTTGAGCTTACACATTTCAAACCTGCTCCTCTACTTGAGACTCAATGGCAAAGTTACTGCTCATTGAAGCTGTCAGAGATGCTGCTGGCAAATCGTTCTTCTACTTCATGCTTAGTCTGCTCTGCAAGGTGCAATCAGATGTGATGGGGCCGTGTGACTGAACTAGCTGCCAGAGAGGGCTGCAGGAAGCAACTTGGTGGGAAAATGTAATCCAGGTTGAGGTGGGCTGTGTGACTGATGGGGAAGGGAGCATGGAGGTGGGAGGCAAAAGGAAGAATGTCACTATCCTTGGACTGTCATCACTTTGTCATGGTGGGCTGAGATGTTTGAGTATATGCTGATGGGCTCCAAAGCCATGGCCAGGGTACACGCAGAGGAATTCGCCAAAGCCATCATCTAAATAAGGAAATAGTGGAACCGAATTCGAAAAGAATCGAATACACTTGGAAAGCTGGTCCATAATGTGTGTGGAGGAGCAAAGTCAGCAGAAGCACCCGCTCCCTTCCCCCTGCCTCCATTGCATTAACGTTTGCTTTCGTTTTACTACTGAACAAATGAAGACAACAGCTGTGTTTTTTAACAGTGTGCGTTTTACTACCAACAAAGAATGGTCCTTTAAAACATGCAGAATGCTTTGTGCCCTTCCAGTGAAAAGTGGAATCGCACGTTTGGACAGAATGACCTAAACAATAAAAGTGCAGCTGGAGCATTGAAAATACAGCAAGGACAGTTGGGTTGGGCTTGACTAGTCTGAATGATGCTGAAAAGGGCAGTTATTGGGCTGCGTTAGAAGCAGAACCACTTGCCATGTATTTCACATAATGGCACCTCTTGCCAGCGTGGGATGATATTCAGAGAAGTGGTCCAAAGTACAAAACCGTTGGTACTAAATCACTACCATTCGGATGCCGAAGCAGTTGGCTTGCAGGGAAAGATCCTGGGTGCAATAATTAAACATAGGACATGCTTAGGCTGAGCCAAAGAGATGAGAGCAGCTCTTGGGGCTAGAAACAGCCATCGTGGGTACCAAAAGCAGTGAAACCCCAGCAGCACAGGACTTAGCACGTCCTCATGGTCATGGTGCATCTCCTGTTTTGGAGTTGATGGGTGAAAGCTCCAAAACTGCTGTGTAGGCAAACACTGGGGAAAAGAGTAAGCTTGAATATTCATCCTACTGCTATAGGAAAAGTTGCCTAGAGAATAATTTTCTGCCCAAAATAACACAATGCACCCAACCTTTTATCTGAATCACTCAGAAATAAAGCCTGGGCGTGCAAGGCATTTTGAAACCTAAATGGGAATGTTTGCCAAAAGCCAGGTGACAGTCAAAGAAGATATGTTGCATCTTTGGGGCCAGTTTGATGCAAATGGGCACTTGAAAAGAAATGTGATGGTTGGTTAGCCAAAGGCGGGCAGTAATGTGTGCTAAAAAAGCTATTGTATTGATTGAAATGCATCTAAAAAACATCACTCTGATGTAAAGCATGAGTAATCAGCAGAAGCTAAAGGCTATTTCGCAGAGCTCACAAACATGTGTTTTTGAATGCCCTTCATTAATAAATCAATGAAATGTTCGTGTTGGCAGAGGGTTCAAAGGAGTCTTTGGCAAGCTGCTGGAGAAGATGGCTGTTCTCAGATGGGGTGGTGAACACTAGGACATGGAGAGACACCGATGTCTCCTCTAGCAAGTGTCCAGCAGTGCTGGAGGGTGGCAGTCCTGGGGTCTCACTCTCAGATATAAGCTCATGTCAGCCCTTCAAGAAGTTTGTTTTCTGATAAATGTTTGAGCATCTGTTGCCTCATGTTGGTGCCTTGGGACACCAGCCCCTCAAAAGTTCTTCCGCCAGACTCAGACCATTGCTGTCTACAGATCCATCTGCAGAGCCTGGGGGCCAAGTGGATCCCTGGAGTGTGGAGAACCCTTCCGCTTCTTTGTTCTGGAGGACACAAAGCCCTTTGGAGGCTCAGGATAGTGCTGACAAGCTAGGCCTGTCCCAAGTCACCAGTGGATGCAGATCTTGCCATGGTGCAACCCCTTGTCTGGAGCTGAGACAAGTCTGTTTCAGGCTGTGGAGGGCAGATCATTTATCATTTGTAGATAGTTATCTCCCCCAGCAGCTCTTCTGCTTTGGGTTACTGCATGCATGACCCTGGAGCTTCTGCCTTCCTCCAGCTCAGTAGGGTCCTCCAGCTCAGCAGGTGCTCCCAGTGCAGGCTTAAAGGGCTGGTCTCTCTGCATGGTGTCTTCATGGTGTCTTCATGGTTTGTACAAAATCCAGGGATCTTTGTCCAGAACTGGTTTGGAGGGCTGTGATAGGCCCTGAGTGAGGGCTGGGGACAGCTTCATCCCCAGGACATTGGTTTTGCACAGTTACAGGTTCCAGCACCTTCCATTGCCCTCTGGCCTCCCTGCTAATGGCATTGCTTGCTTTCTTGGTCCAGGATGTCATGGTCCTCATGTTTCTGTGCTAGAAATTTGGACTTGCTTTTCTTGGAAAGCAGAAGCGGCTCCGGTCAGAAATAAGGGATTTTGCTGGCTGCCTTCCTTTCTGCAGAACCTCCTGCTTGCAGTGCAGAACAAAGCATCTTTTAAACAATTTCTGGCCATCTCAATGCTGCTAAAGAGCTCCAGTCTTGGCAGCTCATTTAGCTACTGCTTCCTTCCACTTTTGGGGTTTTCAGCTTGACTGCTAAAAACCATGAGAGTTAAAATACCAGCTGGTGTGAGACATGGCAGGAGGCTCCAATGGGGCTGGTGTGGATGTGGCCCTGGGCTGCAGTGTGGGCTGTGATGGAATGACAGTGATGCCATGGGACTCAATGTCATCGTGGAGGTGTCAATGGGCTGTGAAGGCTCCTTCGCTGAGGGCAGTGGGTGGCAAAAGGAGAGCTGTGTAAGGAAGAGGAGCAGGATGGCTCAGTGGTGCCAAGCAGCAGCCATCACCCATGGTGGACAGAGGGATATATGCCTCAAGGACCAACCCCTTCTACGAGTGGCTGTGAGAGCTCCATGTGTGATGAAGGGCATGGCCCTGCAAGGGAGTAAGGGAAGCCTGGTAAATGATGAGGCCAGAGGAGCGCATAGAATTATCATGGAATCATTATGGTTGGAAAAGACCTTCAAAATCATCAAATCCAACAGTAAAACACCCACATGGACCTTGTTTTGACCAGCCTGCTGGTCTCCTGCATGTGAGCAGAGCTCTTGCAGTTGTGCCATGACTTGTGAGACGGGTGTCCTGCCTGTGCTTATCATCTAAAGCTTGGCTTGTCTTAGGAAATAGGGGATTGATGCACGAACCAAAATTCAGCATGGTGCCCATGGCCAGCATGCAAGTCACATGCTAAGGACCCTGGTGCTTCCATGGTGCGTCCCTGCCTGCCTTCTTCTCCTTCATGTCCTTGGGCACAAGCACCATTGGCCGATAGAAAAGCCAGATCCTGGCTCCCAGTCCAGCAGCCTCAGCAGCCTGAGCTGCTCCATGGTCCCTTGGGCCCCTGATCCGTATACTACTTATATACTATATATACTCCATATACTCCATATACTCCATATACTCCATATACTACAGAACTCCATATACTACAGCCCGGGAGCAAGAGACCCACATTACCAACCTTTCCAACATACAAAATTTAGGGTAAGTGCTTTTTTAGGAAAAGACATAAAGTTATGTTGCACATATAATGCACTTTATGGAGACCACCAAAAGCAAGGCATTGAAAATTAGCCTAGGTTTTGGCCTGTTCCCTTCTCCAGCCACTAATTTGTGTAGTAAAACAGTGATTTTATTCTAAGAACTATCCATTTTAAAATAAATTTATTTACATAATTTTGCCGTCTTTAAAGATGGATTTAAAATGCATTAACTGCAGCATAGTTACCTCAGACCTTTGGAGAAAAGAAACAACAATACAGATTCTTGTCTCCTAATGTTCTGAGTTTCAGACAAAAAATTATGCTATAAGATAGGAATGCTTAAAAAAAAACATAGTTCCACTGAACAAGAAAATCCAGCTAGAAAAAAAAAATGTATTGGAAAACATCTATTTGCCCACAAAATAATGTAAAAATAATGAGTCCATATTCCTCTTTGATGTGTGTGGCACATGCTCCTTTAAGGAGAAATTCTGTATTTCAGAGATAGTGTGCATATCGTGGAATGAAATGGTTGTTATGGCAACAACTCTCAAAAGCAAGTACTTAACTGAGAAATGTGTTCCACATAGCCATAGAAAAATGAAAACATGAAAACAGAGACAGGAAGAATGGACAAACAGAAGCAGTATGAGATGGCAAAACCATTTCTGATTTTCAAGCTCAGAGAAAAGCTGCATGGAACTAGATTTTTCTTTATCTTCTTCTCCCTTTTCTTCCACCCCCTCCTCTTTTTTTTTCTTTTAATTTAAAACTAAAGTTTAAAGCTGCATCTGCTCCTAGAAGGTTTAATATATTTTTTAATTTGATGTTGCTGATGCAGTAATTAAAAAGCACTATATTGAATGAGTCCCCTTGTGCTGCTGTGGTGCCGAATCGGGGCCAGGTTGCGTGGGGCTGGGGTTGCTGGATGTACCCACACAGGAAAGGGGCAGCCCCGTGGGGTTCTTCTCCTGGAGAGGTGGCTGGGGGGCTCCTAAGACCCTGAATCTCCTGCAAAGCTGCAAAAATCTCTCCCTCTTTGCTCTGCCTCCCACCCAGTTTCTCCACACTCAGCAGCACCTTGGCACAGAGGCCAAAAAGCTCCAAGAACTTTGGGTGCAAGTTCCAAGAAATTTGGGCTTTGGGAAGCCCAAATCATCGGCAGCATCTCGGCCCTGCTGTCTTCTATCATCACATTCAGGTGATCTAGGGACCAGACCATTTCCCATGCAGAAGAGAAACCCACAGTGGTCCATCCCTACTTTATCTGGTCCATTCTACTTTATCATCCTGAACCCAAAAGTAGTTGTGGTTTTAACCTAGGACACGTGAACCAGGAGAAAGTTCTTGCAAACAGACACACTTTTATTTTGGTCTCCATTTCAGCTTTCCTGTATGAAAATCTGGAATCCCTCATCACCAGAAATACCTTTGACTTTCCAATTTTATAAGCACACACCTAACTCTTTCCCTAAGGTCTCTAGATTTACCCCTGACCATTTAGCCCTGCTCTCAAAGCTGATATTTTTCATTCTATACAACCTGCCCTTTACCTGGATCCATATCCACTCTGTAACTCCTGTCTTCATTCCCAGAATCTCTATTGACAATATAATTTCCCATCAGGCTCTCTATGCAATATTTTGTTTAAACTTAGATAGATTAGCTCCTCTGTTTCTCTCTCTTTTCCTATTAAAAAGATATTAAATTAGTCTAACATGATGTACTTTTGATAAAACCTTCCTTCAATTTTTTTCCCCATCTTGTATTTACCTCCCTGCTCTCAGAGGTCTATGTCTTTGGAACATTTTGTAAGACAAATGAAGAGTCTGAAACCCAAACATGAAGCAGCACAGAATAAAAAAAAAAAAAAAAAAAAAAAAAAAAAAAAAAAAAAAAAAAAAAAAAAAAAAAAAAAAAAAAAAAGGGCTGGAAAAAAAATCTTGTATTTCAGATAACCAAACTGATCTTCCCGTTTCCTTTAACTACACTTTTATATCCTGCTTTTTACTCTGCAATTGAAGTGGACTAAGTGCAGGTTGTAATGAGTTAAGCTAGTTTAGCTCAGCTTTTTCCCTTGCTTTTCTGTACCCATCCTTACATTATCTGCACGACAGACCATTCCTGGCAAAGACAAAATGGGCTGGAAGGCTGATTTTCTGGATGCAATCCCCAGTTTGTGGTATCGATGGCTTTGCCTTTCAGCCTTGCTCTAGCTATGGGACTGAGCAGCCTCAGTTTGGTTCAGGTCACTCTCGTAATGGGATTTTGGGTGAGAAGTGCTCACTGCTGCCGGGCTGGTGCAAGCCTTGCTGGGAACCGCTGAAGCTGCCCATGAAGTCTGGTGGTCGTCACTACTGGACAGCAGCTTGTATTTAGTGATACTAGGTGTACCCCCGGCTGGAGCGGGGTGTTCCAGACTGTAGTACCACTAGACCCAGCTCTTTGGAAGGAAGAACAGCCCTTCAGCGGTAGCAAAGGACTGGGGCAATGGAGGTGGCAGCAGTGTATCCACCACTCCTGCCCTCCCTGACTCCTCACATCCGTCTGGAGATGTTTGTGTCCCCCAGGTTCACGTGTAGGGCTGGATTCATCTCACCTGGCTTCAGCTTTCTCCATACAACACCTTTTCTGCAAGCCACTTGTCTGGGCTCCCTCTGTGACCAGCAGAGGAGACTTGTCCCCAATGCAGAGGTCTTCTCAGATGCTTCTATAGCCTCCTACCACTGGCAGCATCCATTCCTCTCCACTCGTTTCCAATCTGAGCTCATTTCTAGCCCCAGACTTGCCTTAGGGGATAGATACCGACTGGCTGGGTGGGCATTTATCCCGTGTTGTGCGTGACAAGAAGAATCCTCCATGAAGAGGAGGATTTCTCAATCCCAGCCGCGTGGCGGCAGGTCTGCAGAATCCTCCTTTGTAAATAAGTCACTTACATGTCCCAGAGGCAAAGTGAGAATTTGTAAATGAAAACTTTTTCAAATAAATCTTTTGTAGGATTTATAAACCTTCTGATCGGATTTGTAACTCCAGACACAGATTTGTACACTTGCTGTAAGATTTGAAGGATTTAAAAATCCATCTCCTGGCTTGGGAAACAATCTAATGTTTTAGGAACCAGGTAGCTAAACCTAAGACTAAAAGCACACGGCACTTGGGTCTGAAGGTTTAGTGACAGGATTTATACATTAGAACAGGGAGATAATGTAACTCAGGTGTATTAAATCCTGATTTATTAACAAACTCAGAAGTAATAGCTTTACAAATAACTCCCAAGACATTCAGGAGAGCTTAACCCTTAGAGCACTAACATTTGTCAGACTGCTGCCTCCATGAACGCTAGGCAAGATGTATATGGGGGGAAATTTAGCTCAGTTGCAGCCGTGCAGACAGTTACCCTTGTTGGGCTCCCCTCCTTCGTGGGAGCCATGAGCTCCTTATGCTGCATCTTCTAAGGCTGATGCTGCCCCGAATGGGCTCCTGCAACTCCCTCTATCCCAGGGCAGTCCCTGAGATGCCTCCTGCTCCAGGGATGCTCAGGAAACCCATGAGTGTTTCTCCTAGGGAGGCTCTCTCTGCACTGTCCCCCTTCGGTGCTTGGGTTTTGTCCAGGTGTGCCATGTCCCTGACCTGCTCAAGGGATGACAACGGGTCATCTCTGCTCCATGACAATGAGGCAGGATTTTCTCCAGGTATTTAGTTGATATGTGTGCCTTGATATCTTCTTATGTCCCAGCTGTTTCAACAACCAAAAGTTGATTTCTTCCCAGGTAGAATTTCTTCCCAATTCTGCCATAATTTGACCATTGACAAACCTAGCAGAAAATAAAGGGTTTCGCTTCAGCAGCGACTCTTCTCTGTTTGTGTTTATGCCAACTGCACCAAACAAAGGGTCATTCCCTGAGTCATTGCAATTCCTAGATAGAAAAACCATAATTACCTGGAGGAGTCTGACGGGGCTGCTAATTCCCCTCTCCTCTTTCCTCTGGTGCCCTATTAGCTTTTGTTTAACGTAACTGAGTTCTCACGGCAGTGGCATGCCCCAGCAAGCAGCGTGTTTCAGGATTGCCCTGGGCACTTGACAAGCTCTGGGGGTATCCGAACCCTCCTATGGATAGAGGAGCCTGGAGTGTTTTCAGCTGGTGAAAGAACCTGGTGCTGTTCAGGTCCAAACCAAAGCTTATTTGGAAACAAAATGATCGTCCACAATAGCTGGCTCTTAATGGTATAAAGTGCACTGGAAAATGCTTGTGAAAGTAATAGCTGCTCCTTAATGAGAGAGCCAAGAGCACCAGCAAGGGCCAGAGCTGTGTGTGACAAGAGAGCTGGGATGGAAAAGACACTTGACATCTCTTTTGGGTTCAGCTTGCACAAGCAATTAAACATTTAAAACGATTAACTCCTTCCAGTTGGTGAATTTCTCCCTCTTCTTTATATTTGGCTCTGCAAAATAGAACATTTGGAGCATTATTTTTTCCATGCTACTTGGATCAGGATTGATCAGAGGTAGCATGAGAGCACCTGGAAAGCAGACCCTGAGCATCCATGGGACAGAGTCTCCCTACTGCTCCAGTCAATGGTGCACAAGGAGTCTGTGTCGCTGCACCCTGCCTGCCATCACCGCGTTGCTCTCACCAGCGTCTCTGAAAGCCCTTGACCTTTCTGAGTTTCTATAAATATATTTAAGATTCAAAGTAAGTTGAACTGTCTGCTGTGGTTCCATTTATATGCTTAGTTTTTTCATTTCTCAGTTCAGACACTGAAATGTATCAGGAAAGCGTTTCAATTTCTCTCCCAAGTTGGCTCAGGTTTATGGCGACCAAAGCTCTGGTTCAGCAAAGCACTCAGTTACTTGCTGAACTTTAACCACATCCTTAAGCTCACCCTTATTCAGGAAAGCTCTTAAGTCTGAGCTAAAATCCTAAAGGATTTAAATATTTTGGTAAATCTGGAGGGTCTTGGACTTGCTGCTTCATCCTGCAGCATCATTCTCCCTGGCTAAGACAGACTGAGCTTGAGCAGATGTTCCTCCATGTGGGTTGTTACCACTCCACCATGCATGCAGCAGCATCTTTCCATTCCTCCATCCATCCCTCCCAGACCAACTTGTGCTGAGCCTAATCCTATGCCCCATAAGGGGCAAGCTGAGGACCAGTAACACGAAACACATCAGCAGCTGGAGAGGAGATGGTGGTTATGGATTGGGTGGTTATGGATCTAATGGGTGGGTGGTGGTTATGGATCTAATCAGGCATGGAGTCCTTCAGGGACCCACAGACTTCTAGTCTGTCTCCCATTGAGACCGTGAGAACACCCAGATGGATCCAGCAGCTTCACAGGGCGATGCCTCTGCTTCCAGCATCCTCACGAGCTGAGTGACTGGGTGAGAGGAACGGGTTAAACCCAGAGTAATTAATATAAGGAGACTGTTCATTATTATAAGACGTCTGTGTATCATTAAGTTTCATTTGAGCTTTAATTAGACAATTCTTTTTTTATATATCTAAAAGTCTTTGTGGTGTCAATTAGTTGATTGACTATCATCTGGTTTCTGGGTTAGTGAAACCTGATCCATTGTGAATGAATTTGTTTATCAGGGAAAAGGGACCAGGGAATGGAAAAAAATTCAATTAAATGTCAATGTGTGGAGTGACAAGCAGCATTCGATAGGGCTTTTAGTTTAATTGCTTGTATTTCATTAAGAAATTTATTTATTGAGAGAATTCCTCATTTTCAAAAGATCTTGGATGGCTTCTAGTTTACCTCTCTTTTTCTAAGTACACTTACTGTATTTTAAAAACACAGAGCACTCTTTTTAAATTAAAACAGGTAGTTTACTGTGGCATGTCCAGAGATTTTTACATGCCCGACATGTGTGGTGACAACCTTTTGAAGATGTCCACATTCAAACGGCTGGGGACAGGCTGTATCCCTTCGTCGTGTGTTGGAAAGGCCATCGTCAAAGATGTGTCCATCCCTCTATTGCTCCGTGGCCGGTGACCGCACTGAAAACACTGTGCTAATCCTGCGAGTCTGCACGAGCAGAACATTATTCAGCTCCCAGCCCTGGGAACACATTGTCAGATCTTCTTTAAAACTTTTAAAGTCTGCTAATCCCTTTGGGAGGAATGATTTCGTTTTTATTTTGTTTGGATTCCAGCTCATCACTTGCGGTTGACAAATGGAAACCAAACAGCTTTTGGTGGGGCTCTGGGCACCCTCCCGGGGCTGCACGTTTGGTGTGAGCCGTTGCAGTTGTACAGGGGTATCCCCTGGGGTACACACTGTCACACTGGTGTGAGACACTGTGCAATGAGGTTTATTTTGGTAGCTTTCTGTTTATTACTAATCCGGCATAAAAAGGGTGGGTAGGTAAGTGTGCGGCTCCGTTTGCTTGAGGGAGAGTAACAGGCTTCCAAACAAGCTTCCAAATAGGAAACAAATGATTATTTTGCTATACATCCAGGGAAACATAGGAGCAAGAAATCTCCATATGCATCTATGTAACTGGCTGGAGAGATGGATTCAAGGAGCCCCTCTGATGTCTTCTTAATGCCGGAAACTCTGATGTACATCGCTTTGGTCACCTTGAAACCAGCCTCATTTGGTGTCTTGGATAGATTGGGATTTTTTTTTTTTTTCATTTTTTAGGGTCCTGGTAGAAAGGGATGTCTCTCTGTGGAGCCGTGTGGGGCCCAGCAGATATCCTGTTAGAATCCCTGGGATTGCCAGTATGGTAAGTAGCTCTAATGAGTTTTAATTATACCCAGCACGTTGAGGATGAAGCTTTTTTTTCTGAAACTTATCAGTACAGTTCAACATTTTCTATTGTGGCTGCATTCTGTGCCCCTATTTGCTTAGAAAGCACAGCCAGGACATGGTACGCTCTTGAAAACTTGTTATTTCTCTTAATGATGAGAATTCACTTTCAAAGACTTCCAATATGATGTTGGGAAGCAATGCAGGAAAAGATTGGTAATTATGTCTTCCCTGAGCATTTTGCCCATAACACAACAGAGGCATCATGACCAGGACCAGGAAGCCTGGCCTGTTGCATAAGCAAACCAGAAAAGCAGGACACTGGGAAGAACTCCAGGCTGTTCTTTCATGGGAGGAACTATCACTTTACAAAAGTGCTGGAGGGATAAAAGATTTGGGCAGAGCAGAGCTGATATGGGTGAAGAGTCAGTATTTCCTCTGAACCTGTAGAGTGAAAAATAAAAATCAGCCTTTCCAAGTAACCTTTAAGGCAGACCATATCCTCTGTATTCCCTACTAGGCATCTCATCTCGTCCTTCTGCCCCACGGGAGCTCCACTGCTGCAGACCCAGTTGAGATACCTCCCATCTATGGGAGATACTACCCAGCCATGAGCTAGTGGTGGAAACTATTGCTGGGAAGTGCTGTATGAAGTTGGTTCAGTAAGCTGAGCAGCTCCATCCCATCAGTCACAAACATTTTGTTTTCATCTCTAAGTAGCTGAAGAAGTGTGTGCCTATCAGTAAATCTCCATCATCCCAACTGCAGCGTGTTTCCTCAGATAAGGGTGCTGGGTAATGGCAATTATGTTTTCATTTGTTGTGAGAAAACTTAATACGCCGAGTGGCAGAAATATTATTCATCCTCTGTTAATTATGAGCTACTTACTGTAGGGAATCGTGCAAAAACAAAAAACGTAATCAAATAAAATATAAAGGAAGCGGCTTGAGTGCGTGCCTTCATACCGCGTGGAATTAGCTCCTGCAAAGCTCTGCCACCAATTATCGGCTCATAATGCTCGTTGCTCTGGGCTGACCTTGCCTCCAGCACGGCAGTTGACGGAGCTCCCTGTGGAGCTGGGCACAGGGACCTGTGTGCGGGCAGGGCCAGGGGACTGGGTTCCAGGAGCATCTGAGCAAAGACCTCTGTGAGGGGCTCTCTGCTCTTGTGTATCCTGCCGTGGGACTAGACTAACTTCACTGGCTTAAATGGAGCTGCAGAGAGAGCCAAAGCAGCATCATAGTGGTATCATAGAGCTCAGATGGCTGTGGCTTTTGTTTTGCTGTGTTTTCTTCCTCCAAGGTTTGGGATATACCAGGAAAGAAAAGAATGGGATGATGCTATAAGGCCCTAGGGCATCCTCGAGGAGCAGGAGCTCACTCTCTATTGGAATCCAGGATGAGGCAATGGGCACCAGCAGCTGTGTGGTCCCACATGGTCTAGCGGTTAGGATTCCTGGTTTTCACCCAGGCAGCCCGGGTTCGACTCCCGGTGTGGGAAAAATCGCATTTAACATCGTGCCTGTTTTTGGGCTGCCCTGGACAAGAGAGATCCCCTGATCCTGAGACAGATCGGGGCAGATCAGAAAGATCTGCAAGTCCAGTGGAGGCCACCAGAACGGGCAGGGCAAGAGCAACAACATGGAACAGGAGACCCTAAATACTGAATCTGTTCAACCCAGAGAAGACAATGGAAAAACTCTTTGCTCTTTGCAGCTGCCTGATGAGATGTAAAGAAATAGCCTATCTAGCTCTTTTCAGAGCTGCATAGCAGAAAGACGAGAGGCAACACATACAAGTTGGAGTAAGGCAACCTCTCAGCTTAAAAACCAAGGTGGGTGCTGAAATGCTGGAATGGGTACTGGGAGAACTTGTGGATCTGTGTTTTTGGAGATATTCACAGCTCCACTGGAAAAGGCCTTGAGAAAGTTGCTCCAATCTGACTTATCTGGGGCAAGAGGTTGGACCAGAGATACTCGGAGGTCCCTCTTGATCCAGATTATTCTATTACTCTCATTCGATTTTTTCATGAGACAACCAGAATCTATCCCATTGCAGCTCAGACTCCAGGCCCTCTAGGAAAACTGTCCCAGTATTATCAGATCTGATCATGGCCAAATAGATGCTTAGAAACAGAGGAGCTCAGATGACTAGGGGTAAGGACATGGGATAAGTCTTGTGACACACCTGGGATGGGACAAGGCAGGAGCAGATGGGAGTGGAGAAGAACGGGAACAAGGCTAGGCCAGAACCTGAAATTCCCAAAGTCGGGAAATACCAAGGATGTGTGACAGTGCCAGCAAGTGGGGATTCCAGCCTGTGACTCACACTGCACAGTGGGAACACCGTCCTTGGACCGTGACTAGTGTTTCAAAATGTTCGTTCTTGGGAAGTGTTGGGATTTTTTTAATTTCCCCAGGGACAAGATAGAAGGGGCTTCACCACAGTGAGCTGCCTAAGCTCTCTTCACCTCTCCAATGACCCTGGGCATGGCTCTTCCATGAGGCCACCTTACCTTAGAAATCAGTGATATGCCAACCTGCCTTGGGAGCAGTGAAAATTGCACAAAATCATTTATTTGAGATGTCAAGGAAAATCTATTTGAACAAACTATCAAGGAATTTAGGCTGGAAACACCACGTCCCTGATGGCACTGCTGTTGTGACAGCACATCTGCACATCCTTCCTCAGCAGTTACCAGATCGGCTACAAGAGGCCTCTAAAACACTTATGCATGGGCATGAATTTGTCCTGTGCATAAGAAAAGAATGAAATAACTAGGGGGCAATTTGCACAGCAGCTCAGCACTGGGTGAGAACTGTTGCTAATGTGTTTTAGAGCACTCCAGGCTTAATAGCCAGGCACAATGCAGCAGGCGCCTTAATTCCCAAAACAAGATTCCCTTTTTATTTTTTTTTTTCCAAAAACGTCATAAGTAGCAATTGTAACATCTCTAAGGGAAAGATCATCATAGATCTATAGCATATCTAATGAGAAATTTCCTTCTGAGCTCACGTCAGTAATTATAGAAGAAGAGGGAGGGACTGCCCAGACTTGATTTTACCTCCCGTATGAGTAAAATATGTACGTGTGCATAGAGAACAACAATTTTACAGTGGTATCTATCTGGTAGCTTTGAACAATGCTACCAGGCCTGGATATTTCAGAATTCAATGATACCGTTGAGTAACTTTGCCTTTGTCGCATAAGTATTTCCAGCTGAGTTACTCAGATCATAATAGAGAACTCATCAGACTCACAGCTCTATCACCAAGTACAAACCCTAAAAGGGACACGAGCTGCAAAAAAATGTGATTTGAGTCATTTGAATAATGACTGAATTCTTGACTGCTTGGATTTTTCCAGGAGTGACCAGGAATAGGATAAAAAAAAAAGAAAGAAAAAAAGAAAAAAGAACTGAGATTCATTATCTCATCCCTCAGTTGCGATTTTTTTTTGCTCAGCTCTGCTGTTGGTATTGAAAGAGCAGATGCTTCCTTACTGTGCAGAAAACCGTCGTGTGAAACCGTATTTTAACAGCTTTATCTGATACTTTATATCTCACTGTCAAACACAGCAATGATTCCACTTCTATTTGGGTAAGTAATCTGAAAAGAAGGCAGCAATAATCTCTCAGGAGAGCCAGACACGGGACTAATTACTCCAGCTAGAGATTTGTAAAGACACTTTTTCAGTGCTGGGATTTTATCATTCCGCAGGGTAATTAAAAGACAACCCTGCCAAAGGAAATTTTACCATCTTAAATATTCTTTTTCCTCTATGAAAAATAACCCTTTCCAAGCTCTTCATTATCACTTCATTTTCCACTAGCACATCATGGCTACTTGTGACACCAGGCAGCTCAAGCTGGGGAGATGCCGTGCTCAGGTGCTCGTAAAGGCTGGGCAGGGATGTGGTGGTTTCTCTGGATAACGGGCAGTGGGAAGGAGGGAATGAAATATGCTGTGAACTTGCTGGCTTGAGGCCAAACCCAGGAAGAAATTAGCTGTCCATTGCAGAGGCTTAAAGACACATTTCTCCTGCGTATGTTGATCAGATTGTCAAGTGCTACATGAAACATCAAGAAATGATGAGAGCCAAAATTTCTGCCTGAAATTCAGTTCTTCGTTGAAATCAGCATCAAGCAACATGTTCATTGCAATGGGTTATGGATCCACTACTACTGAAACAGGGATCAGGTAATGGGAACAGAAATATTGTCCATGGCTGCTGCAGGGAAAGGTCAATGTATGTTCCTATGCCCAGGAGTGGGTCTTAGGCCATTACCTATATGCCCAGAGCTGTCACTGTGCAGGGTGAGGAACACGTTGCTGGTTCAATGACTCTTTTGAAAGTCATTGAAGAAGTCATTGAAGAAGAAAGCACCATGCTTTCTGTGCCAATGTGGCTTGGTGCAACAAGAAACGATGGTGACGTCCTTCCAAGGTGACAACTGCTGCATCTTTCACCCCCTTTAGAGTTACACCAGAAAGAGCAATGAACTGAACTCATGGAAGGGTTGTCTTCAGTGGGCTCCTGTCTTGAGTGTAGACAGGAGAGTTCAAAGGATAAGCAATTAGCAGAGGGGATTTAGGCATGTAGTCACAAATGGCATGGAAGGACAAGTCACACACATCCAGGGCTAGATCTTTCCATATCCCAACAACTTCATCCCTTCAAGGTCAGCAAGAGCCAAACCATTTAATATCCAGGCTTTCCTCCATAGGCTGCTCTTTCATTTCCCAACAGGCTTCAGGCCATGGCCTCCTTCAGATTACTTTGAAAATTCGGTCTCTGTGGGTATTGTGCCTCCCCCAGGGCAGCAGGAAAGTAAAGACTGGGAAGTTAAGGAGTTAATTTTTAGAGAAACACGAAGTTTGGAGCTGCCTTCAGTGTCCTTGAGTAGATAAGCAAACTGGTTTGAGAACAGGGCACTGCACCTGCACCTCGACTTATTTTCAGCTTTCCTTTCTCTTCTCCTTTAAAGCCTCCTGATATCTACTGAGAACGGGAGTGTGCCAGGCCAGGGACATTTGTGTGACATCAATGAGATGGAATATCATAAAATTATCGGTATCACAAAATTAGCATCACCCAACTGCCTGTTCCTTGGCATCCAGCCAGATTTTGTCTTTCTCTGGGCATTGTTGAAGTGGCTAATTGTTATATTTATTTATTTTTAACTTCCTCTGAGCATGTAGAAATGTAAATTTAGCATTAGAAGATAATTTAACAAAGGTCTCTTTTGTTTTTTTGGAGAGGTTTGCCATTTATATCGCAATTTCCAGGGCTTTTTCCCAGGATGTGAGATTTGTCAGCTCCAGCTGTGCCAATTCCCGCCAACTCCTGGCAAATGACAGTTTAAATTGCCTGACCAAAGGGACAGGTTTGCCTTGCTGAGCTCCCCATGTCCTTCTCAGCAGCACAGTGCTTTGCTCAGTGTCCCCTTGCTACTTTGCACTGCGTTTCTTTCCCCGCTGCACGGATTATGTCTCAGGTTGGGGTTTATTGCAGCTACGTTACCAGGTTTCATTGAGCATGGGTACCAGGATGCAGGGCGGGCTTCGTGGCATGAGCTTGTTTAGTTGTTAGAAATTATTTTTTAAAGAAGCTCTTGAGAACATGAACATGAGAAGCTCTTGGGTTGAGTTTGGGTCTCATGAAATGAGATCCATGATGATGGTGGAAATGCACTTCAACATCAGCTCTGGGGAAGGTGTCCATGCGGCTCATGTCCCAGCACAACAGCTGGGACATGTTAGGTCCTAATCAGACCTAACATCTGGATGAAATGGTGAATTGGAGGCCTCCACATTCACAAGGAAAGGTCAAAGTCTCTGCAGGAGTAGTGAAATAGCAAATGGAGAAGAGAAAGGCAGCACAAGCTCCCTGTTTGCACCTCTTTGGTCAGGCTAAAAAGCCTCCATCAGAACAGCATCAAGTTATAGTCATTTACTTTTTTCTTTTTTCTTTTTTTTCCTTTTTTCCTTCTTTTATTTTTTGCAAAAAAAAAAAAATCAGTATTTAGAAACTTTCTCATGTTTCTGTGGAGACGATTCCTTATCACCCTCTTTATCTGCTAGAGAATTCTCTGATGAACAGGAACTTTATGCTAGGAATGGCCTAATTAAGGGAAATTAGCATTTTATCATATAATACTAGCATTTAATCCTATATTCATGCAGCTTGCTTTAAATACCCTCCCTCCACGTCCTTTCCTGTAAGTCTCTCATGCTATGCCAGCTCCACTCTGTTTTTATCTATAAGGGATTGAGCTCGTACCTGTGACAGGTGCAGCGCGTGTTAAATCTTTTGATCATCACACAAACCACTCATCCTGATGTCCTTTAATCTAAGCAATGCACAGAAAATCCTATGCACTAGCTTTATGCTTTTCCCCATCTCCCCGGGTTTAAACAGGAGGCTCCGCAGCTACAGATCAATGGACCTAAATTGTTTGTCTTTAACTTAGGTGGCTTTAAAGGAAAGCTGCTCAGCCCAGCTGTCTGGAAGTTCACAAGATGGGAAGGGCTGCGTGTTGTCTGGCGATGAGGAAATGCGAGTTATCTTTGAAACTTGGTTTAGTTTTTGCAGCAGGCAAGTAATTAAACAGGAGAAGAAAATCACAGTGAATCACTTCCCTGCTTCTCTTTCCACATCTTGCAACTTGTTATTGTGAAGCTAATAGTGAAATGCTGTGATTTATCAAGTATTAAGGATTTCAGCAATTCACTAACGTAGGTGAGATTTTCTTTTTCCTCTAGGAATCGTTCCTGAAGAATTTTTGGGAATGGTTGATATTCACATATTGCTCGTGGCTGGCATGGGGCACATGAGTCCCCTGAATGTTAGTATGTCCAGATCGAGCTTTGGAGAGCTGGCCAAGCCAAGGGGAAACAGTGACCATGAGCATGGGGGGAACAAACATTCCTCTCTTCATGGGGGCATAGACCTGCTAAATCTCTCGTGTTGGGACTAAAACTTATTTTTTTAGCAAAAAAAAAAAAAAAAAGAAAAAGAAGGTACAGGTCCCTTTAATATTGCCATCAAAATGCTACAAGAAAATAACAAAACCCCTTCCATGCTACGCAAAATATCAGAGAAACCTTTTTTTCCATTAGAGTGGTCACAGGCCATTTTGTTCCTCAGTGGTGACAGGGGACCATTAGAATACAATCCCCGGTGCCTGGATATCATAATGAAAATCATATTTCTTCCCGAGCTGCTACATCAATTGTCTTTTTAGCAACCTGGGAAGTGCAGCTGTATGCAAACCGGTGAATAGTCCTTCACTCTTAATCTGTTCTCCCGCGAGATAAGCGATAACTTCTTAATGTAGCTTTCCAGGCTGGTAACTAAGGAGTAGCTACAACATGATCCCGTGCTTTAAGCGGACTCACGTTCCTGAGGCTTCTGCAGTAGCTAGGGCAGGAGAGCTGCACTGGATAAATCAGAGCCAAAAATGGGGGCATTTCCTTGGAAAACCACAGCAGCCTGGCTTTGGAAAGACTCTTCCTCCTGAAGGTGTCATTTATTTTTTTAATGATTTTTTTTTTTACTGCCCCAAATCTGCATTTTTTTTTTGAAAAAAAAAAAAATAAAGGATAGAAAGGATATTTTTTTGTAAACTCTCTTGCCTGGCTCTATGCAAATTGGGATTTTCCCACAGCAAGAACTTAGCAGAGAAGGAAGATACTGGATGCACCGAAGTTCCCCATGCCCAAGATGGGAGTCTCTCTGCCCCTTGGTCCTCAAGCAGGTCCTGCCTTTTTCTCCCTCTTTTTTTTTTCCCCCTCTAGCTCATGTGCACAGGGAAACTCGAGGAACGAATAATTCAATCTGTTGCTGGATTGCCAATGACTTTAATGAAAGTGCTATTTATTTAGTGTCGTCTGATGCCACATCTCCAGTGACAAGGCGCGGAGCTGAGTAATAACAGATCTCAAAGGAAAGCACGGGGAAGAGAGTTCCACCAAAATAGGAGCGCTCTGCACTCCAAAAATACATGATTTCAGTTTCTAGTTTAATTAGAATTTATTTTTAAGCGGGTTTTCATCAACTAATGAAACAACTGTCATTGATGAACTACTGCTGGGCAGGCTCGAGTAGATTTTAATCTGCAACCAGCAGCTTAGGCGGCTCATGAGAGAGGAGCCAGAGCAAAGTCTATTAGAGATAGACATCAATTTAAAATTTCTCATCTTAAGGGAATATTGATGCAGAGAGGGAACTGTTACAGAACAGAGAATTATATCATTAGGTAGCAGTTCCAAATTCAGGGCTCACCTTAAAAACTAAATGCTGTTGTAGGCAGCTCCTTCTCTTAACTGCCTAAAGGGGGTTATTTCTCACCAGGCAATCATACCTTGAAAGTTCGTGTTGTGTGTGGGGAGGGTTTTCAGAGATCAGTGGCCAAGAGCTGCCTGTGGGACCCAAAACACGGGTGGGCTTTGGAAAGGGTCCCCTTGGTCCTGTGTGCACCCCCTGGCTGGCTGTCACTCGTGCACCTCACCGTGCTTGGGGGTAATGGCAAGAGGTGCTGGGGCATCCCCACCTCACCTGCCCCTGCTGCTGCCCAGGACCATGCAAAATTCAGCAAAAGCAGGAAATCACAGGCACTAATTGTTGAAATCACTGGAGGTGACTAAACTGCTGCTTCCCATGGCCTTTTCCAGAGGGCTGGGTTGGAAAAACCTTTGGGCGTCTGGAGGTGGCTCTTCAAGGTGCCTTGAAGTGGTGGTGGCTTGTTGCAACATGAGGGTTTGCCCATGAAACACTTCCCGAAGAAGAAAGCATGAAATTCCCCCGGGCCCTTGTCCTGGTGATAGAGGGAGATGCCCTGTGATCCAAGGGCATCACTGAGGATAAGGAGAGCCCATCACCGTGCAGCCAGGAGACATGAGGGGACCTCCGCTTCCACACGGACATGAAGGCTGCTCCATGGCACCAGGGGAAGGAGACCTGGGTCTGGTCCCAGCAGCGGCATCTGCGGCTGAGCCAGACAGAATCAGGCCAGGAAGGGAAATGTTCGACACGGGAGGATTTGTTTTTACCTCTTTCCTTTCAAAAGCCAAGCAAAGCAAAACAAAACAACCTAGGAAATTGCATGCGTGCTTTTGGAGTGAGAAACTAGCTCAGGGTCATCTGTGTTTATTTCCAACATTTTATCTTATTTCCGTGTGCATTTTTTTTTTCCAAGCCAAGCTCTTTTCTTTCCCTCCCCTTTCGGCTGCCCAGAAGAACGGGCTTTGCAGGAGGAGCTCAGCACCATCATAAACAACCCTGGTCCACAGAGCTGAGGTGTGAGAGCTCCCTCCTTCCCAGGCCACTCTGTGCACTGGTTGCCATCCAGAGAGGATAAGGATGCAAACGCATCCTGAGCTTTTTAGGAACGCACTGTTGATGCCCGTGCTGGGACAACATGGTTTGCTGCTCTTGTGCCCAAGTTGAACATGACCATGAGCAACCCTGAAATGTGGTGCTGGGAGCTTCCAGGCTGCCAAAGCTCCTCTTGGTTATTCCCATCAATTCTCTTTAGGGAAGCAGAGCAGCGGGAAAGACTCCTTTTCCCAGCCACACTGCAGGACGTGTGGCTGGGGGTGCCACAGACCATCAACGTGGGTCCCATCAGGTCTATCCCAAGAGCCATCACTGCAGTGCAGAGGCAACCAGGCTGCCATCTCAGCCCCTTCCTGCTCCCTTCTGCAAGGGAAAAGGACTTGCTTGCTTGCTTGCTTTTCTTTTTTTTTTTTTTTCCTTTATTTTTTTTTTCAGCAGAAAGAAGGAAAAATTGTATTATGCAGGCTTTCTCTTTATTATTTTTTTCTGGAATGAAATGGAGTTTTTTGATATATCGAATATATTTAATATTCAAATGCCACGAATTTGCAGGACGGAGCAGACAGAGACTGCCTCTTATGATAAGAGACATTATTACTGTTGTGAAGAATTCCTTTAAGATTCCATCTTAATCGTTCTGCTATTGAAATGGAAGAATAAAGTAATAAAATTAGATGTTTTGAAAAGACTTGATTAAAAATGTAATTATCCCGCCAGCTTGCGGGTTGCCACTTCCTGCCAGGCTGCTCCAGCTCAGCCCCCCAATGTGGCCGGGTCTTGGGAAGGGACCCACGGACCATGGAGGTGTCACTGGTTACCGGGCCACCTGAGCCACCAGCCCACAGGGGACATCCAGCCCTGGTCAGCTGGAGCGTGGAGTTGCCATCATCCCCCATTCCCCCCAGCCTGCTTTAAAGCAGTCTAAAGAAACAGAAAAAAAAATAAATGAACTTTGTGGGAAAGGCACAATTCAGTGAGGAAAGCTGGGATTTTCTTCCATTTGAGCCTAACATGGTTTTATTCAGCATTTCTATCTCCAGTTTGCTGCACTGCAGGGCTGCAGATTGGGGTGCTGTGAGCCTGGGACTGCTGGGGACCTGCACAGGGAGTCTCTGAGCACCAGGAGGACATGAATTATCTTGCCCAAAGGTGCCTGGGCCACAGTGCATCATCCCCATGGGCACCTTTGGGCATCCCTCTCCCCAACACAACCTCCCCACAACCCTTGAAGGCCCCAACCCTGAACCACAGGTGGAGATGGAGGATGATGCTCTGGCACCTGAGGATGGTGCATCCTCCCCATGCATGGGATGGGAAAGTGGCACCAGCACGGGGAGACCGCCCTGTGAAAGGAGGAGAGGAGGGACGGACGGCTGCAAGCAGAGGGTGCCAGGCCACCGAGGCCCTCGCAGCTGTAACTGCAGATCGTTCATTCTGCATTTCTAATGGGGAAGCACAGATGGTGACAGCTGAGTGCAAAACGCGTCTATTAAAATCTGCTGCTGATTGTTCCTTGTAATGTGCTGTGGGTCCTTTGAAATGCACTGCGGAGAATTCACATCTTCATCTTGGGCCGTAGCAGGTTGTGGGAGAGTTGTGCCTGGGTCTATCTTTGTCTCCTGCCCATCTCTTGACATATTCCGGTTGTTAGTCATTATTTTCACAGCTGAATGACTGGCAGCTCTGTTGGGGCTGCATGCTGCACTCACAGGCTAGGCAGGCACCAAAGGGGAGTCACAGACACCCAGGCACAAGAATGAGTTTATCCCAGTGGAGAAATATTGCCATGCAAGGAGGATGCCCTTCTCCAGAGGACGGCTCGGGAGGCTCCAAGGCCACCGTCGGGAGGTGGGAGTTGGGGCAATGTTTGGTGGGGATGGGAGCCAAAAGCAAGAACTTGCCTTGGGAAGGCTGCAGGCACCGAGGAGGAACCTTTCCCTTTGGAAAGCATGACCAAACGTGGTCTGGCAGAGGCTGCTTTGCAAGGACGGGGTGTCCTAACCCTTGGCCACAGCCATTGTGGGGCAGTGAAACAGAATCCTCTACCGAGCGGAAACCAGAGACGGGCTGAATAAGGCACCAGGCTTGGAGAGAGTCTGTTAATTCTCGGCATATGGGGCTGAGCTTGCAAGCAATTTCCTAATAACAGCTTCTCTCAAATGAGTTGAGTGACCCCTCCTTCTTTTCCACTCTTTGTGTGCTGGAGCTGCATGGTTGTGGTCCTGCCTGTGACGATGTGTGTGCCACGTACGCCCAAGAAGATGGTGCCAAGAAGATGGTACGCCCTGTTCCATCATGATGAATATCTACAGGGGGAGGGATCCTGGTAGGAGCACTCTTTGGGAACCACGGTGAGGTCTCATGACGGGCATCCTGTTAAACCGATGGACATTTTCACAAGAGCAGCTCTGACCACCTCTGTGCAAGAACTCCACTGAGCAGGGGTCATTTCTGTGGGCAGATCCATTTGCTTTCAGCTACAAGGACTTGCTCTTGTCTTTAACCACTTAAGGGCAGCGTGTGAAGCTGCTCTGTTACAGAAAGCTCAGAAGAAGCCAGGAAGTGCCAGTGAGACCAAGCTTATGTTGGCCAGGCCAGGCTCCCTAGTGACCAGCCCTGCTGCCCTGGCCTCGCTGCCTGGTGTCCTATCCCGGTCCTGTCCAAGGGCTCTGTGGCTCTCATGGGTCTTGCCCAGCAGCTCCAGCAACGCTCTGCTCTCATGCCATGGAAAGTCACTGCCACACCAGAGAAAATTTGTGAGCTGGCAGGATTTCCCACGCGCTGGAGATGTGGCCATGCTCTCCTGCTGCTCCGACTTTGACCTTATAATTAAGCAGTGTAGAGGACACGGCTCCCAGCCACCTCCCTGAGTGCTTATATTTCAGTTTGGGCTACGTCCAGCTCTAGTAAATCCATTAATTACACTTCATACAGTGGCATTTACTGACGAATGGAAGGTTTCATTAAGTCCGCCTGCTTCCTAAAGTGCGGTAAGACCTCAGAGAAACTCCCCTGAGCCCTGGCCCCAGTTATTTAAGTGGCATTAGTTATTTATTATTAGTTATATAGAGATCTCGAAGGGAAGGGCTCTGGAGCGGCCGCTCGGGCCGGAGCTCCTTGTCTAGAGGCGAACCACTGCGGCCCAAAGCCGCCGAGCGGGAGAGCGCAGGCAGCGAGCAGCGCGAGGCAGCCCCGGCGCCGACCCCCGAGCGGGCAGCGCGGAGCCCCGGGCCCGAGGCGGCTCTGACTCCGCGGGCCGGACCCGGCAGCACAGGCGGGAACTCAAAGGCCGCCCCCAGGGAGTGCGAGCGACCGCATGGCGCCGCAGTAGAGCGTGGCGCGGCAGTTGGCGCAGGCAGGGCGAGCAGGCCGGGCGAGCAGGGAGGTCCCTCCCAGGCGAGCAAAAGAATCCTGCCCACAGT
>VZSG01000051.1:2179746-2275070 GCA_013398315.1 Nothoprocta pentlandii
CTTGAGGAGCACTTAGATGAGGACGCCAACCAAGGCCCATCTAGAGGGCGGTCTGCAGAGAGAGCGTCAGCTCCACACCCTGAGGCTGCTCCCCCAAAGGGAAAAAGGAGCACCCGGGAGAAGAGGCGGGTGATTGTTATGGGTGACTCCCTGCTGCAGGGCACAGAGGCACCCATCTGCAGAGCCGACCCCTTATCCAGGGAGGTCTGCTGCTTGCCGGGGGCTCGAATAAGGGATGTTACAAAGAGGCTCCCCCGGTTGGTCCGAAACACTGACTATTATCCACTGCTGCTATTTCACGTGGGTGAAGCATTCTATGATTCTATTTAAGTGGCATTGGTTATTTAGGTGCCATTGGTGTGTCTCCTTGCTGCACACACTGCTCACCTGTGGCAAGGATTTAAGCAGAGATCTCCTCTCTTATCCCCACTGAGCTGCTCCATCCAGGCAAGGGAGAGCACTGAGGACGTCAGGACTCATCCTCGATGGCTGAGCAGGACTGTTCTACCCTGTGCAGGGAGGGAAGGAGCTGTCTCACTTCCAGAGGGAGTGGACGTGCATTAAACTTTCATGAAAACAAGGCAGTGACAAAGGCAGAACATGAGCTCTTCCCACCGTGGCAGCTCAGGAGGACTCTCCAGGCACCAAGCCCGATGCAAGGTAAGGGAGACCCTTAAAAGACTGTAACCAAGAAAGATCAGAGTACTGGTGAATATCTTGTGCTGAGAGGGAAGGGGCTACATCCTCTCCTCTACATGAACCCCTGGTTGGACAGGAAAGTTCCTCTTCCTCCCAGTCTCATGCTCTGGGCTCATGTTCCTGTGCACATCTTTAACATCTGTGCAGCAGGTATCCACATGCAAAGCGCAAGCGAGGGCTTCGTGTCCCTGCACCAGCACCTGGCTTGAGGAACAAATGCATTCCCCCTGCTCCTCCTATGACATGTTAGCCAATTCCAGATGCTTTAACAGCCTTCCAGGATTTCTTTTGCTTGGCATGGGAACAGCTGGAAGCAAGATGCTAGAGCAAGACAGGTACAATTGTGTCTGCCATCTGCTAACCCCTGTGGACATGCCCTATGGTAACCACCATTGTACTGATATGTGGTAGGAATATTAGAGGCACAAATGTCTTGAGCCCTGGTTATGTGCAAGCTGTCTGCCGGCTGACAGTGACTTCATGTGGCATAGTGATAACTAAATAAGATTTTCTCCCTGCTCAGGATCTACCTGAGATGTAAAATCCCTTTTAGGGGATGGGATCCTCATGTAAAGTCTGTCCTTCCTTACTCTCCTATAAGCTGTGCTGATCTGAGCTCTAGCTAGCCAAGTGGAGACTCTGCAGTGAGAGAGGATGAGGCATGGGATGCAGGCCACAAGCACACGTTGCCTTGCTAAATCTGAGAAGCCTACATCTAAATTGGGCTCCACAGCAGCTTTGGCCAAGTGGCTACCAAACCACAGTGAGGCACTAATTCTAAGCCAGTTTTCACCTTCAGACATAACGCAGCGATGCTCCTGCCAGCCCTGCTCACCCCCCTTTCCTGAGGAACCCACTGCACTTGTCTTGGCACCAAACCTGTAATAATTCCTACATATGCAACTCATCTCCTGGGTTCTCTTTCTGCCCTTCCCTGCACCACAAAATGTGAAGATTTGCTCCATGCTTGTGTCCTTCAAGGCCTGGAAAGTACAGGAGGACACAGAGCAAGTCTTCCTTGGGGCAGCTGGGGGCTGCTCTCTGCAACCGAAAGCCAAGAGACTCCGACCCTTAATAGCTGCTGTATCAAGTATTATTTCTGGCAGATCACTAGTGCTAAAATGACAGATACATTAGCTGAGTCAATGCTGAGGATGTAAATGTGCAGCTGGCAGAGCTGGTGTTTAAGCAATAAGACATGACAGCGGTTGGGTTCTGAAGTGATTAGCGCCCGTCTCAGGCATTCAGAGAGGCAGGAGGCTGAAGGTCAAGTGACTCAGAGTGCTTGCAGAGCCTGGTGATCACCTTGGTGGGTGCTTAGAGAGCCTCGTGCTGTCAGGGGCACTGTGAAGGTAGCTGGCCAGACCAGAGTACTTACTGAGCATCTCTAACGCAGAGAAGACCTTGCCGACAGTAAAGCAAACCACCACAGCAGAGCTGACCGCGGTTTCTAGAGTGGCATTCGTGCTATGAGGGTGTTTTGGAGCAATACAACTTTTTCTAGTGCTCTTCTCCTCTGGCTGCTGCAGTAGGCAAGTTTCTGTGGGTCTCTCATCCTCTCCCATCCGGGGTTATACTACAAAGACCATCTGTAGACAGGTAGCATACAACTTATCCCATTCTGGTGTGCATCCTAACTAGTCTCATTTTCTCCTGTCATAGTAACTGGCCTCAATTCTGGCTTTTCAGCGCTAACATCCTTTCCACAGAGGGTTTGCAAGCAGGATATCAGCAATGTTTGCTGCTAAAGAGATGCCTGATCTTGCTGTTAACCCTGCCAGGTTGGAAGCCTCAGCATCAGGATGGCAGGCAGTACTGACCCACTCACTCCATGGGGCAGCTTTGAGCTTAGCTCCAAGGTATTTTCCTGTCCCTGCTCTGGAAGAGAGCAGAAAGGATGTCCCAGACTCTCCCTGTAGCTCCTGCAATACCGTGTTGGTTTCTCACTTTCCTTCTTATTTAGACGGTACATGGGAGTCTTTGAGTCCACATGACTTTCTTGTTGTTCCATCTGCAAACCTAAAGGTGGTCCTATACCCAAGGAATAGAGCACAACTCAGCTCAGGGGTAGATGAAAGACAGAAATTGAGCAACCAGGGCACAGTTGTAATTATTCTTTTCAATTATAATCTGTAGATTATAATCTGTACAGATTATAATCTGTAATTACTCTTTTAAAGAGTTGTCAATGTAGACACAAGATGCAAGTAGACATTTCCCAGGAGTGGAGACTACCCAATTTATTGTGCAGAACAGAGTGTATTTGGTTGCCTCTCTCTGCCCTTGTACTTGTTCTGCTGTTATGAGATAGGCTTGACGGAGTAGTTCAGAGGACCACCAGCTCCTGCATGAGGTCTGCAGGGACATGGTAACTCCACTGGGGCAGCCCTTGTGCTGCTGAGGAAGGGGTAAGTCCTGGGGAAGGAAGAAATCTCCTGGCAAAGGAGGAGTAAGTTGATTTGAAAGTTGTCCTTCAGTGTCTTCTTACATCAAAGGTGCTCCCACAGCAGAGGAAGGATCCTGAAGAGCAAGAAGAAGCCGATGGTGGTATTGGGAGATGCAGTTATTAGATACAGAGAGATGTCTTGCAATATCCAGACTGTGGGTATAAAAGGAGCTGAGTTCATAGACAAGTTTATGGGGGCACTCCTGGAAACAGGTTCATACTGATACCAGCAATTTAGGCAAAAATAGGAAGGATATTCCAGAGGTTAAATTCAGGTTTCTTGGCAAAGATTGAATTCCAGGCCTTCTGCAGTGGTTTCTTGAGCAATATTGCCCTTTTCCACACGAGGTCTAACAGAAGGACAGATACCTGCAGGCTCAACATGTCTGTTGGTGAGATGAAGGTGCACAGAGCAGAGAGCTAGGTAGGAACTGAGGAGTTGGGACAGGAGAGGTGGCTGCACCTCAATCATTGCAGAGCCAGGGTGACAGTTAGCAGAGTCCATGGGGAGTGTTTTGACCAGCCATGGGGAGTGTTTTGAGCAGCCAAGGATGTGGCCCATATAGGTGGGATGTATAGGAGCCACTGTGCAAGGGAATAGCCAAAGGAACAGCATTAAAAGCGCTAGGTGAAGAAAGAAGCCCTAAGGAATCCCTGTGGGAGGAAAATGTAGGCTCTGATAACAGAGGTGACACCAGGGCTGTGCCACTTACCTACTGGAGACAGTGAAGAGGAAAGGTTAAATGAGCTGAGCTGAGCTGCAAATTTAGGACAGTTAGTGACGGCGGGAAATGTCAGCAGCCCACGCACGGGCCGGGTCGGTGCCTCATTGGGCCCAGATGAGGAGATAACGCTCTTGAACGTGATAGATGACTATGTCCTAGAACGACCAGCCCCCTGACCCACAAGAAACCGTGTCGCTCTGATTTTGGTCATGGTCCTACTCCTGCAGAATAGGAGCGGGACGTGTGCCCTGCCCTAGTGACCACAGCCCATTCAACCTTGGCGCAGCAGTGGGAGAGGTAGGCCAGGTCCATCTAGGATATGGTGGATATTGGGCTTCAAGAAGAGAACAACATAAACCCAAGGCAAACTGGCAGAAGGGCAAATGAGCAAGAGGCTATAGAGAATTCAATAGAGCTAGCGGGATATTGGTTTAAAAACAAGTATGACAAAATACTTCTTTACACAGCAGACAGTGCAGTTCTGATGGCTGACGGCCCCAGGAGGTGCTGGAGGCACAAAGTGTCAGCGGAGGCTGAAAGGGAGTAGGCAAATCCTTGGACAATAAGCCCTGAAATGGGTACTTAAAGAACAGGACATGGTGATATCACTAACACCCTAACAGCCATGGGATTGGGAAGGGTGTGGAGGGCTGCAGGCAGCAGCCTGGATCGTGTGTTTCCTGAGCAGCATCTCTGCTTGTGGAGATCTAAGAGACCACAGGGCAGCCAGGACTGTGGTCCTGACCTTGGAGGACACCTCCTTAGCTGTCATTAGACAGAATATCACACTGACCCTCGCAGTTGGAAATCCCACGCAAGGTCTGAGGTGCAGCTTGGACTGGGAGGCACAACGCAGAACACACAACGTGAAGAGTGAGACCCAGCCATCGTTCTCCTTGGCTTTGCAAGCCCGCTCCCAAAACGGTTCCAGGATTGCGTCCACCCTTGTGCTAAGAGGCTTTGTCCTGCTGGAAGACTTTGCACCAGCTGGCATGGGTGGCTTCTTGCAGTGTTCCCTCTGGTGCTGCCAGCCAGGACTGGGCAGAGTCACTGGTGCCACCTCTGCACTGATCCTTAAGTAGGTGACTGCTTTCAGGGGCTACTTTTTACTCTATTTTCTCACGTTTTGCCCAACCTTCTTCTTCTAGCATGGCCCATTGGCACTTTGGAGAAAGCGTGAGTTGCTTCTCCTGCACGAAGGAGCCACTGCCTTTTCCTAATGTGCAAGAGAACTTTCTCACTCAAATATGTTTTTTTTTGTTGTTATTGCCCCAAAATGGCATATTTTGTGTTTTTTCTCTGCAACTTAAAAAATTATTCAGTGAAAGCAAAGAAGTCCAAACAATTTGTTTTAAGTCTTTCACTTGAGAGGGAAAAGAAGATAGAAGGTACCTCTCAAGTTTGCTACAGACCGAGCCAAATAACGGGCAAATGCTTCCCCTGGAAAGGTTGGAGATGGCTCAGGGAAGCCAATGGTGTTGCCCAAAGTGCAGAGTATTCAACCAAATCCTGCCTGTTAGAAAAAAAACCAACCAGAAAAGGAGAAATCCCTCAGCCCCACGTCCAGCCACCCTTGGCTTCCCCTGCGTCACCGCACAGCATCATTAGCTGACCGACATCCAAGGCGCTCATTAAAATCTGCTTGGCTCATGAGCGAAGCAGAGCTGTATCCACCAGCACGCCGGGTCTACTTGGGGCCAGGCAGAGCCCTATCCTGCTGGGAATGTCCCCACCAGCCCAAAACACATCCCACCGGTCCCCATCACCGCAGCGAAGCAGGAGCGAGATGTTCACCTATTTACCTAGTGATGAAATGTGGTTTTCCTTCTGTTTTCCTACTATGATTGCCACCTTGTCAAGCTTAGCCCAGAGCCCTGGGCCTCCTCTTCCTCCCCTCACAGCAGTGGATATTGCAGTGAGGGAGAAGCCTCCATCCTGCAGGCCCAGCCTTCACCTACTCTCTTATAAGGCTGTGACAGCAAAAAATGGTCTTTTATGTGCTGCAGAAGTTCATATCGTTCCAGTGTTTATAGGAATTGAGTGCAAATGAAATAAAATCAATAAAATATTCAAAGCTTTCACATTATAAGCTCGAGCGAAACTTTTTACCAAATGTTTACTGTATAATAAATTCTATTAAAAAGCCCCAGCTTGCATGGTGAAGAGGGGTGGAACATTGTCACTTTAATTGCAATGGCATAAATATTTGATATTCAGTAAATTAGATCTGTAGCTCTGAAAACATTCTTGCAAATGGATTTTTACCTGTAGCACAGTGCCATTAGCAGGAGAAAGTCAACACAGCCCCAGGGCCTGTAATTAACTCAACCCAAGCAGAACTAAACATTTTTGACAGTTTTCCTGGTCTGGAATTAACTGTCATAGCAGAGAATGAAAGGAAGTGCATTGTCACATTATGTTTACGTAAAGTCTGTAAAATGCTGTGTTTTGTATTTTTGTTTTGTTAAGGCTGGGTTTCATGCCCCATTATTTTTTTCATCATTAGAGACAAGCTTAAAAACAACTAATGATGTATTTTATATCCTCAGACTAGTATCGAAGCCTTCTGAAAAAGGGGAAGGCATTAGCTCTGTAATTCAATTTTTTCCTTTCTCTCTATAATGAAGCATGGTACACTGTGTACCGGTATAAATCATAATGCTGTGACATTTGAAGACATTAGAAACTCTGGTTTTCCTATCTGATTCAAGGTTCTCAGATAATAAGCAGTTGTCTAGCCCGTGTCTGTCTATTTTATTGGGGCTGGGGGAGGGTACAATGTATTTTTTCCCCTCTTTTCTTTCCTTTTTTTTTTTGTATTTACAAAAATAACTGTCACTCTACTGAAATGCAAACCCTTGAGGGCAAATCTACTTAATGCTTCCCTGAAAGCTACTTATTGTCCAGTAGCTCAGAGAAAATCTGTACAACAGTAATTGAAGGGATGTGTTGGGCTTTCTGACATTTTGTCCTAGAAATTATCTTACCTGAAAAGGAAAGGGGTATTTAGCAAGAGAGCTCCTGTGCAATTTTGATATGTAAGGATACTCATAAACAAGCTGATTAAAATAGATGTGGCTTGCTACATCTACAGTAATAACTCGGGCAAATGCGATAGCTTACATTAAAAGGAGAAAAACAACCTGTTTGGATGGCAAATGTATGTCTTTTGCCGAAAGCAGGGATTGCGTTATAATCTTGTCTCTTTCTTGACATATTGAGAAGACAAGCAAATAAGGAATCAAAAATGTCAAGATATTTTTTTCCCCCTAAAAACTGCCAAACAGAGAGAGAGAAAAAAAAATCAAGGCTGTATTAGTGCTGCTCTAGGATCCTTTCTGCACTGCCCTGCGCTGACACTCACCTCGAATAAAAGCTTTTATTTTGAATTTCTCGGAGAAAGAGGAGCAACCCCTCTTTTCCCTAAATACATTATGCAAGAAATGACCTCAGCGAGATGTAATTTTTATTTTGCAATTCATTTCAGCATAGAAGTCCCCCTGGTTTTACAGCACCGGGCCAGTTGCAGAATCGGGTTCACAGATGCATATTAGATTTGGTCTCCTCTGAAGGCACCCACCGTGTCCTCAGCCATCCTCTGGCAGCACTTCTCACCTAGTCCACAGCATTTTAGTTAAGAAAGAAAAAAGAAAGTCAGGAAGACAGAAAAAACACCTTTGCAATAGGGGGTCCCCATCCCAGGACAGGGATACGACTGGCGCAAGAGCCAACGAGAGACACTTGAACTGCTCTTGACCATCCAGGGCTCCATTTCAAGGGATTTCGTTCGGACTAGAAATTGCAGCCAGGGCAATGAGGAAGATTTATTCTTCTTTAAGCTGGAGCTACTCAAGGGTTAAGCACGATGCGGTGCTGGGCACCGGTGCCCGGCCAGAGGGTGCTCAGCCCCTGGCTGGACTGGCCCTGCTGCAAGACCATCACCACTCGCGAGGCTCCTGCTGCTGCACATCTTACTGAATTAAGCAAATTACGGCGCGCTGTGTCTTTGCTAAATTAATTAGCTCAATTAGGCTGCGAGGGATGGAGAGGCGCGCGCGTTCATTTGTTCTCGCTTCTCCTCGACTGGATATCCTGGCGTTTGGACGGGCGCTCGGCTGCTCTGTGTGCTCGGAGCCCAGCTCCTTTGAGCATCCCAAGGTGTTGCAGCATTGGGAAGCACGAGAGCCCTCCTGGTGCAGTGCCAGGACAGCGGGGACATGTCACAGCACGGTGCAGGACATCAGCTCCCAAACATAAGGAATGTCCACAGATTTTCTGTAGCTTCCCACTTGCCTCCGGCTACTACTCAGCTTCTCAGCACAGGTCACTGCAAGAGAAGCACCTGGGAAACCCCAAGATCAAATACACTCAGTTCCCGCATTTGTCCATGATGAAGAATTTGGCACGTGGGGAAGAAAGCGAGTTCTGATTTAGTAAAAGAGAATGCAAGATCTATCAATACTTTTCAGTGGCAAAATCTCTGATATCCATGGCCTGTGGAAGCAATCAGGAATGTCATTTTTCGTGGGGTTCATCAGAAACAATAAGACAATTTCTTATGTCTTATCCTTGCCTAGCATTAATGATCACATGTAAAGAGCCCTGAGAGCAATTACCAAAGAAAACAATTAGGTGTCAGCAAATAGATTCATCTCCACTTGATTTAAGTGCCTATCTCCTATGTCGTTAAAAGGGAGCTGAATGTTGACTCAATTTGAAGGGCTGTACCCGGCAGCTAGACAGGGACCTGCCAGTCCTGCAGGGTCTCTGGCCGTGATCCATGGCCAGCGAACGCATGTGGGACGGATAGAGCAGAAAAAATAAGGTGAAAGTCAATATAAATAGGAAACCTGTTTTGGATCAAAAATAATCACCATGGAAAAATTTCTCTTAACATGAAGCATAGCTTTTTTTTTCTTTTTTTTTTTTTAATGAAGAATAAAAATGTTTGCATGCATTGGAAAAACGCAGTCCTTTCTGTGGTGCTTTATCCTCATCACACACTAGAGGCTAAGATATATAGCTAAGACTCCAGAAGCTAAGACACATTCTGAGAAATATTCCCTGAGAAAAGCTGTTCCTCAGTGGTTCTGACCTTGAAATCCAAGTGCCTTTTGGGGTGTTCTCCATGCCTAGAGTTTCTGCTGTGCCCTCCACGGTCATGGGTGTTACTTTCTCATTCGACCTGATAGTATCAGCAGCAGCTGTGCCTCTGCACTACCACAAGCCACAGCATTTAGCTGCTTTCCAGGCTGGTAGCAAACCAGCCCTTCCTGACCCACTTACCCAGCAGGAGGGAGAGGACCCTTCCTACCACGCTGGGCTTAAGAAGAGAGGAGAAAAGGTGACCGACCATATGACCACCTGTTGTAATCTCACTCCTTCCTTCTGCTTGAACTCAAACAATTGCAATCAGGTTGGGAGGAAAAGGCAAGTATTACCAAAAGGAGAGAAAAGACCATTTCTTGTGGGTTAGTTTGAATCCTACATAGTCAGTCTGCTTTGCTTTTTTTTTTTTTTTTTTTTTTTTTTTTTTTTTTTTTTTTTTTTTTTTTTTTTTTTTTTTTTTTTTTTTTTTTTTTTTTTTTTTGGTGATTTTGAAATCCTATCCTCACCTAGTGGTTGACTCTACCTCACCCTGGCATGAGGTTCAGGTTCTTTCCAAACCCGTACAACAAACTGAATGCTAATGTATTTTTCCTCCTGCCCCTGCTTTGTCCCCATCCCAGCCTCTGACATCTACCAGAACAATATTACCCTTCTGACTGCAGAGAGGAGAGACTCACAGAACATGTGAATCACAAGGAAGTGGTTTCCCTAGTGACAGTAACCACATGAAAGCTCTCACCATTTACTCTCACGGGACCTTTTAGCACTTTGGATTGTGGGGAGAGTAAGAAAGCCTGTAGAAAATGCTGTGGTTGGTAAAGGAAAAAGCCAGCCCTGAAATACTAAATGATATTGACCACCCATGAGAAGACACCAGCTCCTGGGGATTTTCATGAGGTTCACCTGTACCGTGTTGAACTGCATGTCGTTCTCAGGGTCGGTCCTCCAAGACAGTGCACTGGAGACCTCAGAAACACACAACACGGTCCTTGTACTGGCATCTTATCCCTTGCAGGATGATAGGCAGCTCCCTTGGGCTTACCAAAGAAGACACAGCATCCACTTATTTTCATATCTTATTCGCACATTGGCATTCTCCCTTTACAGCACCATATGGGGGAACCAGCAGGTTGTGATGAGTGGGACAGTGATGAGAGGTACCACAGCTGGGGCCATCATCTGGGTTTGCATGTGCTGGAGACCAGTATGAACTCTGATGTGGAAGTTCCAGGGTGCTTGGAAAGAGCTCAGCAGTAGGCAGAGAGACAGATGGAAAGGGTGAGTAGACAGCTATCAATGTCTTTGGCTCACACCCAGGGTTTTTTCTCCCATCTCTGAAAAATGTCTTTAATTTTTCAAAGCATCTCTGAAAGCAGATGAGAGCAGTGCCCAGAGCGGTCCTGCTGAGACACCCCAGAGCACTCCTGTCCATAAGAGAAAGAGACACAAGGAAGACAGCATCCCTTACTGGAGCAGGACTGTCTACCTCTCCTGTGCTGCCACCCTGGACACATTAGCTTAATAATGAGCTTTTTAGCAGAATTCAGTGAACAAAAAGAGATATACTTGTCGTCATGGTGACAAAGAAGGACCTTCTGGAAAAGGGGGTTGAATGAAGAGAAGAAGGTTATTGTGTGGAGCAATGAGGCATTCACTTGGAGCATTAGCACTACACAGGGCAGGCCATAGAAGAGGTCCTGCTAACTTCTGGATGCATCAGAACATTTTGGCTCCTTGTTTTCACTGAAAGGTCAAGAGGAGAATGGAACTTGTTTTTCACAGGCATTATTTGATGTCTACCCCTGTTCTCAGAGAACTCTGGGGAAACTCTTATATTCCTGGTTGGTAGATGCCTGAACATCACCGGCTGCATTTCTTTAGGAGGTTTCAAGGTACTGAATTCTGAGCTTCAACTGCCAACTGAACAAACCCCAAATAAGCCAAAAGCATGCATCTCAAAGTGTACTTTGTTCATTTATTTTGACAACTCTAGTGTTTCTTTAATTATTTATAACTCTTCATACTGTACTGGAGTAGATTTTTGTAAAAATAATGAAGTCTTAGTAGTATAGCATCTAAGATCAGATCTGCAGGGGAAGGGGGAGATAGACAGTCACTCTCTGACGTGAGCAGCAAGTAAAATGTAGGTTGGAAGCAAGTTGTTCACTAACAGATTTCTAGCGCTGGTGCAAGAGAGGGACAGCCCTGGGAAAAATGGCATTGTAAGGGTTAAAAGGAGGTTCTTTTTTGGGGTAGAGGGTTGTCCCATAAGAGCAACTTCCTTGGGAAACAGTGATTCAGCGACAGCTGGATATTGCACAGCACGTATTGATCTTTGGAAAGCTATCAGTGGGGAAATAACGATAGAGAAGTAAACTATTCTAGGCAAGATGGTACGCACTTCAATGAAGTGCACACCTGTTACTTGAGTTCCAGGAAACGAGGAAGAAGCACCTCGGAATACTTAATTTTGCAGAATGGCCTGAATTTCATTAGAATTCAGGGTGCACTAAAAATGCTGCCATCTCAGGGTGGCCTGCAGCACAGAACCACCATGCCCCAGTCTGTTCCAGTTTGAAGATGGTCACGTTGGTGCTGCTGGTGGGGGTTAGATGTGGTAGAGGGTGCACAGAAACACTGTGGCCACCGCAGACCCAAACCCATCGACAAAAGGTCTCTCTCTCCTCCTCCTTCCCAAACGCATGCGCAAGGCATACGCTTATTGAAAAGAAAAGCTCATTCTAGCAAGCAAATGCTAGAAGAATGCAAACCCACAAAGAGTTTATATATTTAACCCACCCCAGGAATATAATTATTCTTTTTAATCAAGTCTATTCAAACCAGTTATTACTTTATTCTTCCATTTCAATAGCAGAATGATTAAGATGGGATCTTAAAGGAATTCTTCACAACAATAATAATGTCTCTTATCGCAAGAGGCAGTCTCTGCTCTGTCCTGCAAATTCTCAGCATTTAAATATTAAATATATTCAATATATCAAAAACCTCCATTTCATTCTCACAAAAAAACAATTCAGAGGATATGGGGAAGAACCAGAAATGGTCCCATTACTGTCAGTAAAAAAAAAATTTAAAGGAGTAGAAGGGAAAAACTCTGGAATACATAACAAGCCACAAATGTAGCTCCTGCTCCAGAAGTCCATCTTCATAGCAGAGCAGGGATAAGGACATTATCCTTTCGAAGACTCATTTATTTATGTGCACACTGTACATTATATAAGAGTCGGGCTTTTTTAAACTCCCAATTTGTTGTCGTCTTATTTTTCCATGCACCATACAGTGGTAAGAACAAAACTTGAGCTGCATCCTATCCAGGACACATTTTTCAAGTTTCTCAAAGCATATAACAGAACAATAAAAAGGGAGAAATTAGTGAGTTATGAATAAAATCTGTATTTTCTCCAGCACGAGGGATATCTCGGCAGGAATGTCATAGTTTAAAGGAGAGCTAGGTAGGTGCAGAGGGAACACAGGCTGGTCAGACTGGGCCGGCCTGGGCACTCTCAGATATCCCAGCCTTTTAGGGACTGCCCTTGGGACATTAGCTAAGCTTATATTTTCTGGACTGTTTTTTTCCTCCTGCCGTTGACTTAGGCAGTGAAAAGATATTTTGGATAGCATGGTATGTATCTTAAACGATTTATTCTAGAAGAGATCTTTTTGAGCCTCCACTTACCAACTCGTTAGGTCAGATTATTTCATGTGTGGTTGGTGAAGGCCTGGGTATTACCAAATAAAGAATAAACGATAGAGAAACAAGCAGGGATTTCTAAGTCTTCAAAGCTAATCTACTAAATGACTCCTGGGATTGGGCTCTGTCCGTGGCTTAAAGGCTACACAACTGGACTAAGATCCCAGAGCTGTGAGGGTTTCACATCACCCACTAGATGAGGTCTGCACCCAACAGGTGATGTGAGGAATGTGGCTGGAGACAACATGATGTTCATTGGCAGCCCTCATGCAACGTGGGCCAGTGGTGCAGGGCTGGATGAGATGAACCTTGGACCTGTCCCACTGCCTGTGAATGCCAGGTGACCCTTTCAAGTCTTGAAGGCACTGTAGTACTCCGGAGTGTCCAAACTCCAGAGATGAGGGAAGCCAAAGCCTTTTCACCAACCTGAGAGGCCTTTTTGCCCATATTCCTTGGTTCTGTTGACTCCTCAGCCCACCACAAACGCTGAGGGAGAAGGCACGTAGTCAAAATGACTGCTATAGGGCTGCAATGCCTGCACGTGTTCAAGTGGTCTGTCTTGATGGACCTCACAAGGAAGCTTGTGGAGGAGGCTGAACATGATTACCGGAGCTGGAGAAGAGCCAGGATTCAAGGTCTGCTCATCAGACTCCACCATGAGAATAGCACAGATTTGGGGCTGACATCTTAATCCCTGTCCAGGCAGATATCTCAGTATGAAGAACTACAGATTGAAGCCCTTCAGCATCAGATGAACATCTGAGTGTCTCCTGAGTGAGTGTTGATATAGCTCAACTCCACTGAGCATGTAGAAGTGCAAAGACTCTCAGAGCCAACCAGTCACTGCAGCATATGGTAAATATTCTGACCAGCAACTCAGAAAAGGAAATGCTACAGTTTGGGGGGTTTATATGTCATTATTCATATTTGCTCTGCATTTATTTTCCGGGAAGAAAAAGAACAGACTGGCCTGTTCATGCAGAGAAGGAAGAAATCTTTCGGGTGCTTTGTCTGAGGGCTGTGAAGAGCTCTGTGCAGGATAGCAGATGTCTCCTGGGTGCAGTCTGTACTTCAGCAAGACTCCTCCCAAGATTCAGCCACAAACTTCTAGTGCAATCTTGCTTTTTTTTCCCTTGAAATTCTTCTCTGGGCAGTTTCACCCATCCACATTTCCATGGTATGAGAGGGGAGTTTCTCAAGTGAGAGGGGCACTTCCACAGAGCAGAGGAGGTTCCATAAACCAGAAGGTCTTTCTGTGATTCAGGTAATACAGTTGCCACCAGAACACATTCAACATATCTATTTTAATCCATGTAGCACACAGGCTGATCTTGTGTGTCTGATGCACCAGATACAGCCTAAGATACAGAAGAAGTTCTTCTTGAGACCCTCAACCTCTAGAAGCACCCATGAATAAATCAATACGAATTGCATTAATAGCCAGACGGTGAGACCGTGTGTTCCACCTGGGTGAGCAGAACTTTAAGTGAAATGAGAAATCAAATATTTCTCCACCAATCTTTACCAGGCTCTTTCCCTTTGCATTGTCATTACCTGTATTGATCTTCGCATTGTACTTGAGGTTAAACAAAGTCTCTACTATGCAGTCCTGTTGGGATAGGTGTGAAGGAGGCAGGTCCTGCAACAGGTGACCCTTGTGGAGGACATCAGGCCATACATCAAACTGTCTTTGTTCAGAAACCAGCTGCCTTCACACTGAACCTCTCTGTCCTCCTTCTTTCTTCTTTCTTCCTGCCCTTCCTCTGTGCAGAGCTGGGACCTACTCCCCAAGGAGACTCCAAGACGGAGATATCCATCGAGGCCCAAAAAGAAGGAAAGCTCCCCACTATGAGTCAGCCCTCCATGCCAGCCCTCCAAAAAGCCCAAAAGCACTGAGAAATATTGAAATCCGTCATTCCTGAGAGTGTCCATTGCCCCTGTGTCACAAAATCTGCCTCAGCTGTGGCCTCCTACCTGGCCCCTTCCATGAAGAGCAGGGGCAAGAGGCCAAAACCCAGGTCTAGATCCACGGACCCCAAAACAGGGTGGGCAACCCATGCACATCCCAAGTGCTTGCCCATCTGCACATCAAAGCCCATATTATTATTAGCGATCATTATCGTAATTCAGCCAATTACTGTTATTACAGATAGCATAGAAAAAGGTTGGGGAAAAGAACCCAACAACCCTTCCCATTCTGTATACAGTTATGATATTTTCTTCTGGGCTCTGCGAAACATTTCCAAGTAATTATACCAAGAGTAGAGTTGAAAAGGAGCTGCACACAATTGTCATAAAATGTAATTAATTCCGAGTAATCCACAATGGAGAAAAAGTGCTGTCGAGAGTAAATTGGACGGGAGACTTCTGTGCCTGGGAGATGAGGTTTTGAAAGGCTGCTGACTAATACAGCACTGACCTGAAAGCAAATCCTTACATTCATGCTGGACCGGCTGTTTCCATGGCAACAGTTGTTATTAGTAACTGAAAATGTATTGCTGTTACGAGTGGCAGCATATTTTTTTTTTCAGTTGAATTCAAGAGCAGCTGGGTACTTTGCTCATGAAGATGAAGTGCTCAGGTCGCTGCGGCACTAATGCTGTGCGCTGCACCTCTCGTGACACAAACCTTACACTTGCGTGCGATACAAAGGGATGCGGGGATGGCTTTGGGGAAAAGGCCTCGGAAAGGAGAGCGTCAACGGCAACTTGCCTCGAAGAAATCAAAGGAAAATATCTACGGTCGTCATCGTGCTTTAAATTAACTCCTTAGGGAAATTCCCGGGGGATTCAGGCTGAGCGGAGTGTTCAAGTAATAGGTAAATCCTGTTAGGAGCTAACTGAGCTTAGCCTGACATCCCAGGATGTTGCATTTGTCTCCTGAGAGGTGCTGCTGACATCTTACCCCTTAAATTAAACAACCGCCTATGCACTATCCAGGTACTTGCCCTGATAGCAGCATTTTTTTATGAATTTTGAGGGAGCAAACTTACGGAGAAAAGCTCTTCCCTGTTTCAGACCTGGGCAACACTACTGGCTTTGACATCATTCCCCTGGCTTTGAAGCACAGGACACGAGCCAGTACCACCACCCTTAAATGAGCTGTTCCCACCAGTGGTTGCCCCAATCTCCTTCCAACCTTGTACCCCTCAACAGCAACTGAAATGCAGTGGTTGGACCCCAATTGCAGCTAGACCAATTTAAGCTCCATCAGGTAGCACCCGTGGGTGATACACCGGTATATTTTTCAGCCCCCCTCTTCAGGATGCTATGAAGGCAGTCCAGATTTACGCCAGCATAAATGAGAGGAGGCTATAGCCAAGGAAAACAGCAGTTGTCAAAGTTGCTCGTGTAGGCAAAATCACATCCGTTGTATTGTATGAATGAGTCTGCAAACAGCAATAACATGTTCAGGAAGCAAATAAGTTACAATCCATAATCAAAAATGTTGCAAATTACATCCTTAATAGATTACATTTATAATCTACTTGAAAGAGATCTTTAGGCACTTAATTGACATATTCCAAGATAGCTATAACATATTGGCTAGTTAGATACCAATTGACATACTTATTAAATATCAATTAGCACATTCCATAATTTGGTACCTAATTAGCTTGCTATAGCTATTCTATCAAATGCCAATTAAATGCTTGAAATTTCTTACAAGTTGGCTGTACTAAGATAATAATTAAGAATGCATTGCTTAAGTCATTTTTAGTTAATTACATGCAAACTAATTTTGGCTACACACATTAGACCTTTCAATAAATCCCTCTTTATCAGTCAATTGATATCTAATGGACTCATTATTCATTTCCCACATTTGAATGAAGGGCTGCTCTGCTCTTCTCTTGGTAGTTGTGTTTAAATTTAGTTGTGTTCAGCAGGAAGGACCTAACTCTCCCACATGCCTCTTACCCCACTGTCTACAGTGGAAATGTGAGATCTGGCTTTGGCACAGATGAAATATCCCATTCCCAGCTGGCAGCAGTCCCCATCTCTGACCATAGAGGTCCGGGCAGGTGATGGGTGTGCAGAAGAGCTCTGAGACCCTGTAACTCAGCACCAACTCTCTCTTAGAGCAGATGCCTGCAGACAGGCGAAAAAGCACTGGGGTGCCAGAGAAAGGATTTACCATAATGTTCTCGAGCTCAGGAAAAAAAAGGGCTACTGCTCTGAGGCTGCTCTGTGGTGTGGGAAGAGAATGTGGAGCAGGGAAGGTGGTGGAGATCCTTCAAGCATCTTGGGACACTATGGTACTGTGAACTGATGCTGGTCCAGGGCAGGGACATGTCTTGCTTCCTGAGCTCTTTGTATCCCCTACAGTAACTGAGCACCACTCAAAAATTAAAAATAGCACATGATATTAATGCCTTCTCTCCTTTCCCAAGCAGGTATGAGTCAGCTGCCTGATTAGACTATTGCCATATCTTTTATGTCAAAAGAATTTATTGAAAAAAAAGCACATAGATAGACAAGTTTTGCATATCCTTCTGGGTGTGATGATTTCCTGATTGACTTGTTCCTTGCTGGAGAGAACTGTACAGTGTTAGCCCCAATCCTCTGATCTGCTATGCTTATATCCTGCCTGCTGCAGCTCCTGTCCTGTCATCAGCCAGATGTGCAGCACACTGATGTTGTTATCCAACATCCCCAGACTTTCCATGGGGCTTTTTACAGAAAGTTACTCATTTCTTCTCCTTCACATAGCTAGGAGGAAGAAGTTGTCCCTCAGAGTATGTTCCTAGAGATGCTTCCAAGTGTACTCCTCGGGATGTGCTGTCCTTCGGATGTGGTGTTCAGAGCAGAGATGATAATGGTAGGTGACTGGGTGCAAAACTCATGTGTGCAGGAAGGGTGGCTTTGCTAAAGGTAGTCGTGGTCTGTTTAAATTTTATGCCACTTGTTGCAGCCTGCACAGTAGCCACCTGAGAAGGGCGACTCATCTGCAGCGTTTTTATGAGCCTGACACACCATCTGCCTCCAACCACTCAACCTCAGCACCCAGGAAAATTTCCTTTCAAATTCTGCAGGGACATATTGCCTTGGGAGCAGCAGAGAAATGACATTACTCAAGCCTTAGGGAGAGATTAATCCAAACCCAAGGGAGAAAAGGAATAAAAAAAGAAAAAAGAAGAGGGGACCCACTATTTGCTGCTACTGAGTAATCCTGTGTGAGGCATCAGTTAGTTGACGCTGTGACACCAGTTCTTAATGGGAGACCTATGGGCTGATTGCTTAGGATAATTTCTCTTACAAAAGCATCCCGCAAGCCATTTCTGGTACATATGTATATGTACAATATATAGACATGACACCTGAAGCATGTTAGCATATGTATGTGTGAGTACAAATATATATGGACTTATATATGAACACACGAGGATTATGCGTATATTTACCCTAAACATTTGTAGTCGAAGGGTCTGTGTGGGATATAACACTGTGGATAACATGGGAGCTGGGCCAGGAGCTGGTGCTCCTTCTCTCCAGCATTACCTTCTCCCAACTGGTTGTCTGCCTCTGCCATTGCTCTTACCCAGAGCACGGTTCTGTGCCAGGACTGCTGCACCCCTTCACCACTTGCATTCTCCAGCAGGACCTCAGCAAACACATCTCCGTGTTGGTATGTGTCTTCATGCAGTGGCACGACCTCACTCCAGAACTGTGGTTGTAGTGGGGCTGCTTCCTCACCCCCTTGCATCTTCTGGGCTTTGCTTTCCACACCAAAGCCCGTCCGTGCAGCCTATCTGTGCAGTGGCAGGATGTGTCTGGTCCATCTCTGTGTGCAAGTGAGGGGTTGCGTGCTCATGTTAACAGCATGGTTGGGTAAGGGGAAATGCAGTTCACTGTGTGGGGCTTGACAACTGCGTTTCTTCCATCGAGCAAAGCCAGAGCTGGAACAAATGCCTTTGTGGTGACAGAATGAAAGGGCTGCACAATTTTTTCTTAGTTTTGACATAATGAAAAAAGGCTTTTGATAAAATCCATTCTGCCCTTTGAATGAAGTTATTTGTTTGGCTAAATGCACTGACTCCATCCAAATTATTTATTAGACCTACTTGTCATTGCAGGCAACCTGAATTCCTGCAGGGCTGGGGGCAAGAGGAGGGTTCAGGATTAATCTTATCAACTGCTAACAGAACAGATAGACCAAATTGACCATAAAGAGCTAGTTTTTGCTTTAAAATAAAAAGAAAAAAAGAAAAAAAGGTTAACCATTGGCCAACTTGCAGGCCCAGTTTGGGATCTGAGAGTCAGACCATGATATGGCTGTCCCACAGGTTCATGACACTCATGACATAGGAGCTCATTGCTGGGTGCCTTTACAGCTACAGTCGCCATCCCCAGCTTTTGAGAGGTTTCACAGAGCAGGATTAAAGAAAAAAAAGAACTGAGGCCATGAAAGAAGGATTCCAGCTCTTCTCCCTGCAGCCTAAGGAGAAGTGAAGAAGGGAGTAGACATCTTGAGTGCAGACAGGAGAAAACGAGAAACAGGAAATAAATAATTTCAGAACTCACAGTGGGATAGACAGAGAAATAAGAAAATGAAGTAAAAAGGGATGTATAAGGGAAAAAAAGAAAGCACAGAGTCAGGCAAAAGGATACCATGATTACAAAGCAGGTTGGGGAAGGCCTCACAAATAGAGGTTAAAGAAAAATACTATAGAAGTAAAGAAGGAAAGAACAGCAGAAGTGGGAGACATGTTGACAGTTATTGTGTTATCATGTTCGTGGAGGTGATGCTGCTGGATGCAGGGGACCGGAGCCAAGTCTGACACAAGACACAGTGTGTTTGTGCCCTCACCACCTCCACATGCTGCTGCCAGTGCTTGGGAGATCCCTGCAGGGCACCCTGTCCGATGACTCCTCACCACACGCTGGATCCCCACGACGTGATCCTGGACCATTTATCACGTCTGATGTGTCAGAGCCCACTCAGCCAAGTGAGTGCAGAAGCTCTCACCCAACCTGTGAGTACACTAAGAATCACGAGTCGATAAAACCTTGGCAAGCGCTGCCTGACTCATAAGAGGATGCTGAGACCCCAAGAACTGCTTTGGAGCATTGTTACACCTTTGCACATCAATGAAGTGAGTGAAGTCCTCAGGAAAACTGATGTCTCTTTCTTGGTAGAAAGAAAACCATTTAGCCCACGTTATTTGAGAGAAATACATCTGCTCTTCTGAGAAGCCAGCAACCCTTCCTGCATTAAGGAGAAATATTGCTTGAAACTGTTCTCTTTTCCTAGACAAATAGTAATGATTCTGCCGAAAAGACCCTCCCATGTTTTCACCATTCTTACTTTGCCACAGTCTGGTGAAAGGAGGCCCAGAGAGAATTGAGTTTAATATGTAGGTAGAGTATCCGTTAGTACATATGGGTCAAAACATCAATATTTTAAAACTTTCAAGTAGCCAAAATTTAGTATTTTGAGGTGCAAAATCACCTCTTCTTGGGCAAGATCAACTCTGGCAATGTGTGCGAGGGAAGTGGGCTGGGCAGAGCGATAGTTTATCTAGGTTACCTTTCTGTTTAATAAGACTTTTCCATTGATGGAGGATAAAATTTTACACCACTTTTATTTATGTCCTTCACTGATTTGGCCTGATCTCTGTCACTGTCAGTGGAAACTACTGACATCTGAAATGCTGCTGACTCTGAGGTTACTGAAACTAAACCATCACAAGCAGCCACTCATGTACCGCGTGGAGGCAAACAGCCCTCTCCTTCCTCTTCCTCATTGCTTGGTGCTTCTCGCTCAGGGTTTCACACCTTTATTTCAACAGACCCTATCCCCTTGCTCGGTGGTGGTGGTGGGTGGCCAGCAGCAGGCTAGGATGGGCTTTTCCACTCCGCAGCGACTTTCGAGTTGCGTTTTTCTTGAAATCAAGGAAAGTGCGTCACAGGGAGCAGGACCTTCCATTTACGTAAGGGGAAAAATGATATCAGTTTGTTTTGCGGCTCTGCAGTTACAGGAATGGGACAGCTCTTCTCCTCCTCCTCCTCCGAAAAAAAAATACCCAGCCAGGTCATGGCCTGGTAGCACACTTACCAAAATTGAGAGCAAATAATGCAGAAAATATGTGGAAATTACCAGGCAGAATGAAAACAGAAGAGGAAAAGCGTACAACTTTTCATATTTGTTTTCGGTGTGAGGAAACCACATTACGGGAAATATTTGCCATGGGGCTATTAATAAAACTTGCTGAACAAATATCGAGCTACTAAACAGTTATTCCCCACATTAATAATCAGATATTGCATAATATTTAATCTAATCATATACCCTGTAACAGGGCTAGCTGTTCCTTTGCTTTTAATTATAGCTTTCATTTTAAGCTAACTGTACAAATTGGCAAGATTTATGAAGCATCACTGAATACCATACCTCTGCCCGCCTTGTGGCTGTGCAATTAAAATGCTCTTTTTTGAATAGTAGATTTTTTTTTTTAATCTGATAAGAAAACCTTGATGTCCTTCGGACAAATATTTTACGCTCCGTTCCTTTCTGAGCGAACAGGAGCGCACGGGAAATTGAAACCAGTTTGAAGTCAATGCACAGTAATCACTGTGGAGCTTTGTTTGACTCTTCAGAGGCAGCAAAGAGAGCTTCAGTATTTTATGAGCGTTTGCAATCAGATGGGCCATTGTTACTTATTCCTCATGTAAAAAGTTTCTGTTTTGCCCCCTTTGCTTCTCGTGAGCAAGTTGACAGCTTCTGTAGGCAAGTTGCCCCAAGCCTACAGCTAGCGGTTGCACAATGAATATGGAAACTGAGATGTCACACAAGCAAGTGGGAAGCAGGATCCTCTTCAGACTGTCTGAAGACTCGAGTTTTCTCTGTGCATTGGAGCAGAGTTCTTTGCAATATCTGTGTTTTCAAGGCTCAATTGTGGGATCACTGCACACACATGTATTGCAGACATTGTCTTTGCCTTACAAAAGAAATTCTTCACAGAGATGACACAAATGACTAAGAAAAACCTTTCTTAAGGGAGTCAGTGGTAAAGACTTAGCTCTTCTCTACTCCATCAGCAAAAAGCTCCATCAGATGTTTGAAATGGGCAACGAGCTGTCTGACAAAACCTGAATATTTTTTTCTCCCTTTCTCTATGCTTTTGAGGTGGAAAGACTCTGCTTTTCTTTTCTGCAGCTCCCTACTAGTCTAACTGTGGAGATCAAGCAATCTCATGTTAGTGCCTGCCTGGGTTCACCGAATTTCTACCCAAATGAACTCTGGCTCACATGTGGTCTGTACATCTAGCTTTGCAAGCAAGAAAACTATTTTTGGTGCATAGGAGATGCTCATAGGAATGGTTCATTGCAGTGTGTTCTTTAATGAGTGTTAAGACTGGCCAGAATGGTCTTGAAACAAAGCAGAATAGGAAAGTGCATCTTCTGGTACGGGTGGAGATGGCAAAACACAGGCAAAACAGACTGTTGCCCAAATCAGCAAACGAAACTTGGACATAATCACAGACAGGACACTCAGGGCTTATAAAATGTCCTGTGCACCCACAACAGCTCCAAGGGACAAGACTTGGTCCTTCCACTACCCTCTTTTGCAGAGCAAGGTGGAGTAGAAGCTTTCCCTCACCTATCATCACCTCCCATCAGTGCCTCCCCTATACCTGCAATCTCTCCCTGTGTGGAAAAGCAGTACTCGTGTGGCCCCGCACTTGTCCAGGACTCTGCTCCCTTCAGTGCTCCCAAACCCTGCTCCATCTCATGGACTTTCACGGCTCCCCATGTCTTCAACAGCCCTGGCACCTTCCTCTCTAAGTTTCGTTTCTGAGCAAGGCAGCCTGCCCTGACGAGGAAATGAAAGCTAGAAGAAGTGATTTCCAGTCCCAGCAGCCCCCTCACATGGTCCCTTCGCACCCTGACAGCTGTGAGGTGGGTGGCTGATTCAGCTCCTCCAGGATGCACACGGCATCCTGCCCATACGGGGATCCCGTGTCCAGCAATGTCCATCACCAGGACAGCAGCAGAACCCTCTGCCATTGCTCTCCTATTTCCTGCCTTGTCCCTCTCCCTTGCAGCTCTCCTTCCTCACTGTCATTGCTGCTTTTAGTGTTTTTACCCTTCTCTGTCCTCTCATTCTTTTTTGTTCTTGCTCCATTTCCCGCCAGGTTTTCTTCCCTGGGCACCTTGGAGACCTGCCAGCTCCCTGACCTGCTGCAAAGCTGCTCATTGCTGGGGTTGTGGGAGAAGTGGGTACTTATGAGTTGCCTTTTTCTCTGTAATTGGGATGAGGTTCTGGAGAGAAGATCCCGCTATGAAGTTCTCTGCTGTCCGCTATTGTGGACAACCTTGAAGGTGCAAAGCATGGAAAGAGCAGCATCTTCCCCAGCCAAGATACTCTCCAAGTAGCTTCAGTGCTCTCCAGCACTCTCCAAGTAGCTCAATTACAAGTTCTGTTTGTCACATCTCAGTTGACCACAGCTGGGGTCATCAACCCACTTCATGTGGGTTCCTGTATACCTTCCATAAAGCAGCTTGGGCTTCATCTGGACATATGAGAAGCTGAAGGAACATGTCTTTGTTTGTGAATCTGTCCCAGTGCTTTGAATGATCACCTTTCCTGAAAATGTGTGCCTTGTTCTCAAGTTAAAAAATACCTGTCTTCAAGTTCCAAACCCTTGTTCTGTTTTTTCCACATGAGATGTATCAGCTCTTTGGTACCAGACACTAATTGACTCAATTTCCATTCTTTTTGCTAAGGTAAACAATGAATTCTTTAAACCTCTCAATTGAGGACATTTTCTCCAGACATCTCATAATTTCAGTAACTATTTTCTGAATTATGTTTAAAAATCTGATTCTAAGTATAGTTGGCAGAGCTCTATACAAATCTACTGTACCACTGCCAACAGTGCCGGGAATAGAGATAAAAGTAAAACTCTCTGTTCCCCCTGCTTAGTTGATGGAGAAAATAAAAGTGTTGCACTGTGACAGCAGAAGTTCATACTCAAGTGTTTGGCCATCTTCTGAAGAGAGTGGGCTATGGGAATATCCTCTTCTGAGCTCCTATTTTCCAGGAGATCCTTCTTTCCAAGAACATGCTTTTTCACATGCTTTTTTCTTCCTGTGCAACTTTGCACATGGTTGTATTTAACTAATTTTCTGGGTTTTTTTTGTTTTTTTTTTTTTTGTTCTATTTTTACCAGGGCCTGTCTCAGGGATCCAGTGATCCAGATGGCTCCATATGGCTGTGTGTGGGACTGTGCCCCTGTTAGCTATCACTTCTCGAGGCTCTGTATCATCTACAGGTCTAAGGAGCCACACTCCTGCTTTTGTCTCTAGGTTTTAGATGAAACGTCTGGCATTGAAGATCCCTGTGCATAGCACCAGGTATCTACCAGGCATCTTTCCCCCTCTCCCTCCCCATAGTGACACTTCCCTTCAAGCTATTCAGCCCTTTCCTCTGTTTTCTCTCTTTTTGCAGAGCCTTTCTATTGCTTAAGGCACTGATTTGGTGCTGCTAGTGCCTACTACCATGGAAGGCAGGTCTGCAGCCTCCATAGATGTGAGAAGATCAAGTTTGGGTACATGCTGGAGGTTAGTCTCCGGTTATTATTAGAAATCTTTTTGATGTTGATCGATAGCTGCAGATTTGTACATGGGTTGAGACTAGGAGGCTCCAGCAACTGAAGGCAGCAGCACATCAGCTCACACTGGAGAGCTCTGCCTGAGACAAGGAGTGTGAAATTAACTATTGAGTGTAAAACACAGAACGGAGTTTTATGATGCAGGCCATGACCTGGAGGAGAAAAACATTTGTTTTCAGCTCTTTTCATAGACTTTGTTGTGTTCATAGATACCATCCTTCCACTTTGACCTGGATAAGGGCCACTCTGAGAATGGCCTGCAAACTGCTTCTGTCCAAGGTTCATATCCCTCTTTGGTCACCAGGCTTTGCTCCAGTCAAATGAAAATGTAACTGCCTTCAAGGCACATGGGAGAACAAGTACACTGCATGAGATGAAGCAGGCTGAGATTTCACAGATGGAGAAGGATGGGGAGTTAGAAAAGTGCAGCTGCTACTGGTGAGAGGCCCATTCTGCACCTAGTTTCCATGCCAAATAAGGCTAGCCTTGGGATGAACACAACACAGTTTCACTCCTTAGTTTGGGCTTCATCTCTATTTCAAAGTTTAGTCCAAGAGACTAAAACTCTCATCATCCACTTTATCTTCTTCCAGCACAGAATAATTCTTGAAGCACAGTGTGGAAAACAAGTCTTTATGTGTTTGTAGATCTTCCATCTCCCTCTTCTGCTCTACCTATCAGGTATCTAAGTACCAAAATCCTATCTGAATATCTGGATGGCAGTCTACCTTCACTTTTTAAAGAGAAAAAAAAGAAATAAAAGAAGAAAAAATGAGATACTGGTTATGTAGATTTAATTAGAATAGCATCTGGATATGATTCAAACCTTTGAGGGATAGGTGGAGAGCAGAAACAAGCAGAGTCCACGTATGCTTGTTGACTGCAGTAGTCATGTATCTCAGGCAAGGTCAGGAAAGAAGAAAACCAGGGAAGATTATTTATCTGAACAGCTTATATGAATAACTAGAATTATCCTGGAAAAGATCATGTTAACATAGGATTTTCAGCATGGTGATGAGACTAGAATAGAGACACGTTTGAGCAGTTAACCCTTCAGAAGTGGACAACCAGTCACAATGAGTCTAGCAGAGCATATCTAAATCAAGCCTAGTGTGCAAGCTGAAGTGGAAGAAATAATTCCAGTTATATCCAGTGCTAAAAGACGCTGGGTGATTCTTGCAGTTTCGATATATTGTGCAGCACCCTTCTGAAACTCTGGTTGTCAGTCAAGCTTTCTGGAAAATGTGTCAGAAGTTCAACATGAGTTATGGCAAGACTGAAGAGAAACAATGAGAAAAAGGAAATATTTGCATTCTCCGTGGTAGTTTTAGTGAGGTAATTACCACAAAAAGCAGTTGGGCTAAATTCAAAGGAAAAAATGGCAGTGCTGATGGATTCTTACTTATCATATTTGCATTCTCATACCTTGATGATGTAGCAGTGAGATGTAATCTCTTCAGAAAGGCTCTACTGACCAAAGGTGGGCAAGTCAAAAAGAGCAACATCTGCAACATCTATTAAAACGTGTACAAGACTTTGTAGAAGAGTAACAAGGAAGACTCCCTGTAGCAATAGACTGATGGGGCCCACGAACATAAGAATATCTGTTTTGTCTTTTTTAAAAAAAAGAATGATATGGTAAACTAAAATGTACTTTGTCATATGACAGTGGAAAAAAAACCATAGTTACTCCATGACACAAAGCGTTTCTATAAGCAATTAAGTCTCTGAATGAGTATGACCTGGGCTGCAAAATGAACTAGGAGATTGGAGAGAGAAGTAACATTAAATTAAATTTCAGAACAATTTAAAATCTTCCTTGTAGTATGTGCAATGGTGAAAACACTGCACACTGTCTTAGAAGATCTTGTTTTCCTTCCCTTCAGCCATTAATGTACTGTGTGACTTGCAGCAGAAATATCACTGTGCTCTACTCTCTTTCTCCATTCTCTGACTTTTTAATTCAGAAAGACTAATATTTTCTGCCTGACTCCATTGGGGTCCTCAAAGGAAGAAAGAACTTTGCCAAAAATATATTCTCTAAAGGTTAAAATGTAGCTTTCTGGAGACTCAAGATGAGTTTTGATGCGTCTTGTGCAGAAAGAGATTTTTAGAGAAAAAAATAAAAGCACCTCTGTTTGATATCCTTCAAATAGAAGGTTTAGTTTCAAATTAAAAAAAGAAAATGTCAGTATAGTAACCACAAAGGCCTTTTTGTTTAATAGTCACAAAATATTTATAAAGTTGTAGCCAGTCCAAACTGAGTGAACAAATTTACAGTTTTTCAGATTTGGACTTTTTGGTTAGTTCTGTTCTGCACACAAAGGAGTTCTCGGCAGTGAGCCGTGGCATTATGTAAGACACTGAAAACCTGAGAACAAGCAGTGGGACCTCCCATGAGTCACCTACCCTGTCCTTCCTCCAAGAACTATAAGAAAAGAGCCTGGAGATGAAGTAGGTGAGGGAGTTAGAGAAGGGAAGAACAAGGCCTAGCTGTGCATGGAAAGCAAGAGGCAGAGTGTTTCTTGAAAGAATGGAATTAAAACCTCCATGAAGCCAGAACTATGTTAATGAAAGGGGCCCAAATCATCTCACTTTGGCATGTGCTATGCATATGTTATATATAATATATCTATATGTGTGTGTATATATGTGTGTGTGTGTGTGTGTATGTATATATATTATATATATATATATAATGTAACAAAAAAGTATGTGCACTTCACTGCAGCTTAAGAAAATGATCAGCAAAGCTAGAGAATCATTTTGGATTAACTCTCATCCTCATACGTTTGTCCTTATAAAGTATTCTTAAGCCAAGGGCAAAGGTGTTCTTTTTTTTTTCCAGACTAGTGGGGAGTCATGGAAAAAAAGGCACCTTTTACCTTTAAAGACAATAGGGATTTGGTGGGGTTTTTTTGCAAGGCCCAGAGATTTTTGCGTGGGATTCCGTTCCCAAGCACAGAGAAGAGAATAAAGACTTAACATGTCAGCGAGAGTAAAGAAAATGGAAAATAACAGCACAGGCCAGTAGCCCACACAGACTCAAGAAAGTCTTGCTGCTGTCTGCTGCGTAGAGTCACTAATAAGCCATGCACAGACCCTAACATGGAGCTGCAAGGTCTCAGTTTGTATGAAACTCTGCTGTTGCTTCTTTCAGAGCTTTTCCTCGCTCCAATCTGCATGACTATTCATATGGCCACCTCATCTCTGCTGCTGCAGGACCTTGCCTGAAGAAGCTGAGCCACAAGCTGCAGAGAGGAACTGCTTGTGCTGCAGCTGCCGGGTGGGAAATGCATTACGAAAACAGACATTAAAATACTGCTGCTCTTTCCATTTCCTTGCTGACCTGAGCACATTATGCCTACATCTCTATCCCTGCAAATCTTGAATTAGCAAGTTGCCAAGATGAAAAACCCAAACCATGAGAGGAAGTCCCCTACCATGTAGGGACTTCCATGGGATTCGGTTGCCTTGAAATTTGGTTGTGGATTTGGCTGAACCTGAGGTCTCTGCAGGCCTCAGTGTCTTCTGAAGTGTCTGTGCCGGTTTCTTGAGGACTTAGGAGGGAAGGAAAGCTCCTCTAGCTGCATATTGACACATGTACATTTATGGCACCTCAGATAGCACAACTTGGATATTCAATGTTAATGGGGGTTGAAGCCCAGCATCACTGCAGAGTGAGAGAGCCCAAAGCCACGGAGGAGATTTTGAAGCTGAGAGCAACTGATGGAGCTGGACTCAGACCTTGAATTCCCTCCTCTTCATACTCATGAGCTGCTAGGGTAGTGATAGGAAACTTTTCTCACAGCATCTGAGCTGAGCTCCTACCTTCTCAGAGATGAACATCTGAAAACATTTTATCAATATCCCCAAAAGCTGGTTTGGTTTCATTTCATCTCTGCACCACTGTCACCTTTATTCAGAGGAATTTTGAAAGAAAGAATTTTAATTAAAAAAAAAATAAAGGAAAACAGGTAAAGAAAGAGAGAAAACACTTTAAAAGGTGTAAAGGGTCGAAAACATAGATTTACCAAGTAAACGCATCAACTACTCAGAAGAAAAGGAATGGAAAATTAGGGGGGTAGGCGGAGGACACAAAATATAAGAGAAACACCCTGAAGAAAAATAAGGCTTATAAAAAGGTTCTGAGAATCTTAAACCACAGTCTGGGATCTTTCATTTCTAGAGCTGTGCACAGAGGCCATCAGAACTTGCATACATGGAGCCTCATCCTGGTGGGCATGATGCAGAGACAGATGCGAACACTGTTGCTCATCCCAAGTGCGTTCCACCTTTCCCTGGGTTAGATCTGATTTTAGTTCCTGCTTCAAAGACGTGCCAGAAGGCTGATGGTTTCAAAAGACTGTCTCTGGAAGGGAGCCACACTATAGCACCAGATCCCAACAGCTAAGAGAAAATAAAGCACAAGCCTGCGCTAGGCTTCCTGTTACCCTGTATTTATCATGAGCTGAACCTTGTGCTTTTGAAAGGCTCCATCTTAGAGGACTCTTGAGTGCTCGTTTGAGTCCACTTTACTCCTTGCTGACCACAGCAGGCAGGGATTGAAGGCTAGGTGAAGAAACGCTTTCTTTTCCATCGGCCACGTTACCATTTACGATTGCACTTCATGACCTTGAAGGTCTTTTCCAACCATAACGATTCTGTGATGGAGTAGCTGCTTCCATTGCTTGGCAAGAAGCAGCAGCGCTCAAGCCTTGCTTGCTGCAGAGGAGCATTTGCCCAAAGACTCTATCCAGAGGCCATCATTGCTGTTGTGGACCCACCACCTGAAGAGGCACGAAGTTGCCCAAGGGTGAGACAACTCCTCCAGGCACTCTAGGCAAAGTCACTGCTGAAACCACCCCCAGTGCCCACCAAACAGCCCGTCATCCCCACTCCCTGCCAGCGGTGCCTTGAAGTGCCATTTGACAGTGCTGAGACATTGAGCTGAGAAAAGCAGCACAGGCATAAAGTGAAAAGGTCATTTGGTAACATAGCACTCACTTCCCACACACCGATTTTCACTTCGCTAGAAACTGTTAATAAGTTACACCCTGGCTAGCACGAGCCCAGAACAGTGCACACAGAAAGCACTAATTAATGGGGTTTTTCAGTCTTGGTCTGAGATGAAAGTAGTCATCAGAAAGGGGTGCATTGGAAGTAAGAAAAAGGCATCTTCAGAGAGCAGGCTTTATTTAGCCACAGAGAGCTTGACTTAACGGAAAGTTGCAAGATTCTGTAAGCTTCAGCTTCTGCAGGGGATGCGTTTCCATGAGGGGCAGTTGTCAGAGCATCCTGGAAAGGCATGGGTTCTTCATGCTCCAGCCCAACCGGGGATTTCTTTCTACATGGGGTAATGAAAGGCTGGGAGAGGAAGCTGGTCCCACTGAGGGTTCATCCTGATGGCGTACTCTGTGATTGATCACGATATAAAATCTTCTTTGGAGATCTTCAAAACCCGTTTGGATGCAGCCCTGTGCCATGTGCTCTAGGTGACCCTGCATGTGTAGAGGGGTTGGACTAGATGACCTCTGAGGTCCCTTCCAACCTTAACGATTCTCTGATTCTATGAAAATAAGAAGGCCCTGCTTGGAACTAGGAGCCAGCCCCTCCATCTCTCCCCTGCTCTACTCCATACGTATTCACAGAGCAATTGGCTTCAGGCACAGGCTCTCCTACCTTTTTCTGTGCCAGTTCCCTTGTGTCCTTCCCAAAAGAGCAAGCAAACCAGAAGAGCGCGTGTCAGTACCTCTGGAGAGTAGCCCCCGTGTCTCCTGGCACATGTCCCACAGCAATAGGCTTCCCAGGAGCTCATGCTACATGCAAAGACATTCTCAACATGGCCATGCCAGACCTGTCTCCCCAAGCCTCCTTGCAAGGGGGAGGAGAGATGGCACAAGAACCTGGGAACACAGGTTCTCAGTGAATGGCCACATCTGGTGAACAGACAGGTCTAACTCACCAGGCTCTGCCAGCAATATTTCCAGCAACAGTCATGGTGCTGCTGGCCTTGCTGTCAGTATTGCTTTCTCTTTGAAGGCCAGAAAAAATAAAAAAGGACAAAAAGGAGTACAAGATGACTTCAAACATGAGAAATTTCCTTAGAAAATCTTTAGAAATGTTATTTGGGATCACACAGCATGCAAATTTTTGATCAAAATGAAAATTTTAATATTTTTTTTTTCAATATTCCTATTACCTTTTTTGAATAGTAAGTGCAGGTTTCTCAGACTCCTGTTTCTTGGTCCACTCTGTATCTTCAGGCCCCTTTCTGATCTTAAGACTCAGCTTGATGCAGTCTCTTTTTGCTAAAGATCATGCCAGCCTGGGTTTGCTTTGGGTAGACTTCAGAGAAGCATCTGGAAATTATCAGGTAAAAATGGAAAGTTCGAAGCTTTAGTACCAACACCATTCAGGACTCCATGCTACCGATGAAGTAAATAAGTAAATAGTGAAATAAATAAGAAAGTGTGTAAACCTCTTCTTTTAAGAAGAGTTTCAGCTCACGTCAAAATGTTTGTGTTGCACTTCCTAAACTTGTAATTACTGGTAGCAAAACTGCATGCTTGATGATGTCTCTATAAGGAAAACTTATTCTTAATTTTTTTTTACCTTCCCTATGAGACGAAAGATAAGGATGTAGCTGATGGGATCAAAATATTTCCAGTCTTGAATAAAAACCTCAATCAGAACACTCAGTTTCAACAAGTATTTCAGTGACAGATGGGACTTCCCATTACAGGCCGCTTCCTCCAAGAGAAGGAATCCACTAATATCGGAAGCACAATGCACGGCCTGTACAGCCTCTCCATGCTCATCTGGTCTCCTTAATATGTTGAACACGAAATTCCATCTGGTAACCATGTGCATTCGAAATACATTTATGTGGAGACAAATTACATAGCTGTAGGAGGCATTTGAGCATCTCCATTGACAATGCCATCAAAGCCTGCAGGAAATGGGTACAGAAAAACCTTGCCTCTGAAATAATACCAGTTGCATGCTCTCTCAAATGAGGATTTTATGAGACTGTGCAAGATGGAGATAGTGAAGAAATAAGGCTTTGGTTGTTTGGTTCTTTTATCAAGCTGATCATATCCTGCCCTACTTACAGTAGGGTCTAATGGGCAGTGAGGGAGCAGCTGTCTTGCAGGCTCCTGTCTGTGGTAGCAAGTGGTAGTGGGTGAGTGATGGAAAAATTGGAGGGACTGACGTTGGCAGATGACTCTCAGATAGCTCCTATTTGATCTGATGTACTAAATATGATGCTTTTTGTTCAGGTACCATACTTTGATTAGAGGCTAAAAGCTGCATGCCTACTTAAATGTGTGAGCAAATATAGTGAACTGTTTCTTGGAAAGCCACCTCTCACAGTTTAATTTATCTCACTTATCCCTCCAGTCTGGCAGTTTGTAAGTAACTGCTATGATCAGAGACAAGTTATTTCGCCTTCTATCCGGAGGCAAATAATAGTTCCACAGAAAGGGATCCGACAGTCTCTGAACTCGGTGTTTCTCACAAACAGAACATTTGAAAATGGTGATTCAAGTGCTGGGTGTTAGGCGAGGAGTCAGGCTTTGCTTTTTATGATGGATCTGCTACCTGGACCCAGGCCAGCATGAGGTACCTCCTACCAGGTACATGCTGTGGTTAATGAGACAGTGTCAACACTGCCATCGTTGTGTTCTCCATAACAGGAGCTAATGGGGCAGCACTTCAGAGCAAGTGATGCCATGTATGTAATTGCTGGAAGGACGTGTGAATTTAATAGGGTTCCGATTAGAAAGTAATCAATAAGCTTGGGCAATAGCTCTAATGAAACTGCTATAGTGAGGAAATAGTGGATAGCAGGACTATTTTTTTTTTCAAAACAAAGGCTAAAATTCCCAAATTGGGCTTTTTCAGATACCTTTGAAGGGGGATGAATAGATGGGTTTATCCTTAGGAGAGTGCAGTCCCTGAAATTAGGATTTACAGGCATTCAATCATTTCAATGTAAGGTAATCACCTTTGACTCAGGGGCTGACATCTGCCGTGACACTGAGTAAAGCTGTTCCTGCACAAGCAGAAAAGAGAGAAGCTGAAGTCTCTCCAAGCCCATTTTGAGAGGTCTGGATGTCAGAAATGAAGACAACAGGAATATGGCATCTGTGCAGCTTGCAGACCTGCAGATCTTGGTGGCAGGTCCTCGTGGTTGAAGGCAGAGGGGTGAGGAAGGGGCTGGGAGGATCAAGTCAGCCCAGCAGTATTATTTCTTTGCTAGACAACATGAAGGTTTCTGTATTGCTTGCTGTGATCCTCACAGTCGATCCATGACCTAACTGGCCTGGCATGACTTTGCTCAAGAGTTAATATTGGAGCAAGAAGGGAGTATTGCACAGGGAAGAATTTCAAGCTGTGTTTTTACAAGGTGATCTCTTGGCTGCAAAAATACACCTGGCTTCGAGTGAAAGCCCAGCTCAGAGAGCTTTAAAACACTGCCTTATGTCACTGTTCAGTGCCCATGGGACATGTCTCCTGGGATGTCCCTGGGTTGGGGGTGAGCTGGCCCAAGACACAACAGCTCCATCTTCCTCTGGACACCCAAGCTATGCCCAGTTATGCACGGCAAGCTCTTTGTAAAGGCACATGGGAAGAGGAAGCATATTAGATCCTTTTAACTGAATGACACTGGCTTAGGTAACAGTATTTTACTCCCCGTGGTGTTAAGCAAGTCATAAATCCTTTGAGAATTGAAGTAATAGACATAAACCCTCCCCTCTCTTCTTCCCCCTATGACTCCACTCTTCTCCACTCTGGTATTAATGGATATTTTAAATCTGGAAGGAATTCAAGAGTCTGTAGTAGGTAGTTAAACATCCAGATGTATCAGTAATAATTATGCTCAGCTTGGGGAGGCAAAGCACTTGAATAGCAGGCATGGTTTCCATGGACGGCTACAAGATTATAAACATAAAATTTATAAGTGGAATGGGAACATTTGGTTTATTTTCTCTTCTCTTTACAATCACTGCAGTTTAAATTGAAAACAGTGAAGGGTAGCAGAGCCAGGCAACAACCTGAAGATTGTAAACAAAATAATTCATGTCTTACTGATGGGATATGGTCATATAATCAGTAAATTAATTTAGCCTACTCTAGTTTCACCATTAACTTTCTATTTTCTCATTTCATTGGCATTTCCCTACCCATTTTATGTCTCTCCTCAATACATATTGTGCTATAAAGCAGAAGCAAATATCTTGAAGGGTAAATAAAGAGGTAACCAGTCTACAAAAAGGATGTTATTGAGGTACATTAACTCCTACTTACTATCTTTTATGCTTTTCTTGATCCAAGATTCATTTTTACTATTTGGTCTGGTTCCAATATAAAAATAAGAGGCCAGGACATTAGATTTTTACACTGTGTCCTTAGTACCTAATGGCCCTAAATGTTTCCTTGGGACAAGACAAACATTTATGACCTGGAAAGGAAGGCAAGGCTTGCAAAGCTGATGGTATGAAATTAGGGTGACTCAGGACAGAAGCAGAAAGATTGCGTCCAAAGACCTTCCTGAGCATGCTGCAGGCAGTTGCTGAGCTCATCCATGGGCTGGCCAGAAAGGAACCAATAATTCATGCTGATTTTAAGCCATATTTACTATGAAACAAACCAGACACCTGACATCCATGTGCAAAACCTGTTTGTGCAAGAGCACATCTGTGAGAGTGTGCAATTAGCGCAATTATAGAGCAATTTATATGTAAATGCATGAACCATCAAATGTGCCTTCAGTTAATTTGGGCATGCACTGGAATATAATTCTAGAGGCTTTCTCTACATTTTCAAAATCTGCTCCTTAATTATTTAATGCAAGTGCTCACACAATGCAAACCATGTTTTAATCATCAGCTTGCAGTGCTCGGACATGACAGGGAGCAAGGACCAGTGAGGTGCCGGGAAGAGGAGTGTATCCATACGCTCTGTATGGATATTGCCTGCTAAGGTGGCTCCGTGCTGGAAGGGATCTGGCTTGCATGAGCCAGCTTGCTGTCTGGCTGGACTGCTGTCTTCCACCAGCTCTTCTAGAAGTGAGGTCTGTGAGGAGATGCGTGAGCCAAACACCATGCCCAGGCCCTATTTGCAAGCATGAAGGAGGTGCTGTGATGTTCCCAGGTGAGGGTTGGATAAAGGACGTCTCTTGTCACTCGTCATTACTCGGACACTGTCATCCAGGCCAGGAGCATGCTCGTACCATCTAGCTGATGGTGGGCTGATGTGGGCTGGCCAAGAGGGTCTTCTCTCTGGGCAAGAGTCCTGCAGTGCGTCACCAGATGTTGGCTCCTCCTGCTCCTGAATGGGGCAAATGTGTCTCCTACTCCAAGACCGAAGGACAGAACCTGCACCAAATGACATCTGAGTGTCTCTAACTGCAGTCCCAAACCAACTGCACCTGGCGGTCACTGCCACATCTCAATTCAGGGTCACTGCTGCAGTTCAGAAAACAGATTTTAGCCTGTTGCAATCAAGTGTGACCCGTAGTGATCCAAAATCTGGGTCAGATTAAGGCTCTTTCCATCTACAATAATGAAATTTGGGGAGTAAAGCTGTGAGCTTGCACAGGGAGAAAGTAGCAACTGTATGAGTGAAGTATGCAAAATGTATACCCAGGTTTACCAAAAAGGGTATACATTTTGATGGCAAGTGTATTTTAACTTTTCAACATGTAAACAACATTCTGATCTGATGTGATCAATGCTGCTTTGCAGACCACATTTGGTATGGTGCTATATATAGAGTTCCTGGAGTTTTATTTAATAGGACGGTACATTTGATCCTAATGTGCCATCTCAGAAGTAATGAAGCAGAAAAGATCTTTATCTTCTGTGAAAGTTGCAGTTATTGGCAACCATTCAGAAAAGAAAAAATAAAAGTAATTGCACAATCTTTGGAGATATTGTATTGCTAACTGATTTCAGCGCAAAGGTTGGGTGGTTTTCATTCTGAGTTAATCAGGCAATAGGCCACGTATGTTGCAAATACATCATTTTCAGCCACTCTCTAGCTATTGACAAATACAAGTGCTGGGGCTGCTGCCTGAATGAAAGCTTTCTGTGTCTTAGGATTCTTCTTTTAGAGCAAAATAAATAAATAAATGCACAGAAGAAGGAAGACTTAGCAATGTGCTAAAAGCATCCCTCCTCCTAAAGTACAGCATGGTTCACCGTTCAATCGCCTTATTTTTGAACAACCGATGCAGATGGCATGGGAACTCGTATTACTCAACGTGCTAAATATAGCGCTAAGAGCAAAGACTGGGGGCTAAATTTGGAAGAAGGACTCAGTGATGCAGTGACTACATTTTAATGAAGCTACCTGTAATGCAGGAGCCGGACACCCTGTATATGGTTTTAGGAGAGATCCCGCTGGCCAGCCCTGAAGAATACATGGGTCAAGTGGCCACTTAAGAGTGGGGTTTATAGAAGAGCAAACCAGGAACTAATGAAATGATATGAAGTGCTGGGAGGGGGAGTGCAGAGCTAGCTCTGCTCCTTGAAGCTGTGTCTACCTGACTCCAAACTGGTGGAGAAGGAGTTCTCCACCATGTTGGTACATCCAGCCTTCAAGGAGAGCATACTCATAGGGATCCACCCATGCTGGCAGGAGGAGGCAGCTTCAAGCCTTGCAGCTGGGCAGAGAGAGTTTCTTCTGCTAATAGGTATTTTTATATCACGCTAAGTAACTCTTAGGAGGAAACTGCGGCTATTATAGAGAAGGGATTATAGGGATTTTGAATTTGTGCTCACCAAATGTTACCTCAATTTCTCGCATCTTTCCTGTGAATCTAATTCTACGATCTGTTTTTACACTAGGCCCTTCCTCATTTAACTGAGGGTTGCACAAGTTCACCTTTCTTTTCCTCTGAAGACTTTAAAATACCATTTTCAGAACAGCAGAAGCCCAGGATTATGTCCACAAGTGCATGTGGAAACACAACTGCTTCTGTGCACACTGGGATGTGTGGTATGATGCACTTTACACGCAGGATTCGACCAGATGTGTCCGGCCTGAAGATGTGAGGAACTCCAGGTACTTGGGTGCTCAAGTGGTCATATTCAGGTTATATGCAGGCCTTACCTTCCTCTACATGACCAAATCAATATTTCTGCACCTAGAAAAATTATGCAGAGTTCATGGGAAAGATGATGAACAGGTGGTGGAGAGTAAGAGCTTTACAAAGTAATGCTACATCTACAGTGTCTCACAGGGTCAAAGATGCAAAAACTCCACCATCTTTCAGCGATGTTCCCAGTATTTAAGCCAAACTGAGCCCTTTGAGTACACATAGTCCATTTGTGGGCCACCCCAATAGGTCTTAGAGAATGATTTAGTTCGGAAAAGCCCTCTGGGATTCTCCAGGGCAATTTCCAACTCACAACTTCAAAAGGCCAGCTTCAAAGCTAGGCCCTGCCCAGGTGAGTCTTGAAAATCCCTGAGGATAGGGATTCTTGACGTCAGCTTTCCAGGTGTACATAGAATGCATGTAACATGAAGTGCATTTACACTTCCGACCTTCTGCACAGGTCTTGGTAAACTGGCCTAACTAGAGGTTCTGCTGATGTTTCAAAGTCTGTGGGAATAACTGATTTCATAGAAACTACAGTAATAAGTGTCACAAAAACAACTCCTTCCCAACAAGTAGGACACTAAGCAAACAGCATCATGGTGTTGGCAAAGCTCAACATCACATAGCAGAGACATAGGCCATGGGCACCATGGGCAAGGGTCCAGATTTGAAAATGAGACTACAGACTTCATGGCAGGAAGTTATAGATCCTTGATCCTCTCCAGGCTGCATCTTAACCTAACAATATGTGTTTTGTGCCTCTCTTCTGTGTGAGAGCTGTTTAGCCTGCTATGCAGATCTTTCCTTGGACAGTATCCTGGACATTGGTAGTGACAGAATATCTTTTATTTTTAAACATAAAATTTATATATTGAAAAAGGTAAAGACTGGACTATTTTCTACTCACATTTCCAAGCGAAGAGTTACCTTCCCCCTATGTCCCTATTAAAGATACTTCTGTTGGGCTATGTAATTACCTCTTTTCTATAACACTCCCAATGAAATCTTAAATAAAAAATAATGTCCTAGAAAGGTAAATTATAATCCCACATTTTTTTCCCAGCTCTTATTAATAACTCATCTTTGGGAATATTTGAGATCTTGATGACTGGGTACCTGCACTAAGTCTCCTTTACAAAGGGGGAGTTGAGCGCAAAAACTGTCTTTTAGCACAAAACTTGTCTTCTGCAGAGCTGTTAGTTATGCAGCTCTCTAAGGTCTGCTCAAGTCCTTCTGGCTTTTTGAGGGTATTTTCCGGGAGTTTTTGGGGCTCTGCTGGTTTGAATCACAATACTCTGAAGTTCTCCAAAGGCCCTACAACACATCTAGCGGCTTCCCCTCTCCGCTTTGTCACGTAAATGTCAACGTGAATCATCAGGACAGAAGCAGCGGTATCAAAATGGCTGGGTTTCCTGCCCTGGTGATGACATTTAGAGCATTATTCAAGCCAGCTATCTTGATAGTGGAGACTCAGGCCATTGTCAGAGAATCCGAATCACTTGCGAGTGGCCTAATCACCAGGCGTGCGGTAAAGGGCTCCTGATAAACAAATCTGTGCCTAAATATGAGATCATCTCAACGTGACTCAGGCATGCAGACCTTCCTTGGGGTGTTTGCAGAGTCATCTCTGTTTCCTGCCTGGCTGCAGCAAGCATCAAGGGAGTATGAGTCTGTGCTACCTGCACAGACCCCTGCCCACTGTACCCACGTGCATGATCATCACAGCCACTTGTCCCCCTTCACTGCCTTGCTCTTGGATTGTAATGGTAGTTCTTTGATTTTCCACTGGAGAATGACTGTCCTGGTTCACCCCAGTATTTAGCAGGGAGAATGCCACTCAACTGGAAGAGCTGTGTCTCATTTTCCTTGGGCATATTACTTAAAAGAGCTTTTGTGCTCCTGCTCCCTGTTTCTAGAGCTCGAGCTCTGGTTGCCATCTCAGTGCTCCCAGTGAAACCCATATTTTTCAAGGGGTTATTATAAAGAATGACAAAATGCCCTCTGGGGCAGCAGCTTGGCAGGCTCTTAATCAACCCAAGGAAGGGGACTAAGTTTGAAATGATCCATTTTCAATTATCTTCTCCCTCAGATACTCTTCTGCTCCCAAGCTTTAACCAAAGAAAGGATTTTTAGGGGAACTACATTAAAAATAAAAAATCTTCCTCCAGCCCCCATACTTACAATTATTTCTTCCATCCTAGAAACCTGGTAGAGCCACTCACTGGAGTGAACTGAGTTGAGCAACACAGTTTAAAATCAGTAAAAGCCCCCTTAGGCAACATCTTTTTAGATTCGCTATTTTCCACTCTGAAACTTCTCTCTGTGATTTGTGGCGAAGAAATCTTTCTCTATTTTTAATCACCTTCATCATCGTCTCCGCTTTATCCTTCTCCTCCTGGCTCCGAGACTCCTTCCCGGGAGCTGCCTGGCTGTCCGTCTGTCGGACACGGGGAGCTGGCTCATTTTGAAGAGTGACACATTGCCAGTTGGAAGGAAGGCGCAGCCTGGGAGTGCAGTCTTTAGCTGATAATAACTATTTCATCAACATCGACTCTTCTGTTTTACAAAGCATAATTCATAAAAAGAAAAAAAAATAACTCTTGGAGATTCTCACAATACATAAAAGCATATAAATAAAATATAAATGAAGAAAACAAGACACATTAATTACATACAACAGAACAGGCTCATCTAAAAAGCTTGCTTGTCAGTTTTGATCTCAAGTTTGCGGGTGATATACTGTTTTTTATGGCTGGTGGAAGCAAGTTGGAGAATAATCCTGTCCATAGATGAAAGGCTAGCATGGCTGGAGCTTGGACAGCAGGGCCATCCAAAGGCCCTGGGTTTAGGTGGTACAAGAGAGCCGAGCGGAGCAGAACATGATGACGTAGGACTTCAGAGAACTGAAGATTGTGGATACATTTAATGACGGGACTGGCACTTTTGAAATTCAATGTCCTCTGAGCACAGGGCAAGCAAAGGATGCACAAAACTGGGGAAAAGGAATTTAGCACCTTTGCAGCTAGCCAAAAGCTGGACAGCAGCCTTTGTGAGCATGGAAGAAAGAGAAGAGAATAAAGGGAACATGAGAGCAATCAAGCCTGGAAATACTGGTGTATGAATCAGTATCTCCATGCTAGAGGAGCTCTGACAATGGCCACAGGGATTAGCAATTATTTCTAAGTGCACAAAGAAAGCTGGCCCTGTAACTGATATAGAGACAAAGAGCTCAGGGTTGCATGGTGACCAGTATGGGGAGCAGACCCCCAACTACCATCCTAACCCACCAATGTTGACCATGTTCAGACAGCCATCGTAAAGGGTATCGCACACGAAGCACACCCTACGGGTGTGATGTCCATCCTCCTTGCCCATGACCATCTACAGAGGATAAGGTCTGACAGGGGAGTCAAAAGGTTGTGCTTGTTCCTCTCTCCAGATGGGTTTGTGCACCTATTCTTAACCCGACCAGGAGGACTTGCTCCAAATGACCACTCTTCATCAGTCACACATCTCTGCCACACATAAGATTTTAACTGGCAACAACGTGACCTGAAATGCAGTATTAATAGCAAACCAAAGCAAGACTCCCCACCATCCTACTTGAACCACCACTTCACATTATCCTTGAGGGACGCACTTCCATCCCATCCTGTGTCAGTCAATGACATCTTAAAGAGATAGAGCTGGAGAGATGGATGGCCAAAGACATATGAGCTGGAAGACGTCTCAAAAGCAAAAGAAAGAGATGCAGAGGACAATGAGCTCTAAAATTCGAAAGGCATAACACCTTGTGTGAATTCTCATATCCTTGTGTGAATTCTTATACCCATATATTCTTACAGCTGCTCCAGCTACTCAAGCCAAAGCACCCAACAGAGTGCTAACAAAAAAAAAAAAAAAAAAAAAAAAAAAAAAAAAAAAAAAAAAAAAAAAAAAAAAAAAAGATGAACCCTCAGCTGATCTCCTGAATACTAGAAAAGGGAGCACAACACCAGCCAGAGGACAGAAAAGGCTCCATTTCCAAAAGGAGAATGCAGGCCTAACGCTGGGCATACACTGTCCCTTGTAAATCCCTATGGAATGACCTCCAGAGGCTGTGAAAGGACAAATTGCTCTTGAAAAAGCTTCTCCTGTCCAGGCACAACCAAAACTACCCTGCTGTAAGAAACCAGTTCTTAACCTCAGAAAACTTGCTTGACAACCTGGGTTTGTGAAAGCAAGGTTGGCTTCCCGATTTTGGTCCTGAAAAGGAAGGTTGGCATGAACTGAAGTTTTCAAGCTAAGAATATTGTAATTAGCTACTGTTTTTCTGTCATGCAGCTCACTGAACATTTCTAATAACTGTTGCCCTGGTGCACATCTTAATGTGCCCATCCATGAACCTTGAGCCTCGTGCGAGGCGTGGAGTGAATGGTCTTTCTCTAAAATCACCTGTAGATCATGAGAAGTCCTGATGTACAGCTATGTCCCTTCAGCTGCTGCAGGGACTGACTGTGGCAGATGCCACCACTACAAGGGTAAGGAGAGAAGTGCTTCTTCAGTCACTGTCGTCTTCTTTTCATGCCATGGTGCTAGAGATGCTTGGCAATGACAACGTGATCAGCAATGGTTGCTCATCAAATGGGGGGTGGCTACAGGCTTAGGCACTCAGAAAGAAACACTGTGGACTGGGTCTAGACTGGGCAGTCACAAAACCCAGATTGATATGACCTTTACTGCAGCAAAGACAAAATTTTCCAGCGTCCTCTGTCCCATCAACACTTCTACATCCATACGGAGAGGCCTTTGGTTGTGCCCTCTTCCTTAATGCTTGCATGCAGGCACTGACATTCAGACACTCATCTGTTGTGAGAGCAGACCCAGAGGCCATCTCGGTGTCTATCAGCATGTGCAGGACATGTGGATAAACATATGATGAGCCGCGTGTCACAGCTCACTGGTGTCATGCCAGGAAGCATCTGTGTCAGCTGCTGGCAATGACTTGAGTGAACTTGCAGCTCTCCGGATCCCCGAGCTTATCAAAGACGGCGCAGCAGCCTATCGCAGCTAAAGACCAAATAAAATCTGTGGCTTGTCTCCCAAGGTCTCCCCTCGGGCACCCTTATCTCTGCCAAGAGAAGTGTTGAGGGAAGAGGACGGCCAGTTCACAACACGCCGCTTGCTTGTACACCCTGTCTGAACACAATGGGCTCTCTTCTGCTAGGCTTGAAGGCAGTGTGGAAATCTAGCGTGAGCTGAAGAGTCAGCACGATGCTCTGCTGCCCACTGGGGCTGCGGGAGTTTCCGGCAGGGAATTTTTTACTTTCTAGGAAAAAAGGATAGAGGCGGGAAAATGTGAATGCTGACTCGAGCCCTGCTGTGGGCTCCATGGGCAGCCTGAGGCTGCTCCTCTGCTCTCTGTGCCTCCTTTTCTGCTTTTAAAGAGCAGCACACTCCACCAAAAACAGGGAAATTGAGGTCCAGGAACGTCACCGACCCCGGGCAACAGCAAGCACACATTTCCTGGCACAAATACTCCCGTCTCCTCTCCTCTGAGTGCTGCAAAGAGAAGATGCTTCCAAAGACTTGGGATAGATGCAAGAGAAGCATCCTTGGGTATAGAGCTGGGGTTAGAGGGTCTGTGTAGAAGCAACACCTTAGGCAGGACTCCAAGTATTGCAGACTTCGTATTCAGAACAGGTTTGGCTTCATTGCAGTGGATATTCTGGTTATAGCTCTCCTTTCTGGATAGCTGGCAGGGGCATTTGTGTGTTTTCTTTTGATGTTAATACTACTGTGTCAGCGGCACCACTGGGAAGTGTTTTCAGAGAAAGTCTTATTTTGGGGGAAAAAATAAAAAGCCTGCTTCTTAAAACTTGTAATGCATTCAGGCTCATTTTGATTATGAAAGCTTTTTCACATTCTGAAAAAAAAATCCAAGCATTTCCCTTTTGTGATTTAAAATTAATGCAGTTATTGAAAATATTGTAAAAAATGAAGAAAAAATGAAATTAAGAACCTCTTTTAAGCCAGATGGAGCATCTGATTTTCCACACAAAAATTTCTGCCTATACTTCCTGGTCGAATTATTTTCTTTTCATGGCTGGGAAACTGAGAACGCGCTATTCATCTGCTTTTATGCGTGACAGTCACTGAAACAAATGCACCGGTGGCCACCTGGGACATGGTTCCCTCTGCCCTCAGTTCTCATAGCCAGGAATGGATGTAGGGATGTCATGAAGTCATACGAGGTCTTGGACATGTCTTCCATTTCCCAAAAGAAGAAACATCACTTTTGCCTGAAAACCAGTGATCTTAAGTTATCTACATTCTCCAGCAGGGAAGAAAATCAACCACCTCTGTCCTTGGTTTGCCAGTTTCAGAACTTGCATGGTCCCATCTGCACATCTCCATAATGAATTCATGCTCCTAGCCCCAGATGGTCTGAAAGAAAAGCAGCAATGTAGCACGAAATATATTTGGTATTGCCCAATTCTTATTTTGACCCATTCTTGCCCCATTCTATTTTGTGGGAGAGTAGCCTACCTACAAAGACAGCCTGCACCTAAACTCCATCTCTGGGCTCATGGAGACAGGGGTGGATTTACTCTTGCCTGTTTCAAATCCTATTTTTTTCCTATTTATTTCAGGTGGGGAGAACCCCACTGCTGCTCTCACTAAGGTCCATGGGCATTTCTTGTCCTGTCCAGGGAGTATTGCCCTCGTACACAGCAGAAACAACGAGCAAGCCCCACAAATGAAAAGCTCAGCTTGCCCAAGAGCATCATTTCTACCCATGTTATCTTTTTGAGAATGGTGCTAGCATGAGAGCACAGGGTTATGACACTTCCTCAGCAACCAAATATTAATATGAATGTTGATGAGGGACTGTGGCACCTGCATCCAACCTGCAAAGCTCAGGGAAGTCACTCCAGGAATCTGAGTCCTTTGGCATCCTCTGTACTGAACCTTTAGTGAGGAAGGAGATGCAGGTGGGCACTGATGCTGATGGACAACATATTTGTACCCATAATTGATGGTCCTTGGGTTCTTGGGCAACAATCTCTAAAGTTGGGCATTACATAACTACTCTATGCTGTAAAATCCTTTCCTGTGTTGCACCTGTGCAAAAAATGGAAGAGTTTCTCCATACCAGCATATAAAAAGGGTGTGAAGGTAGCAAAGAGTTTATGTCTCCAGCTGTTACTGCATAAAATTTGGTTTCTGTGCGATAACAATTGCAAGCGATACGAAAGTTGATAAAAAGAACAGCCACACTTCAGGTTTCTGCAAAATCCACCAGGAAAGGTCTTGTTGTAAAAGCCTGCAGAGATACATGAGGATTTTTAAATTATATCAGTAACTGAAAGATGATCAGATTGCCCTGGGAAAATTTCCGACAAAACCAAGCTTCGCAAACCTCCTATTTAAAATACAGAAAACTACAGAAAATTACCTAGAAATTTCAAGCTGAGCTGTGAAAAACTTAATCTGCTGGAAAGAAAAAGCAGATGTCCCTGTCCATTCACAAGCTGTTTTGGAGCGCAGCGCTGAGTACCTCCTTGCTGGCAGCAGCATTGCCACCGCTCCCGTTTGGAGCACCACAAATCCAGGGAATCTCGGGTAGGAAGGGGCAGGTTGCTTCTCCAAACTGGAGAAATACCAGCTGATGACGAAGGATCGTGGTGCTGTAGCCAGTAGCAGGTAGTTTTAAACCACGAGGTCTAGAGCAATCAGCCAGGTTTCATCAGCTGCTTCTATCCTTTCTGTATCCCCTGAGCTACGTGCTGTGTGTGCCAGGAAGCACAGCTGAGCTGGGGATGGCACAAGCAGCCTGGACCAGCAGTTGCCTCCAGCAGCGCCGTCTGCAGCAAAACCTGTTCAAACGCCGTTAAACTGCTGCGAGCTGGAGGAACCCCTGCAGGTCTCGGGTTGGGAAGTGAGAAGACTCCCTCAGCGCTCGCTGCTGTCAAGTGTTGATGCAGTTCCCCTTGCAGCCCTTATTCGGAGCAAGTTTTCCACTGCAGCAGGAAACGCTGCTACCCACCAGCTAGTCTGAATACCAAGAATGTGGGATTAATTGGCAGCTGTAAGACTAAACAAGGAGCCTTATTGAGAAGATAGGGTTTCTTGCCGCAGAAGATGCTATCTCTTCTGACATGAACAGCAGTGAAAGGCTTGGAATGTAGGAATTCCCTCTAGTTTGGTGGCCTGATCTATTTGCAAGGCTGGGATTCAAGTTAGGCTGCTGGGATAGTAAAACCTCACTCAGGGCCAAATCCAGGCCCAACCATTGCCACGCAATGATCCAGTCTCACTTAATTGCCTGCAAACCTGAGGTCTGGTTCTCTACAAAGTCTAGCTCACCCCACAGTGGAGAAGTAGATTGAGATTCAGAGTAGATTCAGAGTGGGGAAGTGGTAGGTGTCCCTTCTCCCATATTTCTGCTCCTTAGGATTCACCTCCATGGCCAATCTGGAATGCGCTGGAGCTGGTAGGCAACAGTAGTGCCCTCCAGTGCAGTCTTTGCAGAGGGACAGGGATGTGGGAAAGCTGTTAGCTTGCTGCAAGGACAACCTGTCCTGGAGCTGTAGCTTCCTCCTCAGCAGCAACTGCACAGGTTAAGCCATGTGCATGCCATGAGAGAGTCCTGGAGGCTGAGCTGGTGATGCTGCGTGCACAGACCTTTCCTGCAACCAAGCCTAAAGTAAGAGGGTGCATGAGTCCATCCTCCCTCTTTACAGCGCCTTCATTTGCCCGTGACTCATTTAGTCTGGGTAATGAATTTTCTTTATTAGTCAGAAATCAAGTCCTCCGGTGCCCTATCATGTTATCTGTGCTTCTTCTGCCTGGCCTGCCGAAGAGTGCAGCAGGGACTGGAAATCTCAAGCTAACGACACTCTGGTGGCAGTGAGAGCAGCATGGCCTGTGCTTTCTTCTCTGCAAACATCAAAATGTTCATTATTTGGTTATAAATTTCAGACTGAATCCCACCTGCTTTCTCAGAGAGAAGCGTCCCTGGATATCAGTGCCATCAGTAGGAAGGCAGGGTTGAGACGTGCAGCGTAATTTGCTTTTTGTGCATTTCTTTCCAGTTTTAGTAACAGCATGCAATTGGTGTGCATTTGTCCACATATCCCTCCACTCCTCAAAACACTCAAAAAAAAAAATACAGATTCTTCTTATAATGTGCATTTGTGCTTTTTATAATCATGTCTATGATTATAGATATTCACAGGTATGCTCCATCTGCAAACCTTGTAAAATTCCAGCAATTGTAATAACTTGTTGAAAGAGTGCAGCAGGCCAGGGACCTGAGCAACATCATCACTGGAGCCAAAACAGCACTTGCCCAGCTTGGTCCTGGCAGTGACACCAGCACCAGTGCTCGCCTGCTAGCTTTCTGTTGCACCCATCAAATGCTCCTGCCTCTGGTTGCCGAGACTGTTAGCCAGGTTAATGAATCCAGGCACAGAGAGCAAAACTGGGCAAGATCTGGAAGCGATTGGTCTGCAGGGAGTATGAGGGTCTGCAAGGTCAGCAGATCCCTGCTGTAGAAAGGCTAGATCAAGGGCTTCCTTGGAACACAGTGGAGGCAGAAAAGAGGAACTTGGATGCCCTGGTCCTGCCCATTTGAGACCTAAATACTAAAGTAGCACTAAGTCTGCTTTGGAAATTCCAGCAGAACTAACAGCTGCAGCCTTCTCTTCCTGGGTAGATGTGGGCAGGGATGCAAAGGTGGTCATGTGTACTGTTTTTTTTATTTTTCTTAAGGAAAGACACATCAATATGCTGGCAAAACCCCCCAAAAAAGACAGCACAGCTGAATGGGGTAAAGGAAAGCTGTCTCCTGCAAAAGAGGCTATTTTAAAAAATACAAAAGATGAAAGCAGTTAGATGTGAATGAGGCAGTGATGTTTAACATGCGGCAAGGGTTTCCCGGATGGTTGAGGTATATAACCCTGCCTGGCAGGTCCTCCTGTGCCAGCATAAACAGGTGCCCTTGCAGCATTAACAGGGTTGCAGCTTATAAGGTCAGGGGGAACACTCTGATCAGAACAAGATACTCAAGAAAATATTCACTGCTCAAGATGAATCATTCCGAAAAGTGAATTAATGTTGAGGAGATGGCAAAGGCTCCTGGTGAAAATAATCTCCAAAGGCAGGCTGGTGTAATAGGCTGAAGAGCTGTGAGGAAGCTCTCTATTTGCAGAGTTCAGCAACTTTGCCTGGTGATTGATAATATTACTAGGAATAGTCTTTGCTTTTCATATCATGTGCAAATCCATGCAAGGAATCTGATCCTTTTTCTGGACTTAACTGGAGACAAGCAGAACTTCACTGGAAGTGGTAACTGCTAGGAAAAAGCAGCCATTTCAGCCATTTATTTTACAGGCACTCTGGCAGAAAATATGAAAATTGAGTGCAGCTTGGTCAAGTTATGTCTAAATTTTGAGGACTCTCTACCATAGATGGAGAAAGAAGCTAACATTACACCACGTGCATTTTAGCATCGTGCCCTCTGACTCCATCATCATAGATGTAGCAGCTCTGCTGAATGCAAAGTCCCAAGCTTAGAGGAGTGATTTTCTGCTCAACATAAACTCCATGCAACGTAGACATGGAGGCCCACCTTGTGACACCCACAATGGCTTATGGGGCCATGCAGGGCTGTTGTCTCTCAGCCCTTATGGGGCTGGGGCAAGTGGAGTAGGTCTACCAGCTGCCTGGATGACGGAGCCAGGGTGTTTAGCAGACACGGAAGGACCAAAAGCAGAGGGAGCACAGCAGGATGGGAGAGGGTCATCCCACTGATCCATACTAGACTCACCCTTCTTCCTGGTATTTTCTAAGAATGGGGATGGAGCTGAGGATGGGAAAGAGGATTGATGGGTATTTGAAAGCTGGCAACCCCAACTCCACTGCAGATGCTCACCTGTGACCCCACATAGAGGAATGAGCTTAAAATGTGATCCTCCGTGTGCCGTCTCACCAGCTGGGAATAAGAGAATTGGGAACATTTACACACAGAGGGCAGGGGAATTTGCGCCCACGTATGTAGTCCTATAGGGGAGTAGGGGCTCAGAATGACACTGCTAAAGATTTCACTACTCATTCCATCTCAGTGGCATTATTTTATTCCATCTAATCAGAGCAGATGCATTTTTGTTGCTGCAATAAATTGCCCAGTCTCTGATACATGTCTGAGAGATACAAATAGACGTCTGACAGTGAATCCAGTTTTAAGTCTGCATTAAAAATAACAAGACTTGGGGACTCGAGTCAAGAAAATCACTCTTCTAAAATGTTTTTCTTGTCTTCAACAACAATTCAAGAAAGGTGAGACGTGGGCACACACTGGAGTTCTCACCAAGGACAGGATGTATTAGCATTTGGGCTACTAATTATCATTAAAACCAGGAAATCACACAGGCCTCTAGAAAAGACTTCTTTATGAATGGCACTGGGATTAGGAGGTAATAGTCCTTAAAAATCCATGCCATGGCAATGCTAGAAATTGTAACCTCTGAGGAGCCAGGTGGCTTCCTAATTACACTCTGACCCAATCAGAACCTGCTCCTGGCTCCTCACTGCCTGGCTGAAAATTGGACCCTCTTTTTCTGCTTTGACGGGCACTGACCAAGCAGGACCAGCATCACAGAGAGGGTAGATCCAAGCAGGCAATGCTCACAAAGCCATCTTTTTTTTTTTTTTTTCCTTATTTTTCTTTCACAATCCAATTCCTGCTGCAGGTATTTTGGGAACAAACAGTGCTTTTGTAGACCAAATATAAGCAGTTTGTCATTATCTTGAGAACAAGTTGTTTGTTGCTGCGGTTGTAAACACTCAAAGGACAGCTATTTAGTCCTGTTACTACAGTTAAGAGTAATTTAGGTCACTCTTGCAAGAGGTTGATGTCTTCTCAATACACTGGCTCTGGACCTTAACTCCAAGTGTTAGTGCTGGTTCTCATAGCAAAAGGAATAAGAAATATCACCCCTTTTCTTAAACACAAACCTTATGCAACCAGATACAGAGAAATGCTGTAGACAAGCTGCTTCATGGCCATGTGTGCATGAATTTGTGTTACAGAGAGAGAAATTATATCCATAGTTTCCTGACAGAACATTTCTTGTCAGATGCCAATGAGGCTAAGAGCTTATTTAACTGTACATAATAAGAGGAATTTGCAAAGTACATGTTTTTCCCCCCCATGGCAGTCTCACAAATGCAAACTCTTCTTTCTCCCAATGCTTTCCCTCTTTCAAATCAATCGCTGTCATATATGAAATCGTGTGCTAATTTATCTCCTCTCAAAGTGTTTTCAAGCAGGAGACATATATTTGCTGGGGAAAAAAATATTCTATTCTTATTCAGTCTCCTGCAGTATTTCTGGGTCATCAAGGATCTGTCTTATGCTTTAAAAGAAGAAAATGAGCTGAATTCTCCAGCTCAGGGCTGCAATTCCCGTGATGTCCCAGTGAGCTGTTGCTGCAAGAATCATTTCTTTTTCAGTGCATATTGGCATAAGCTGCATAAAGTGCACTTCTGTGCAGTAGGTACGTAGGACTGGGAGACTTTGGGTTTACTTTGAGCATAGGAATTAGAAATAGAAGCCAGATGTTACTAACTGATTGCCCATCACCCTTGGGCTTGGGCAACATATAGACTCTCAGTAAGAAGCTGTGTTGGTGTATTAGGCAGCAAAATATGCATTGGCCAAGGCCAGACACTCATGCACAGGATTGCATGGACGTGCATGGGAAAGCTGTGGCTCCTCCAGGTCTGCAGTTGAGTGTGCTTGCACCACAGGAAAAATCCTGGATTTAATGCACCACAAGAAAAATCCTGGGTTTAAGCAGTGTGAAGATGCAACTTTGGCCCTGTCCCCCACCGTTCACAGCAGCACAGACTCAGCACTTTCCATTCATGCAGCTGTCAATGTTTTTTGTTTTGTGGTTTTCTCTTTTTTTTTGGCTTATCAGTCAACTCTAAAAGACTAGCCATAATATTTGCTGGCACCCTGACCTCTTAGGGCAGAGAAAGGGCAACAAATCCCTGTGGAAAACACTCTTTGCTTTTGCAGTGGCTGTTAGTCACATACTTCAGCTGAAATGAGAAACTGGAGACACTTTGGGCAGCAAGTGGATTGCAAGGTGAGTTACTGTGAGGTTTTTTGTTGGTATAAAGTAGAAAAAGAAGAGAGGCATCATGATCTGGCGTACAAGCAGAAATTTAGCTGACAGGCTGCAATGCTCAGCATTAGCGGAGCCTCATCTGGCCTTTCCATGTCCAAGAAAGTCTGCGAAAGATGGGATCTAAGAGGAAAGAGCCCACACATGAGCACTCAAAATGGGCAGAGGAGTGAAAACGTGCAATGCAAAAGTGCAGTGGTAACAACTGGCATGATTTAGCCCGTACCTATATTAGCCTGTTGCTGGCAAAGGACCACATAATGCTTTTGAGAGCAATCCAAGGGGTGTATTTGCACTTGACTAGTGTTTGGCAGCTGGGGTGTAACAAATACTTAGCTTTCAGAATATCAAAATGTTATTGTTTTATAAAATCATAATTCGTGTGTTGTAATTAAAAGCATTTTAAGAAGGCATTGCCAATTACGCCTACCAGTGAATGCTAACACAGACATGTCACCCACATGGGAATATATCCCAAAGAAGGAAGGGATTCTGCATTTGTTTTTTCTCTTTTATTTTTTAGACCACTTTCTGCTATTTCTGGTCCGCTTGCTAGCCAAAAATATGTAGCTGAGTAAATTTATTTAGATGGAGAGGAAACAGGGGAAATGTTCTGAAATAGGAAAAGCTTTTTAATCTGGAGGGTAACCACCAGCTCTCCATGTTATTTGTGGAGACGACAGAAGCCTCTAGCTTCCGTTGTGCTGGAAATTGAAGCAGACAAGGCATAAGGAAAAGCTTTTGACTCTGTGGAGAGTTAAGTCCTGGGACAGGTCACCTAGCAGGACCAGGGGTGAGGGACAAGATATGGCAGGGCAGTTGCTATTTTTTTCAAAAAATATTGGCTAGATAGACACCTGTAAGGAATAACATACATGTAGCTGATCCTGTTGGGATCAACTTCATGACATCTCTTCTAGTCCTTCTCTCAAGGGCTACTGAGAGAAGGGCTCACCATATCTTGGGTGCTTGATTCAGAGTGGCATTGCCTGCTCATATAAATGACTGCTCACCTCCCATCATGAATTCATCCCCCTGGCATCTAGTAGACAAGATACAGATTCTAGGGCAAACAATTCTGCTGAATCCTCTAGCTTTGCTATGTGCAAGAGCCGCTACCACCAGGATCAGAATCCTACACCTTTTGCAATGTGAGGGAATTGTATCTGGCAAGGTTGGCATCTCCTTGTGGGTTCATAAGTAACCAGCAAGCTCTCAGAAAAGTCATATAGCAGCAGGCAGCTGTACGGCTGCATATGGAGCAGAGAAATCCCCAAGGGCTGGCTCACTGTGTTATGCAGTGCTGAGAAGCTACTCACCATTTGGGTCAGATTTATGACCATCTCACTTGCTTCAGAAAATAATGTTTATTTTTCCAAGACATTATTTCTTTTTATCCCAGAATAATTTCTAACCTACTTTGTAGTTAGATTGTTAGAACTACACTGTTGCCCCTGGTGTGCAGCTTGCACTCACGGGAGGGTGAGGGGATGAGGAAGCAAAGACCTGCTCCCAACTGAGCAGCTTGGCCAAAGCCATCTGCTCCACTCTTCTCTGCACTGGCTCATTCCTTACTGCCAACTCTTCAGCATCTCCATTCATGCGTCTTCTATGCTTTTATGGGAAGAAGTTTTCATTCATTTCTGCTGCCTGATAAAAGAGAGATAGAGAAGAGAGGGATGGGGCTCTGTGTTGGCCACTCTCCTTTACAGAAGCCCCAGAGATGCTGCTCTTGGTTTCCTGTCAGTCCTGTCCTGTTCTCACTGAAACTGCTGAAGAATTGGCCTTCCTGCTCAGTGGAAGTAGAGTCATTTCATGGTAATGTTCTAACTGATACTTTCTTGTACTCAGGTTCCTCAGTTCATCCTGTTCTGAGGGCAAGGTCACTTGGTGAAAGCCTGGATTCACCACAAGCCCTTTCAAGACAACCTTGGGACACTATGGGAAGTTTTTCAGCTTCTAGGAACAATACATTTTGCAGGATTATCTTTGCTCTGAAGACATTAATATTGTTCTAGCCTTTGTATAATCTATATATTCACAGGAGGTGAATACATACAGCTTGTGGGACTGAATCCAACTTACCTCTGGAAACAGACTGCTAACCAGCCCAGGTGTTCCCACTAATCAAATTAACCTCTTTTAATTCAAGCAGAAAAACACACATCATCTATCACCCCTAACTTCCTTGGGAAGTATATTTAAAAGTTCCTTTTGGTTTCATTTTATGCCAGTGGATGAACTGATACATTTAGAGCTTTTAAGCTGGGAAGATCATATTCTATCATTACATGCTGCCTATGGAGTCAGCTTTAGGGTTTTAATAAAAGCTATTTGAAATGCTCTCAGTATGGCCTGATTCCTATCTCAGTTTATATTGCTGGTGGGACTGAGAATGGTATTTTTTTTTCTGAGAAACATTTTTTTTTTCTGTCTAAATAATTTATTTTCCCAAGTAAATCACTTGACAAGCCCATTTCCACTGACACTGTTATTTCTGTTAACCAGAGAGCACTACCATACTTTTCCATATTTAACAGATCAAGGGACATGAATAAATAGCCCTTGGCAAGCAGTCTTGGAGAGGCCTGGTGTTCACCCTCACTCCTTACATGCACCTGCACATGCATGACCTACAAAACCATCTTCAGAGCTTGACCCAACTTCACACCATTTTATTGTACTGGAGAACATCCAACACAGGACCTATAGGGAGCTGCCAAATTATTGCTTGGAAGCTGGGATGCCTCTGTGCTAAATCAAAAGAGCTAAGGACGACCTAGGACACCAGCTTAATCCGTGGATTGTAATCAAATCCTTCTGGGCTGATCTGAGGACTCCTCGATGGGGTGGGCGAGAGCGATACTGCTGCTCCCCTCTTGGGATGGCAAATCTGGACGCTGGGCACAGAGCTAGCCAGCACTTCTTTCCCTGCCAGGAAAGAGAAAATCTCCCCATTCCAAAGAGAGATAATTATCCCTGATCGACCAAGTCCTCTAATCTGCAAGCAGCTGCTGGTGCATAATCATCATCCTCATTAAAAGCGACAATACTCTTGCTCCTGACTTCGCCCACACCCTCTCTCCTCATATGCTTGCTTGATGCTTGCTCTCATCTGCTCTTGCTTCTGACTGAGCGAGCTCATCCTTTTCCAGCAGCTCATTTGTCCCGAGCGCCGTGGACAGACAGATGTGGGGAGGACTTTGCCACCCACATGGCCTTTCCAGCAAACTAATGTGGGACCCCTGAATCTCACGCTAAAATTAACCATTTTTTTGTTGCTGCTTGAAACTGTGATTCAAAATTCTCTTGTATATGAACACTCCTCATTTTATCTCCATGCTAGACGTGTTATTGAGGCCCCAATATTAGAAGGTTTCTATAGAGGATGGGATGTTTCTGCAGAAAATGAGAAGAATCATTCCAGGGGAATAAATCTCTCCTGGAGACCTGGCTGGAGGATCAGCCCTGTGTTCAGAACAGAAGCTTCTTCCTCAGGGCCAGAAAGGCATCGGTTGCCTCAGCTACACCAGAACTGATATCAGCTCTTCCTTCGAATCTGCTCTTGCTGGCCTTGCTCTGAGACTGGGTATGTGGTCAGCTCTCCTCTGCTGAGGCCCAACAGCATCTAAAGAGCTGCTCATCTGGGATGCCTCTTAGAGCAGCATGGTTCCTGTCTAGCACGGGCTTAAATAACAGCTATCACTGATGCCTCCCTACGAGTACTTGTCTGTTTAAATTACTTAGTTTAGCTAACAAATGTTCTCGTGTTATTCTGAATTAAATAGATGAGCCCTTACCTAGCTCTCCGGAGCAGGCTTGTGTCTCAAACTGCTCCTTTCAGAGCAGAAACTAGAAAAAAAAAACACTTGTTGAGTGGGAAATGACCTGGTTCTGTCCATGTCTCATGGTTCACCCTGGTGCAAAGGGTCTGCGTGTATGCTGGGGGGAGGAAGCTGTTTGTGAAGGGGGAAATAACGACAGAAAGCGAGAGGCAAGTCTCATTGAATCTCAGACGCAAGGTACCTGCAGTCATCCTGCGCGTATTCCCGCAGGAACCGGGTTTTGAAGTCTCCGGGGTCAGGTTTAAAATCTCATTTTGAAGCAGCAACAGCCACGCGCAGGGAAGGCTGCTGGAAACAACCTAATGGAGCTGCTCGCTGCCTGCTTCCCCCGCCAGACACTTGTGGGCCAGTGTTGGCCCTGCAATCTAATAGCTGTGAGATCCAGCTAATCCCATCGCGAGCGCGAAATAGCCCTAAATCATCCCTGTCTGCTTCTTGACTCCAAAGAGACATTTCACGGGTGATTGTGAGTGATACAGTGTGCTGTAATGGGTGTATTTAAATGGGATTTATGGGTGACACCTGTCACATAGACCCTTCCGTCGGTGACAGGCGGGAGAGATTTACACAGTGACACGGAGATGTGCGCGCCTTGTAACAGTGCTCCCAGCCACCGGCAGAGCATTTGAGCCTTACAGCCTTTGTCAGAAGCACAAACGGGGCTTCTTTAGCCACTATATTACACGGTGCTACACAAAATCAGTGCCCAGCAATCGAGTGTGCTTTAGCATCTCTGTAGAGATGTTAAAGAGATGTAAAGAGATGTTTGGGGGTTAAAGACACTGTAAGTGTCTTTAACCCCCAAATCTCTTGCTGCCTTTCAGCAAACCTTATGGGAGTTGTTTTGATGGTCACAAAAACATGATGGGAAGAAGATGTGCTCTACCAGCTCACCTCCCCATGATTTTGCCTCTCGAGCATCCTCTAGGAATTCCCACTGTCCATCTTTCCTGAAAAGTCAAGCTAGACCTGTCATTCCCTGACCAGCCCGTTGGCCACCATACGTTATCCTCCACGCCTGCATAGACTGCTCAACTCAGTTTCCCATTCCTCATTATTCTAAAAAGTTATAACCCTTCATCTACTGCCATTTGACTTTTATTTACTTTACTTGCGGGCTCCACTGCAGACGTTTTCCCACAGACCCTGTCCACAAGAGCGTTCTTGCTTCTTCTTGCTGGAGGATTAGCAAGGATAGCTGCAATGAGATTATTTCTAGGAGACCACTTACATTCTGCTGACGTTAACTTGCAATGGCAGCTCCGTTCAGGCGCAGCAAGACTTGAGGAAGGTTCTAGTCATGATTTCCATTGTTTAAAATTTTATTTAGGGGGCTGGTAGATTGATTTTTTTTTTCCTCATTGCTCTTTCCCCAAAGATCTGTCTCTTGCTGTTTGTGTGAAGCAGTTCATATCACAGCGCTCACATCCGCACACACACACACACACACACATGCATATCAGACCACTGAAGTCACCAGTCAGTCTAAACATGCATATTGTACATAACATTTTGCTCCCTAAGCTATCAAAGGCAGCTGGATACTACCTTGGATTGACCTGTGGGAGTTGACTCTGTGAGAACATTTTCTCACTAGTGAAATGATACATTTCTTGGTTCCTTTTTTTTTTTTTTAATATATATCTTTATAATTCTGCCATAAGGCAGCCACGGATTTGTAAAATTAGACTGTCATAACAAATTCATGTCCTCATCAAAAGCTGCTGTTGTGGTTCCTTCCAGACTGGAGCATTCACAGTCTAAAGCTGCATTATCACAGTAATTCGGAAGTTCAATAGTGTTATTTTCAAAAGCAATTGCTTTTAAATGCAGTTTGTTACATAACTGCAAATTTACATTTACACCTAGCTCAAAACCAACATGAAATTCTTCAAACAAATAATTCAGCTCCTGTTCACTTTCATCTTTGCTTTTTTGTTCTAAAATGATCCATCTGCATTTGGTGCCCAAGAAAGATCAAGGTTTGAAGCACTAGCTAAAACTGTTTTATCATGGGATTTGCAAACCTAAGGGAAAGTGTATTCTACAGTTTTAGTCTCTCAAAAGTTGCTATTTTCTATGATTCTTGGACCTAAAAAACAATCTCTTCTCCAGAGAGATCCATGACAGACCATGATAGAGAGTTCAGGTGAAGGTAAGGTTTGAAGAGCAAGGGAAGCTTAGGAAGGAAGGTAAGGACATTGACGTAAACCTTCTTGACCAGTGTTCTGATCTTCAGAACACCATAATTAAGCCAGAAGACCTCTTGACACTGTCTTTTGTCTTCTGGATCAATCCAGCCTCTTTGAAAGAGTTAACCATATTCTGTTCCCTGAAATTTGGTCTCCCTTGTGTTTCCTTATCTCCTTGTTCTCCTGATTTTCCTCTTAGCTCCATAAAAAGCTCTTTCATAGTGCTGATAAGAAGACTGCCCTCCTTGCCCAGGACTTCCATGGGGAACCTCCTCTTTGGCCATGCAGTCCAGCCACCCCTTCCACCCACTTTCTGTGCTTCCACCTTGGTACTCGAGCTTATCCTGCCCAAGATTCACCTCATTTTCTCTGGAGATGCACAGCTGGGTGTACACAGCTTGGCAAGCCACGGCACGCACCCTTGCTGGCAAAGGAGAGGATCAAGCTCTTGCAGAGCACGATTCCATGACTTGCCTGCAATGTCTGCATTAGGTAGCTGTCTTCATAAATATCCTCAAAACCACTTCAGTATCCTTCTGCAAATCCACCCTGAAGACTTTCCTTCCCTCAGTGCAGGAAACCACAGGTCCCAGGTGCATTATAACCACTGCCTATCACATTAACTGATAAAGTCAGGCTGTTTGCTTGTACTCTCTTCTCTGCTTGCACTTTTCATTCTGTTTTTCCTTGTTTTAGTGTTACACTGCAAGTTTCAGAGATGTTGTCTTCTAATCAGATGCCCAGAAGCAATCAAAATAATGCTAATAACAATGAAGTTGATGATACACATTTTCAATTAGTTGTGACGGATATTTGACTGGCAAATCTACACAGGAGGGGGGTGGCTAATGCATATTTAGATTACTTCCCCCTGGAATCACTGGGAGCTTTTCCTTTGTTTTTAACAGGTAGACACAAATGCAGAAGTCTGTTATTGCTGAACCAACACTGACATGCTTATTGATTTCGGTCATGGTCAAATGGTTAGGTTTGGGAGCCTAAAGCCACTTTAATTCAAGGTGCTGGTCATCCCATACTACCATCTATGCACAAAGAGGTATATTAATTTATACAAATGTAAGTTTATATAAAAGCGGGAATTTGAGTCTGTAAGCCCGGCGCTCACCCTGCAGTTAATTAAGGTTATCACTTTATTTGTCTTTTCCCCTGTGTGGTTTTACACAGCAATAATCCAAGTAAATACAAAAGGCTCTTAAATTAACCTTTCTTTTTCCTGGCAGTTGAGGAAATTACAGCTTATTGATTATTAAATAAACTCCCTACCCAACAGCGCTCCGGCTTGCAACACAAACTGTAGCGGGTGTAGAGCTCTTGAATCCTCCTGCATCCTGGGCACTGATTACTTTATACAGACCCTTTGCCATAGATGTGCCCTATAAACTGCAGGAACAATTTTAGAATGAGCAATATATGGACTTTACCAAGGAGCAGCAATGCTCTCTTGAGAAAGATGCAGGGTGAACATCACAAGAAAGTATAGAAGCAGATGTTGACTTCTGAGTGGTAGTTTTTGCATTTTGACCCCAGCTTTGAATGCTCCCTGGTGTTGTCCTGGTGTTTATAGCTCTCCCCAGGCAGTGAACCTCATATATATATGAACTATAAAATGGAGCAAGGTAGGATAGAAAAAGACAAGACTGATGCCCAGGAACCAGTGATCCTCAAAAGACTGATAGGGATGTGCAGCATCTTTAGTGTTGTCCTCTCTTGCTCTTTTTGCCTCATAGGTTAAAATGACTACTGTTTTGAACTCCCTATAGCAAGTTTTCTCCCACATTAAGTCAGATGCACTTCTTGGTGGCTCCCTCAGCCCTGGAGTTGGTCAGACACCTATAGATATGCTTTCAGATGCACACAAAATAAAAGGGGAGAATATAAAATCCATCCAAAGGAGAGAACAAGCAGGAAGTCTGGGCACAGCTCAGCCATCAGCATCACTGCTGGCCTCTTGCATAGCAGTGAAACTCACCCAGAAGTTTTGTGTGAAGTTTTGTACGCTGCTTGTGAATACGAAGAAGTTTTCCAAGAGTCTTCCAGGTCCCCTTTGAGGTCCCTCAAAAGAGAGTGCAGTGATTCCATGGCTTGGGAACTGAGAAAGGCTTTCTCCTAGGCTGCAAACACCCAAGAGATTTCCACTGTGCTCATCCTGTTGGCTTCTCATGGCCAGCAGAGAGCTATTGAGCATTCACGGAAAAGTTCACTGACATCAGGAACTTCTTGTCCTCTCTGTAAATGCCAATTCAATCACAAAAGAAATAAAATATTAGCTATTGACTCTCTCTTATTCCTTGTTTAAAGATTTCATCATCCAGTTAGGTAGGAGGTGAACAAAGCAGTGCCACAGAGGTAAACCAACACTGAAGAGTGAGTAATAATGATGAAAGCAACTCATTGCGAAAGGCAAGATTTCTTTGCATGAAGTTCACAGTGAACTTAGCAAATGCTTCCCTTAGAGAAGTGAGAAGTACATTTTCAAAGGAGATCTTTCACAATGAACAATTTGATCACCTCCTGCCCGGAGAAAGGGTAAGAATAAATAGTCCTTCTCCAGAGGGAAAGGCCGTTAATACTGTGATGTCTTAATGGTTCACATGAGGACCATTGTTATCAAAAATATTTATTAATAGCTCGTATGTCTGAGAATTTGTTTCAGAGTATGATCAGTGAAATGAGAAATTGGGGATAAATATGAAATTTAATATAACGTTCACATCTTAAAAGCTCGGTTAGGAAGTTCCACAAATTCCATGATGGGGCAATGTAGTGGCTGAACAACCTTGGTCTATAGAAAGCAAAGTAATGGAAATTGGAAGGGACAATTTGAACTATTCAGGTCCATTAATGGCTTCTAAATTGGTTGTAACTGCACAGTAAAAGCTCGTGGTTACTGTGAAAATGGAACAAAACCATCTGTTTAGTGTGCAGGAGCACTCAAAAGATAAACAAAATTTGTGGGCTAAGCTGTATTAAGAAAGAGAGCACGAAAGAAATACAGGCAAGCACATTCTGGGGGCATCACACAGAAACCTCCTTGCTCCGAGGTGCATTCCCAGCTGCCGAAGAGCTGCTCATCTTGCCCATTACAGACGTATTCCATGGAAAGAAGAGGCCCCAAGAGAAAGCTTTGCAAGCCCTCCTTCCATGACTGGGAGAAACACCTCCTTAGCAATCTTGGTGTGAAAGCACGTCTGTACTGGAAAGACAGATTACAGCTGCACAAGGGAGTTATTCATACCTGCCCTTGCTCTTCCTCACTGCAGTTCCCCATCAGATCAACTCAAGATGTCACAGACCAGCCCTGTACACTGTTAATACCAAAATAACAACCACCACCTAGGAAACCTTGTCCCAAACCCCACCAGAATTATTATTATTATTATTATTAATTATTATTATTATCATTATCATTATTATCATTATTATGACCCCCCCAACCTTGCTGCTCATCTCAGCACCCAGATATGTAATGCAACAAGGCAAGGTGTCCTTAACAGTTCTAATTGCCCAATTATCTGCTCAAGCCTGGTGGTAAAGCACCTCAGTGACTTTTTCCCCATTTCCTCCTTCCTTTCGAGAATAAGCCCCTGTTGCAGGGAGGTGATTTCGGGCTCTTGTGTGAATCCCTGCAGCGATTCCCTGGCAGCTGCAACAACCTCTTACCTTGCCCACTTTCCACTTGGATTCCCCCATGACCCTTTCTGCTTCTGTCGTGTCTGCCTGCATTGCCTGCAGAGCTGTCCAGGCAGGGTCTTCCGTGGTTTTCACAAGTCTTTTTTTCCCTCCACCTCAGTCAACAATAAACTTGACATTTTCTGTATACAGAAATTCTTGCTCTACCTGCCCCTGATGCTCTGGAATTGCCACCATGGTATGAGCTGAGTTGACTGTGCCTGTCTTTATGCTTTTGATTCTTAAAACTTGATGTACAGCTTTGCCAGACCCCCATCTTTTGTGCTGGTTAAGCACCTGTCAGCAGACACTCTACGAAGTCTCCAGATTCCCGGATCCATAAATCCCCCCTTATCCTAATCCTACCACAGCGGACGTGGGTGTCTGTGGGAATCGTTTCCCCCGGAATACAGCTCGTCTTCAAACACCTCTCCTGCAGCACAGCACTTAATACCAGTCACGTAGCTCCTTTCCTTTTCAGCTGATACACACTCTAAGTTAAAAAGCAATCGTATGCCAATTCCATAAACAAGCTCCCAGCTAGCATTCTTTCCCTAATGTCCTCCACTCACTGCCTGGGTACTTAAAATCTTCCATTACTCCGACCTTTCTACATATTTTATTGTTTATTCAAATCACCTTCTAGTCCGGTCTTTTTCTCCCATCTAGGAAAGGGGAGATGCTTTTCCCATCTTCCCATTTACTGCATATTTATCTCATAAAGTATGCTGCTAAGCAGGTACTCACAGCAGAGCCTTTCAAATAAAACTGATGCATGTAAAATATTGTATAGGTAGCAGTAAGGAAGGCCCCAATTCTGCTTCCCCTTGCATTATTCCACTGGCTTCTCTGGAGTGACTCTTCATACTAAACCAGAGTAGATAGAAACTATTTCCAGCCCTGGCCCTGTTAGAAATTGTTATTTTCAGGTATTCCTAATACATTTGCAGAATGTTGTCCTTGGGGTGGAAATTGTCTATAATCAGCGCCTACCCCACAGTGATTTCCCCCTTGCTTTGAAAGTTTGAGCAGAACTGGGAGAGCTGCTTTTGAGTAAGGGAAAGAGGAGAAAATCTTTGTTTAAAATATCCTTCTGACCTTTTTTTTTTTTTTTTTTTTTTTTTTTTTTTTTTTTTTTTTTTTTTTTTTTTTTTTTTTTTCTTGGCAGCTTTACAGCTGAATTGGCTGTGGTTTAAAAGATGCAATTTGGCAGGAAAATAGTCCTCATTGGGGAGCAGTGCAGGGCTTTGTATTGCAGGAAATTGGTTTTGATTTGCCCATGCTACGAGCATTCAAAAATTGCAATCTGACCATATGCAATGGAAGGTTTTCGCTAAGCTCATTAAAGGACATGAAGACAGAAGAGAAGAGAGTTCCTGGGAAATGGGCAAGGAAAGCCAGCGGGACGGGGAGGGATGCTCGGCTCCTTCCCGTCCTCAGCACCTTCCTACGCAGGAAGGGCTCCCTCAGGTGAGCCCCGGATGGAGATGGGCACCAAAGAGCAGCCACCCACATCCTGCCCTCAGGTCTTGGGAAGTGTTCACCCCAAGCTTGCACCTGTGGTTTGATATTGCAAGATATCGAGCAATCTCCACAGCCCAGGGCATAAAAAACCATGCTTAGCAGTATGCACGTTAATTATCCCACTGTTTTTAACAGCTTTTTCTGGTTATTTGGGTCCTTGCAGGATTAGATGCCTACTGTATGATGAAAGGAGACTTCTTCCCAGACTGTTGACAGATCTGACCACCAGAAAAACTGTCCATGGCAATAAACAGGATCCAGTTTCACTTCTCCTTTAAACTAGAAGATTTTTTTCCCCACAAACTTCCTCTGCTGTAAAGATTCCTCAAGTCTTCTCTATTCCTCTCAAATATTAAAGCACTTTCATGCTGAAACCAAGCACAAACCATCTCACAAAGCAGCGTATAGAGCTGCAGGAAGACTGGAAAATCATATCCAACACATTCTTTTAAGTAGATGCAGGAGAAGAAATCACAATCTTTTTAAACCTTGAGGGTGATATGACTGAATTAGTGGCACATCATGTTTGACTTAAATGAAGATAGCTTTGGAGCTGGGGATATGAGGTTGACAACTGGAAATCAGTTTGCAACAGTGATTTCTGATAGACAGTTGTATTACATGAGCAAATTCAATGCTCAGGGGGAAAGGATAAAGAGGCAGGAAGAAACAGAGGAATGGCTAATAATAAAACTAAGCACTGAAAAAGCACATTGCTTCTGAAACCTGGTTCTGGCTGCCTTAGGCTGGTCCAGGTGGCATTGTTCCCTTTGCTGCTAAACTGCATTTTCATAGCAGAGGATTTTTTTTTTTTAATACAGCACTTGCAAGAACCCCGATTCATACAGGTTTATAGCTTATTCTGAAAAAGATCCACACTGAAACCACTGTGAAGGTACAAACTACTCAGCACACGTATAAATGCAAACATATGGAGAGAGTGAGAGAAAGCATTGATTAAAACTGAGCTCTTTGCCTTAGAAACACTCTATGCTTTGGCTTGCTAGCGTAATGGGAGTGAAATGTTACACTTCATCTGGTACAAATCCTGCCTATGGCCTCTGTCATTCATGTCCACTTAGTAAGAGATGCAATTCATACATTTTTTTCATTCCACTTTGACAATACTTTCCTCATTATTCATGGCAGGAGAACCCATAAGGCACAAAAAGCAAGGCAGTGCTATTTCAGCCTTGCATCACAGTAGAGAACCCATTAATTGCATTTTTGGCAATGGAGCACAATGAGGTACATGTATACAGGGCTTAAAACTCTTTAAATATGCAGGAAATATTCCCCTAGCAAATGGCATTCGATGCTTTGAAGCTGCTCTATAAAGTGCCAGTGACACAAGGATGACTTCACTGGCTGACCTTGTGTAATTGGGACGGGTGATAATGCTCAGGCCAAAGCTGGCAGCAACTGGCCAATGCCTGCAAAACCTGGGACTGCTTTTTACCCTGGTTGTCAGAAAATCCTGTATTTCCAGGAGCACAGAAAAAAAAAAAACCAAGAGTGGAAAGGAGGATAATGTTATGCGGGTTGATATAACTCCATGAAAAAGGAGCATTGGGGAATATTCAGACTGCATGGGTCATCATTTAGCTTTTCACGGTAATGCTCTGTTATTTGGGCTTTACTGTGTCACTGCAATGCACTGCTTCTTCTGTGATAAGGTAATTTATATATTCTTTTCTTTTGCAGCCTTCTTCCGCGTAACAATAGACACACAGAAACAAAGATGCTGTATGTCTTCTGCCTCTGTATTTGTCCTCTAAATTGGATCTAATATTGCTTTTTATTACCTGCCCTCAGTTCTTCTCTGGGCACAGATAAAGAGCTCCAGGATGTTCACTGGAAACTGGATGGGTTTCAGGGAGCACAAAGGTCACTGTTACTCACATATCCAATGGGAATGATCGGTGCTCCCAATCATCTAGTGCAACTTTGCAACGAGGCAGGACTGATGTCCTAGGTCAGCTCTGGGCTCCTCAGTGTTGGGCCATAGCTGAGAGCAGGGTTGATTATGAAACAGCAACTAATAGCACTAGCTAGTTCTGTTCATTTTCTAATACAGAAATGGCTGCTTTTGTGGGGAGAAGTGGGAGGAAGAGCCCCTGAGAGACTGAATTTCTGTTCTGAACTTTAGTTCTCAGTCACAGCGCTCTGAAAAATACCAGCACTTCATCCAGCAACTCAATGAGAGGAGCATGAGTAGGAGGAACAGCTCAGATCTGGTTGGGCTGTTTGTCAGGTATGAATTCCCTCATCTAGTCAGTCTCACATCTATTCAGAACATGTAATGAATGTCTGAAAAATCTGGAAATTTATGTTCAGATCAATGGGAGCTGATTAATTACCTAAGATGTATTCAGATAACAGAGCTGAGAGTGAAAGCAAAGGCAATGCTTTCAAAAAATGCTCAATGAAGTAAACCAAGTACATTGAGAATATGTTTAAAGGATAAGTGCAAAGACGACCCAGGCAAGCTGGGTATCAAAGAAAGGAGAGATCCAAAAGCCAGCTTTACAATCAACAACATAGACATGAAGGAGAAAAGAAATCTCTAAAGCTATTAGAAATCTGGAAGCCTATTAAAAATGGATGAAAAAAAAGGTACAAGGAAATCAAATCAAGAGACATGGAGTGGCACTTACAAAAGAAACCTTTTACAGAGTGGAAAAATTACTCTGTGATCCAAATGAATTTAAATAGTGGCTCTAGTTGTGATGGAGAATGGCACTTTCTCGCTTTACCAACTTGCTCCTAACAGGTAAAATTTTGATCTGTCTTCCGTCCATGGGAAAACACCCAGGATTTCACTCTACATGCCCACCCCTGGGTCCCCGTTGCAGTTCATCAGTGGCACAAGTGCAGCTTAGAAACTGAAGCTCTGCTCTGCTTTGTGCTTTGGCAACAGAGCCACATAATCCTACTCACATATTAGTTGCACCATTTTGAATTAAAAAAATCACTCTGAAAGCCAACAGTGGTAAAGTTAGTGCAAGCAAAAGCCGAATCAGTCTCTCAGTTAGTGGAATTACCATATCTAGTGGAAGGAAGGCAGCTTAGGGTCCCAGCTGACTTCTGCTCCCTGAAGTTAGAAAATCTTGTGACTTGGGAACTGGGCAGATCTGGCCTGGAGATGTTGTGGAGATGTATGTAACTCCATGCTATAATTTGTCATATTTTCAGTCTTAAATAAGCTTCAGAAAATTGAGTGATATTTTCTTGTTTTCAGAAGGCTTGCAACACCAAAGCTGTCCTGACCCAGACCTCTGAAGTCTTCATTAGTTTCTAAAGTGGCGAAACTAGATTGTGCTCTCTGAAAATGAATGGACTAAAGAACAGGCCTGAGTGTGATTCAGAGAGCTGCCTGACTAATCTGATTTTTTTCTGCATGCTCAAGGAGCCTGAGTGCTTGCAAAGGCAATGCACTGCGTTCCCATGCTTGTGATCCTCTCGTGACCTTGAGAGCTGTGGAGGACCTCAGCCGAGAAGTGATGCTGAGCCCATCAATGCTTGGCCACAGGACTCTGGGAGGAGAGTGGCTCCAAAAAATGGCTCCAAAGATAGAGGAAACAGAAGTTTGCCCAGAAACTTGGAGATTTTAGAGGAAGAATCATTTTGCTTTCTACTTCTGCTGTAAATATCAAAGGCACGCAGTCACTGCAGGCATTGGGTGATGACCAACATTGCTGCATTTCCACATGAAGAGACTGAGGTAATCTGGGTTGTGCTGCAGGATCCCTGACCTGTGGGATCCTTTCCCCTCCTGCCCAGCCACTCATGTCATGTCCTCCTCCCTAGCTGCAAGACCAGAAGATGAGAGAAGACCTCCAGCATCCATACAGCCCCTGTCAGCAATGTACCCATCTCTTCTTAAAGCATGAGTTAAGTTTCTACCTTCCCCTAATGGTCAGGAGACTGTTCCAGATCTTTACAACCCTATTAGAAATCTTCCAGTAACTTTCTAAGTGTGTTCATGGGCAGCATCTTCCATTTGTTCACGTTCCAAGACAGCCCTTTAGCTTAAATAGCTTCTCCTCCCTGTTTACTCCCTCTTCCCTCCTTGAAGTCATGTCTCCTTTGGCCCATGTTTTTTTTTCCCTATTGCACAAGCCAAGCCTTTCCATTTCTCTGCACCTTTTCCTTTTGCTGTTCTTGAGCAGAGGTGGAAAGAAGAGTGGTACTCAGTGGAAATATGTCACCTAGGATAATCACATTGGCCTTTCTCAGGGCTGCATCTTGCTGGCTGCTCATTGTCCCCATGTGACAGATAAGTGGAAACAAGTTTCTCTCCTGTTCTGTCATTTCCAACTGATGAGACCCAAGCTTCAAGCAGAAAGTCATGTTATTAGTCGCAGCGTGCACAGCTCGGCACTTTGTACTATTACATTTCATTCTGTTTCTATTACTTCCCTCGTCAGGATCATCGGAGTGTTTTACTTGATATATTTGATCCGATTTTCCATTTACCTTCAGGTCTTTAATTATTCTTTCCTCACAGATTTATTCTCAGCTTTGCATATTGTCAGTGTCTCTAGTTGCCTGGATCCTTTTATTTCCTTTTTTTCTTTCTCTATTTTTTTTTAATAGAAGCACCGTGCTTGCTATTTTCCCCTGCTTGATACATGTATTAAAAATCCTTAAGAGTGGACTTGTGATTTCACATGCCAGTTCTTTCAGGAGCTGGGGCTGGATTATTTGTTTCCCCTGGCTCCACTGCATTAAAGCTCTTTCAGTTTTTGTTTCACCTTGGATGCTGAAATTTCCATTTTTATAAATCTTATGCCCATTAGCTATCATCCTTGTGCCCTTGTGTCCTGAAGCATCATCTTTCTTAGAAACTGAAACAAAGTACTCCTTTTATTTTCCTTCTGGCTGTAGCTACACTTATTTTTAATTTGAGTCTTCTTCCCGTGTCTCTTTTTCTTATTTTTCTTTCTTTTTTTTTGTATCTATGAACTAAGACTTTTTTTTTGCTGATAGTCATTTAATTGTTTCATTTGCTCAGCTTGACTTTTGCAAGTCTCATTTTAGGCTTTCAGTTTCTCCATTCTAAGGGAGTTTGCTGATCATCCTCTTTTCTCTCCGTTTCAGACTCTCTGCTTCTTTTCAATATCTATCCTGGGAGACCCACCGTGTATTTGTTCCTTTTGCTTGGAATGTGCCTTCCAGATAGGTTGTGCACTTTGGACTTCTCAAGGTCTCCTCTAGACTCAGGTCCTAATGCTGCCCCGTGTTGTTGGCTGTATTTGTTTCCCGTGAATCAGCTTCCCCTCTTGTTCTGGCGAGGGGTATTTGGTGAAGACGCCTGTCACTTGTCACATCAACAAATAGCAGAGTTCTGCTGCAACCCATAACTTCTGTTTTCTGGCCTATCAGTTAAAGTTCTGGCCTATCTGATCAGTTAAAGCCCCCACACTGGCCAGATTCATTTTTGTAAGAAGATTCCAAGGCAGCACTAGAATAACCCCATGAATCCCTATCTTCGAATTGACAAGTTAGCTGTAATGCTAAAGGAAGGAGGAGAGAGAGATTTTTCTTAAATGCATTTGGTTCAGCAAAGAGATCTGTTTTTTGTTACTCTTTGGAGCAAAATAATATCTTTACTGATGAGATGTAGCCCAGCTTAAGAGAAGAAACTGAGACTATTCAGCAGACGTTTCATTTTTACTCCTCAGCTTAACCAAAACCAAACAAAAGTAGTTTCTAGATGTGCCTTTTTTTTTCTGCACGATCTCCTTAATCTAATTACTTGCCACCCAAAAAGTCTTTTTCCAATGACATCCAAAGTGCAATAATGACAACTTTTGCTCCAATTCATGCTAAGATTGTGAAAGAATCATCAAAGAATTGTCTTCTTAAAAGCAGAGGGAAGTTTGGGTGCTTGTTAACAGGGGCTGCGATGTCGCTTCTGTGCAGCAGGCTTTTCCGTAGGCTGCATTAGTGGGACTGAGCCAACACAAAAGCTCGATTTGAGAGCTCATCACGTACTAATTTACTGCTATTCCTGTTATCAATAATGCATGCCAATGGGGAGCTGCAGTGGCCCTTAGTGGAGTAATGCACTCGCGCTGTCTTCCTCCTGCAGAGGCCAGACCTCAGGTCTCTCCTGGCACCTCTTTGCAAAAAAAGGGCAACTTTTTCAAAATGACTTCCACGACTTAGGACCATCATAGGAAAGTCACTGGAATTCAGGAATCTTTTATTCCAGGCAAGATATTTTGAGCAGTGGGATAGCCCAGGAACGGATGGGGAAGAGATCTCCTCCTGACCTGTGCCAGCTCATTGCTTAAAGCCCTGCAACAGGAGAAGATTATTTCTCAAAGTCCATTTTGAGAAATGAGGTCAAAAGATTTTTTGAAAATCCATTGGAATGCCCTTTTGTGTAGATGCTCTGCTGTTTTTTCTCCTTCAGAGGTGGGTCATCACATCCATCTAGTATTGAATTTAGTGACCCTGTAATCCCATGTGAAAACCAGAGCCTCCCCCAAAGAGCTGCTCAGTTTGTAACTCTCCATGTTTTCAGTGCAAGGGGTAGTTCTAGTGGCAAATGAGGTTTTTTTTTCTTCTGTTCCACCTCTTCTATCCAAGAGGCCTTAAGAGGAATTGGCTGACACCTTCCCTTCCTTGAAATTTTTTTTCCAGGTGTTGCTTTTACTCCCCCTTCTGTCCCTTTACAAAGCCCTGATGGAGCTGTGACATTTCTACCCATGCACAGGTCATGGCTAAGAGGGACTCATACTGTTCAGGATGAAAAATTTAGCTTTCCTGTAGTTTTCTTCCCTTCCCTTTACTGGCATTTCAATGGTGCTGCAAATTTTCTTGCAGACTTCCAGTTTCTGGTGCAATAAGATCTCCTGTTGCTTGTTTCTATATGGATATCGGGTTTGTCTTTAAGCCTCCTTCCTCTCCTAACCTGAGTTTTGGACATACCTGTTGCCTGGCATGGTCAATGCTGCCTTGTATAGGATTAATTAAAGTTGGATTTTCAGCAGAGTGACTGTGGTTTAATAATCTCTTGAATTATCTCACTAAGCTGAACCGGGCTTGGTGTTTGCTCCTGCTTTCTTTCTTTTCTGCTTTTCTTCATGATAAGTTTAGGGAGTTAAGTTACCTGACTTTTTTTTTTTTCCTTTTCATTCCTCTTATTTCCTTTTAGTACCCTTTCTCCTGAAGTCCAGTGTCACCAGTAGCTAGTGGATGGTACTCTTACGGGTGGGAATGCAGGTGGCTCCCTTTGCCATGGGTAATGCATCTGTGCGTCTGTAGTGCTGTGTTCCAAGCAGGGAGCAAGGCCTTCTCCCTGAGCCTTTGGATGAGATATGACTTGTGGTCATACTGCTCCAGGCCACTTCTGGTAGCTTAGTGTCCACCCTGTACTGCAGCTGACGAGGTGCGCAGACAGCTCTGCTTATGTTCATATATTTTAAGGGAGACGAAATTAGACCAAACTTAAGTGAATAATGAGAGGTTTGCTTTGCATCCATTCCATCTCCTGTTTTTCATGTGGCCATAGGGTGTGTATGCCCTGAATGCACATCTGCAAGATGCAGGGAAGTGCTGGCAGAGCTGGAGGGACGATGGTGCTGATGGTCTGTCTTGGGCAGAGATCCCCCCCATTCAACGTTGCTTGGGCTGTGTGTGGGCAGTGACCAGTGCCCCCATCTCACCCTTGTTGTCCTTCCCAGAGGAATGAACTGGCTCCCCTTCACTCAAGTCATAAAAAGCTTCAGAAGAGCAGAGGACCAATGCTAGGAGTAGATCAGAGCAGACCCCTTTTCTGTGCCCACCTCAACCACACTCGGGGCAATGGGGTTTGCCCCACCAGTGATGGACCTCACCAGCTAGTGACAGTTTTCAGCTGCTGAAAGCTAGGGCTGAAGTCAGAATGATGACCTTGCAGTTCACAGCTTATTAGCAACCAGCGCAGCAGCTCCGCTTTGTTTGAGAGAGGATTTGGGAAATCTAGCAAGCTGTTTTGCTGTTAGATGCTGAAAGGGGAAGAATGGAGCTCTAGTATTTTTATTTTATTTTTTTCCTGAGTCCCTTTTTATCTTTTGGCAGCCCTTTGTACAATTAAATAACTCCGCAGGGATGCCATATGTTGCCAATAGTTTTACACTTCTCAGGAGTGGGAGGCTGGAACGCTTTCCAAATTGACATGATAGGAAACCATTACAAAATTCTTCTCTAAGAGGAATGGCTAAATGTTCAGTCAAGGAACTGAATTAAAAATAGACCAACTGGTATTGTTATCTCCCCAGAAGAATGCACTTGGCATCGTGAAGAACACGGCACATCTGGTCGTGCATCTCTGAGACTCCTGTGTCGTGAACACAAGACCCCTAGGGCTCAAGCAGAGCAGTGCATGTGGGTCTGGACCTTGGGCTGGTGGTGACTCCTTTGGGGCCTCTGGTCTGGTGCTCGTTTTGTGCTGAGCATCCTCATGATGGTTCTGTCTCTGATTCTGCTTGCACTGACAGGCTTGGCCGCTAGCGCATGGGACACGAGCTGTGAAGGGACAGGCGAGCCTCGGCATCCTGAAGGTCACCACCACAAATCCAGCCTGGGGAAGTGACATCTCAGAGCCAGCACATTGTATGTATTAGTTCTGCTCTGCTTTATTAGCTCTGCTGAGCTCTTGTGGCTGCACACTGCAGGAAGACCTGGGCTTGGCAACCTGGACAGCTGGCCACCGCCAAAGCCAGGTCAGCAGGACCTTCCCATGGCTGCCCTCACCTGCCAAAGCTTTAGCACCTCCGGGACAGGCTCCTCTTGGAGTCCCAGAGCAGAAATTCACCCAAGGACAGCCCCAGATCAAACTAGAATGTACCAAACTCAATTGCACTTCCACATCACAGCTCCATGCACCCAAAACCTGGCCCACTTGACCTTGTTTGCCTTCCCACCACACTCGTGGATACGAGTTCTCACCCTCCCCCAGCTCCACCTTATCGCCCATGGCTTTACCCTTCACTTGTTTGCACAGGGACTCCTTTTCATGGGACAGGGGACTCATTCTGCTGTGTGCCCAGTCTGGGGACACATCCAGAACACAACTGCGTGTGGTGGAAAGGGAATCTCATTATAGCTTGATAAGGGTTATTAAGTAAATGCCATGTACTGGAAAAAAATGCTTCACCTCAACCTCAAACAGGGTGGGGTTGACTATCAGAGCAGAGGAGCTGTTTACCTTGGGCTGAGGCACAGGCATGGAAGGGAACTTGGAAAGAGCTCCCATGAGTTACTGGTTTCCACAGAACCTTCGCTTATGTGGTTAGTGACAGGTAAAACGAGCAGAAATTTCTCAGGAGGATTTTCATTTTGTCTCAATTATCCCTTCACTACAAGCCCAGAGCATCATTCACACAAGCACAAATTGCCATTGTGCTGGGTACTACTGGTGTTGGTTACAGCCTCCCCTTTATTTACTCGGATGCTCTGTTGATACTAGATTGGCTAAAACAAAATAAAAATAAAAAACCAAACCAAACCAAACCAAACCCAAACAAAACAGTGTGGCTGCTTCCTGCTTGAGCTCTAATGAGAAACAAAGCAAAACAGCAGCAGAATAAGGAATCTTCCTGGGGGTAATCTTCAGTCTTATCAGCGGTACATCAGGGTAAGTCTATCTGGTTTCCACGTGCCTGTCCCGACCTCCACAGGGTCTGGGAGTGTGTAGTGCAGAGCCTGCAGGGATCACTTTGATCCGGGGCTGGGTTTGCAGAGAAGACTGTGTATGCAGAGCTCTGCTATTTGGCAGGGTATTTGGCCTCCTGGACATGGTTAAATGCCCCATAGGCTGGAGAAGGTCGTCCTGTCCAGTCTAGTCTTTGAGTGCTTTGTTAAGCTCAGCTGAAAATGCTCTCCAGCACTGACCCCTCCAAGGAGAGGCCTTCTCCTACAGACCAAAGCCAGCCCCAAAAGGCTGAACATGGCATTTGATGCTGGTAACAACACCCTCTCTATACTCTCCTCCACTCTATCTCCACTGTTCTAGGCGTTCTTCTGCTTCGTGCCCTTGGACAAAATAGGGCTAAGTCTGCATCAGTGGTAGGGAGAGTTTCCAGGCTCTTTTGCTGCCTCTCAGCCCTGCTGTTGAGCAGATCCTCCCTGCTCTCCTTCATACTCAGTGCCAGCTGCACGTGTGGCTCCACACAGGAGCAAGGGGCCCTCTTGGAAAGGGGAGATCTTCCTTGCCTGGGATGCGCAGAGCTGCTCTGCTGGCGGTGGGGGTGGCGGGTGAAACCTGAGCTATTGCTATTCAGGAGCTCAGACTGGATCATCCAGCCCTGTCTCCTCTGAAGCTCAATGAATCTAGAAAACCATCTCCCCTTGTCATCTGTGCTCAGAGATTCACAGCACCTGCACAAAAGTGCTTTTATGTCTGCTTCATGCATATTGAGAGTTGACATTAAAAGAGGGAGAAAGAAAGAACAATCCATTAGGCTCTGTGCACTAAATCCTAGATTTCAAACTGACACATCTAAAAATACCTATGATGTGAAAGCAGATACAGCATGATAATTATACACTGCAGCTCTATTGTACTGCTGTATGTATGTGGGATCCCAGCTCCCACATTTACCGTGGCCGTTACAAGAGACCGGAGCAAACCAGCCCCAAGAAAGGAAGGATCCAGGATTGTGGAAGAATCAGTATCCTCCTCATGCCGAAATGCGATATATTCTGGTGCAGGGGTCTTCAGGCTGGGATTTGGTGCTGGATATCTTGTCCTTGCCTGGGTTTGACACAGAGCGTTTCTTTGAAGGCCCTTTTGGAGGCTGTCCTGAAATCAGCTTCTTGTCTGCAATGCTCAGGATCGAGGATATCCTGATTTCTGGTGGGTTTCCCATCCATTTCCTTGCTCTTGAGTGCAGTAGAAAGTGTGCATGACCGAGCCACCACCATCAAGGTGGCAGCAGGAGGCATGGCACGGCCTTGAAACCTTTTACTGTGTGAAATAATGAGGTTTGAGCTTTTCTGGCAATTTCCTGAATTCCAGTGGAAATCCAGATTAAATCACATCTAATTAGTTAGCAACCTAATTTTGTATAAATAAACCGAGGAAAACACATTCATCATGGTCTGTAGCTCATGATTAAATGAGTTTGTGACACACAGCATCCCTCTGGACACCCTTTGGATGTGACCAAAGCGTCGCTGCCCCTGTGGCCTGTTGCATTCTCCAGCTTCTGCACCATCAGTAAAAGCAAGTCCTGGTCCATTGAGGTGAGGAAAGGCCCCACCATGCTTTGTATAAGAGCAGAGAACTTCTTGGGAGCCCTGACCAAATTTCAGTGGGGAAGACTATGTAGTGCCAACCTTATCTCCTTGCAGCTTCAAGTGGACCAGATAGATGCTCTGTTGCAATGAGCTGAGGAGATGTCTGAGTTTAGCTTGTGGAATGGGCTGGGATCCTGAAGATAAAAGAGTCTGTACAAAGGCAAGTTATTCCCTGTAATTTGAGCATGCAGCCAGCCCCAAATGCAAAAAAGATTTCTGAGGTCCACAAGCCACAGAACTGGCTAAGTTGTCAGGAGATTTTCTTGTTTGTAGAGAAAAGCAAGGCACAAACTGCAGGGTTTTCACAAGTGATACCTGAAGTGCTGGCAGGATCCTGTGTCTCTGGGACAAGATGTGCAAGAGGGGAACAGGTAACAGTGGCTCCTGCTTGGAGCAGGTGCCTCTTTGCAGCGTTGTGAGCCCATCCATGCCCAATGCTCCTATCTCTCTTGCCCACCCGCAAGTCTCCAAGCACGTGGGTTTGACCCGGGATCGGTGGGAGGAAATTGCTCCTTTGCTCCTCAAGAAAAAACACTTGCACTAAGTGGGTCAAAGCAATGAAGATCACAGGGGACCTGCAGCGAGGGCAGGGGACCTGCAAGTGGAGGATGGGATGTCTCCTTGCTACTGGGTCCCTGGGACGTGCTCATTGCTGCACTAGCAGCCCCAGGGGAGGAGCAGCTTCATGTTTGTTGGCTACAGAGCAGGGATGTGCACAGCTGTAGGAAAAGGCTTGAGGACAAGCTGGGGACCAGGCGGTGGCATGGGGGTGCTGGCTTCCTATGACTGGGCAAGTTGAGGAGCAGGCTCATGAGCCAGGTAAGACTTGGCTAGAGCAGCCACACGGGCACCAGGAACGACAGCCCCATGGTGGTGACCAGTGCCTGTTTGCTACTGGTCTAGACTGTAGAGAGCTGGACCAGGGGAGGGAGGGTGAAGAGGACAGCTTGGAGCATTAGACACACGGCATCGTTAGTTCTGATTTCAGGGACTGCAGCCTTCAGGCCTTCACCAAGATGAGAACATGAGTTCCCCTCCTTTTCTGTCACGGCTATGTAAGGACAAGGCCACCAAGGACAGAATTCCTCTCTTCCTACGCTGATATTGCACCTATCACAACAAGGTTGCATGGACTCTGCCAGTCTCTGGAGGCTAATGGTAGATCCATGAAGATATGGATCTTTACAAATTTCTTATTTCCACAGGCCAGACACGGAGGCAGCTGGATGGGGCTGGAGCCTGCTGCTGTCCCCTACGAGCTGCAAGCCTGCCTGTGTAATATCCCTCACCCTGCAAAAGATGTGCACCTGCTTCAACCAACGCTAGGTGGGAAGGCAGACACTGAACCTTCCCTTTCTTCAGAGAGAGAAAAAGCTGCAGAGCAGGACGGCAGTTGTGCAGCTAGAGGGAGGAAAGAAGAAAAGGAGGAAAAATAGCTTGGAAAAAAAAGACAGAAAACATAGAATGGAGAGAGAACATACATGCAAGAGGAAGGCAATGAGAAGGCATGGAATGGGGAAAGAAAAGTCAAAGGAAATTGTCACCATGGGCTGGGGAGTGTGTTGCTCTACAGGCTGGAGAACGCAGCTGGGGGCACCAGTACCTGCATCCTGCAGGTCACCAGGTACCCAGGGCTTGCAAACTGTCTGCTGATGTGAGCTGAGGCCACCTTTTAACTAAGCTCTGTTGCCAGCCCCCTCAGAAAAGGAAGGGAATTTGGGAGGAAAAACTTTGGCAGCCACCCTGAAGTTCCTATGTAAAAACATCCCACGGGTAACCACCAGAAATCCTGGTTAGTTGGCTTGCTCTCTATAGGATTAGAAACTCCTCTGCATCCCTACGGAGGGATAGACACGTCAAAAGGCTGTAGGTTACTGTCGCTATTAAGGTCACCTACAGGAACTGCTCTGGATTCTCTCTGATAGCACAAAACCCACTCTATTCAAGCAACATAAAGTAAGACAGGCTGTGACAAATTTATAAGCTACTTCCCCGTTGCTTATCCTACAAGAGCCACAAATTCCAGCCGTTGGAGTGTGTTGAACGTGCAGAGCAGCCTGAGAAGTCGGGCCACCAGCTCAGCAGACCAACGTACAGGAAAACCAGGCGTCTCCAATATTTGTCATCGTGAATTGAAATGATATTTGCTTTTTGATAAAAGGTTGGTACTTTGCTCTTTTGCGAGCTACTTTTGGGAGCAGGTACTGACGGGAGTAATTTAACTCCTTCCAACATCCTCTGCCCCTGGTTCAGCAAGTGCACATGCAGGAGCTAGGTGCAAAACGTAGTGAAACTCCCGTGCTCTCAGAGATGACAATTTGCCCTCGTTGACGGGGGAAAAGAAAGATCCATTCCAAGTGAATGTTTTTATTTTAGAAGCTCTTAAGAGCTTCTGGAAATTATTGCTGAATGAGACGTATCTCATCCCTAACCAAGCTGCCTTTAAGCCCAGTGGCCTTTTGCGCTCTCAGCCTCAACTCATCCCCGGATGGATCCTGCATATCGCACTGCAGCACGCTGGGGAACGCAGCGCTGGTTATTCCCTGGCTGATTAAATAATATCCTAAGAGTCATGGGGCTGACAGCATCTTTCTCAGAAGGGGAGGTAGCAACTAGTTAATCTGAGACAGTCAAACAGGAGGGAATAATATTGATGATTATTTGCCAAGCAACAGAAAGTAATTATGATTAATTTTGGTGGGATAACTGTAGTACAAGCAGCATGAGAGAAGGTTTAATCATGGCTAATCATGACTGTGTGCCCAGCAAAAGAATAAAGTGTGAATGAACTATTTTTGGATGGTGCTTGCAAGCCAGGAACCTGGTGCAGGGCATATTAACACGAGGGTGGTTGCCACCAAGCCCTGATCAGATGCAGGTCTTGAGCACACAGACTTGCACCTGCACTTGCCGGAATGGGCTCCTACAGCATCGCAGGGCTTGGACTGGGAACCTGGAAAGCAGAGCTGGCCCTTCCCAGTCTCCAGCATCTTTGGCTTGGGGATACCTGCCTACCCACCAGAGCATCCTGCCTCTACTTCCCCTCCTGTGCATCCGCTCTGGGCTGCTCAGATGTTCTGCGGGCACCAGGCCAAGTTCCTGGAGGAATCTTACACGAGAGTCCTTTGGTCCGGGGCAAAATTACTCTGAAAATTAAAGCTGCCGTGTCAGGCATCAGCACAAGGGCAGGAAGAAAAAAACCCGATTAGTATTCCCAGAGCTGCATACCTTTTTTTTTTTTTTCAGCAGAAAAGCACCTACACTTAGCAGCTCGAGTAAATATCATGCCTTAATATTGTGTGTTAATAGACTCACTCTTTCAGCCCCTGACGACTGCAGTTTCGGAAAAATTTATTGTCGCCATAAAAAACGAGCCTCCCGCTCTCTCCCTCTGTCTCTCTTCCCCCTCTCTCTCCCTTTTGCTAATTGACAAAGAGGCCCAGTAATTAAAGGACAATAAAAGTTTTCCAGTAATTAGTTTCTGTTGTTTGGTTACAGGCCATCAATTGTTCCTTAATAATACCAATCGTTAACATGCAGTAGTCAGTGGCTCTCAGAGGATTCTGGGGCACAACCACTTACAAACACTACACATTCCATTCCCATGAGGGCATTTGGCGTTCGGCAGGGAAATTAACCCTCTCCACGGTACAAAAACGCTCCTGCTCCCTTGTTATGTTTTTGGATAAACAGCTCACATAACCCACGGCCATAAGGCGGCAATTAGGAGAAGGTAATTATCCATACCTGAGGAGCACAGGGGTGAGGAGCTCCCCATTTAGGAAGGCTGCGTGCACTTCTCTGCTGGAAGGCTTCTCTTAGGAGTTTTGGGCTTTGGTTGAACACTCCAATGCAAAATACTCTTTGGAGGCCTCACCTTGCAGTTCTCCATCTAGTAATTTCCATAGGGTCAACTGAACATATAGTCAAGCATACGCAAGGGGACAGAGTGACTTCATATTGACTGAATACCACATTTTATGGTTGAGTCTTGGGGGTGCGTGCAAGGTTTGGACCCACATTGCAATAGCTGCAGTGTTCCCTGCTCCTCTGCTTTTCTTTCTCTAGGGCCAGCTGAAGCTGCAGTGAGAGCAGATGCAATGAGTGTCTCTCAGGAGATGCATCAGCAGCACAAACACCTAAAGCATTGATCATCCCAAGTAAAATTTCATCTAGAAGATAGGATTGTTATTTAAAATAAGTCCCTAAACTTCCTGAATGGTGAGTGACAACACACTGCAGAGATGGTCTTGCTTACAGGTGCTCCTCTCTACTGCTCAGACAGCAGAGGCTCCTAACCCAGCGTGTGTTTCTAACATCATAACGCCTAAAGTCATGGAAGATGAATCTCAGGAAAATATTTAACAGGGAAAAGAAAAATCCAATAATCAGCATTTTTTTTTACAGACACACATTTTATGCCAGTGAACATTATGTTTGAAGATGCGATTTCAAATGCAGACCTGCTTTGGTTACACAATTGCAAATGATCTCAAATGGCATTACTGTTTTCTTTATTACAGGTGTGCCTTGGAAGCTCTAGATCCTGGAGTGGGTAACCAACTAGCAGCCTCAGCTACTACTAATAATAATAATAAAAAAAAAGGAAATAAATTTGAGCCTCAGTGCTGAAGGAAAAAGATTAAAAATGCAGTCTTCAAAATTCAGAAAGCAAATTAAAAACACCTCTCTGGCCTTTATTCGCACAGAGATATACATAAATACATATAGATTGTTTCTCTAAGGCAGAGACCCAACTTGAGGATATATAACTCTCAATTTTTGAATCTCCAGGGTTGCAACACGGGGGGTTCTCACAGAGCATTTCCCATAGCTGCAGTCATTTGCTAACATTAACTGTAGCTGAACTCAGTGTTTCCTTTTGAGTTCACCATGTAGCTGGTGGTGGCAGGTCCCATAGGACAGAGTCCTGGCAGAATTTCTAGCTCCAGTGCACCTCTCTTGGAGCTTTTATGGCATTTTTTTTCTTGGGGCTGGTGTTGAACACAAACGAAATCCAGTGAGAGGCAGCACAGAATGGCCAACAATTTGAGGACAGAAAGTTTGGGGCCAGCTTCTCCAAAAGCCAGATTTTCCCTGCCCTTGGGGAACCTGCCCCCTCTAGCAGCTGCTGGCCCTGCTGCTATGTCTGCCTCTGCTTTTGGTCAGAAACCATTCATGTGCCACTGTTGAACAATCCAGCACATTCCAATGAAAAAAAAAATTTGATTTTGTCTAATCAGAATTTTGTGACATTTCCTGGAGGATTCCCAAAGAGCACTGAAACACTTCTGTGGCCAGGCCCCTGGGTATGATTTCTGTCCATAAATAGCCCGGCTGAAGCTCAGCTAAATAATCACAGCATCCAGCAGCACGAGCCCTGCCAGAAGCCCAGCCTGGCACTTGCTTGTCCTCCTGGAACAAGTGCAGCACCGTCGTTATGTGGCACACATGGTTTTCTCTCCATCGTGCTGGACATCTTGCTCGGGGGCACCTCTTCCTCATCGTGTCCTTGGCACCAGCATGGCCCACTGTGCTCTTGCCCTGGGAAACACTTTGGGAGAGCTGTCCAGTTTACTGATACAAACATGCTTAGGTAGGAGCATAGATGCTTATCTGCAGGTCACAATGATCAGAGAAGACTGCATTTCAATACCCTGTTTCAGGACAAACCAGAGGCTGGTACTGCTCAGACTAGTTATTCTGATGGAGGATGTCCATAAAGATCTTCAGTGAGGCAGGGAAAACATGGGCAAGTTTCATGAAAGACCTTTAGGGTTCATTTGTCGGGGTTCAAGTCAGGATCCAGCATCCGCTCAGCTCACACAGAGGTTTTGCCTTGCAGAGACTGTCCATAGGCACTTGCCGAGAGCCGAGGGGGACAAACCCCGGACAGAGTTTGCACATCAGAAATTTAGGAGCTGGTGATGAGCATGGAGCCATCTGGCACAGCCATGGAGCGATCCCAGCCCTGCAAGCAAGGGTGCAGTTGTAGTAGGGTAGTTTGGGGCAAACCTGAGGCATATCAGACAAACCATTTTTGAGACGTGGGTCTTAGGGAAAATAAGTGTGATTCAGAGTGTTTGAAGCATCTCCTAATGCTTTTTCATGTCATATCTCAAGAAATGGCTTGGCCTAGAAACTTCAGATTTGTTTAATTCAAGAGCCCTTGACGTAATCTAGCACAGATGAGGGCTTTGGAGAGGCTGCAGTGCCTATTTGGAGTTATTCTCCTCAGAATTACGAATACATTAGTGTCCTACCTGCAGATATGACAGTGAAAAGTTAAGACTGGCTTTCCAGACTTTACTGATGCTTCCTTGGAGCTCTTTTCCAGAGCTCTAGGACCCCCGTTTCAGATCTATTTCACCCACAGCATCCCTGGGGCGAGGACTGATGAGATGCACTGGAGACCAGATTCATCCCCAACGTCCACCACAGTGAGACCTACTCAAACCTGCCTCCTCTCTTAGAGAAACTGTTTATTCCTTCTCCTGACATCCACACCCCATTCTGCTATCACAGCAGCTTTCTTGATGGACATATTTGGTTTGGGGGACTTCCTGGACTCGGCCACACTCACAGCAGAAGCTGGTTGATGCATGCAGAGAGACTGAGCTCCCAAGGAGGTAGCCAAGCTGTGTGCAGGCAGTGTCCTCCTCTGCCCAAAAGAGCTTGAGAAAAGCCTGGTGTGCCCGAGATGAAGCTTGCCTGAGCACAAAGACAGCCCGGGCATAGGTGACCACAGGGACATAAGCTTGGTGCTTGGTGATCCTCCTAAAAAATCACAGACATGCAGATTTGGCAAGATTCCTATGAAAACTAAACTTGTTGGGCGCTCTCCTGCAGCCTTGGCTTGATGGGGGATTCATTGGGGTGGAGAGAGGGGAGGGAAATGCAATAACAGGGAGGGCTGATGCCCAGGAACAACCCTGCTTCCTTCTTCCCAAGCCCAAATTACAGCAGCTCCCATCCAAGAGCTCTTCTTTGGGAGTGACCATAGGAAGGACCGACCACCACTGCCCTCCCCTGCCCCTGCCACTCTGCAGTTTGTGGTCCAAGGGCGTGCTGAGATTCCAGCCCATTTTCATCCAAATCCAATTTCAGCCAAACCTAAACAAAATTAAAAAGTGTCAGACAACTGCTGGCAACAATTCAACTTCGAGAATGAGAAGTCAGTCACCGCAAAGTTTGGGAAGAGCTATATTTGCAGTAATAAAACCAAAAATCTACTGAAATTCATTTCCTCTCTTAATGACCAGGGTGGCTGTGAGAGTGTGGATTTTTTCATAATTATCAACGCTAAGGAGAGAACTTGTGGACAGGGTGTTAATTAGCACTGATATACTTGGGTATATAGCATTTCATTAAGAGAGTAAATAACCCCAGCAGATTTTAATCCTACTGGCAACTTGCCAAATGCTGTAGCGAGATTATCTTTGAGGGTTAAAACTAGGCCAAAGAGCTAAAAGCAGCCTTTCATGAAAGGAGGCGGCCAGAGATCCAAGCTGGAAGTGGTTGGCCAAAGCTCTGGGATAATCATATTGAAATGCTCAGTGGAGAGTACATTAAAATGAGATAAGTCACAGTTGCCTGGTTTCTGGGGCAAATGGGCACAAATGGGAGAGAGTCAAAGCCAGACACTTTCTCAAACGGGACAAAAAAATGTAGCCTGATGTCATTTGCCTTATCAGCTTCATCAAACCGAAATGCCTGACAAAGCTGCTTAGGCTGCTCGTGAGCCAACACTGATGCTGAGGGAGCAGAGATCAAATCCACCCAGAAACACACTGGGCAGGAAGGCAGTCTTGGAGGCTAGAAAGCTTCACCAAGAAGCTGGTGAGGTTTCACTCCATGCAGAAAAGCCTTCTAGTACCTCCACAGGACTTGCTGGCACTACTGTGTGAAGCTCTGTGGGTCACACAATCACTCTTTGGAGGCCATTCAAAGGAGATGTGGGCTACCAGCAGAACGATCCTGATTCACTTCACATGGGACTTTAAATCAACCCATTCACCTGGCAGACTTTGATGCACAGAGAGCCCTGGACTTAGTTGCTTCACCTGTGGAACAGCAGCTTACCAGTCTTGCAGATTGAGACTGATGGGCGCTGTTTAAGATGACTGCCAGAAAATGACTGTGGGGGATCTGCACCTGCATGTGATGACTCTCCATCCTGCTTAATGCACGTGACATGGTGCTTGAGAAATTAGGGGTCTTCCCACGTGTTTCCCTGGGAAAAGAGGCCTATTCAAACCTCTCACCTTCTTGCCAGTTTAGGGGACAGGAGACTTAATCCCAGCCACCAGATCTGCAGCCTTTAACAGAGCAGGGAACTGCACCATGTCACAGAGGACCCTGCACATTCTTTGAAATCACCGCACCTGATCTGTCCTTCCATCTCCCCCCCAGGCAAATTTTCGTTCTGCACATGGCATCAAGGCAAAATGATCTTCATCTGCAGCAGCACAGCAAAGCATTCCTCCCTGTAATCACAGACCTGAGGATAATTAAGAAGATCAATGCAAAAGGTGCAAATGAAAGAATATAATGAGCTCAGAGGGTGACCTCCTCACAGCATTAAGAAGCAAAAAGTGTGGAAAGAGGTGAAGAGGATTTGTGATGAGTGTGAGCTTCCAGGCTCCCTCTTCACCTGACTCTCCACCAGCAGCCAGTTTAGAACACAGCAAATAAAATAATAATTAAAAAAGCCTGAAAAATTCAAGTATCAATTTTTTTCAGTCTGTATGAAAGATAAATTACTTTTTTTCTCCTTTCTACTTGGGAGCACAAGTTGTAAATCACTCTTAGCTATTTCAGGGCAAGTCTGGAGTGTGGTTATAAGATGGCAGGCTTACTTTGACATAGCTTAAATTCAGTTGAGGTGCTGTATGCTGAGAAGGGCCCAGATTCCCCGCCAGTGACTGCACAGAGGCTTGCAGTGAAGTGACCACAAGAGGGAATGACACCATTTTATGATCTCAGCTGCAACTAAAGACGGTCTAACTTTCCAATGCCCACAAATCGTGACATCAGGGCTGCTTCTACAAGGGCACCTTGCAATCATCAGGCTTCTTTGGGTGGAGGAACCATGGGAAAAACAGAGCTTGTTAAAGAAGTCAAAGAGACAGAGAGCTGCAAAAACCCAGAGTCACATAAATATCTCTGTTCATCATGCCACAGGAGACACGGAAAGAATCAGAGCTTGCTATAGCATGTGGTCCAGTGGCATCTTTGGTGGAAGTGGTTACTGCTGTTGTTAGCTTTGCTGGAAATAGTGCTTATTCATGCTAGGCTTGAACTTGGAATAAATAGTCCTGGCCTGGGTCTGCTCTTCGATCTTTGATATAATGATACTTTGGAAATGAGAGGGGAATGAAGCCAACCCAAAGGGTGGAGCAGATATCACCGATGATTTTTGTGTTTATTGAGAGATCAAACCTAGGAAATTGTTTTCTTCCCACATGGCTGCTTAAAAGTCTCCTTTGGAGACGGTTCTCATTAATGCCTAAGAGGCTTCAGTGCTGTAGGTGGATATGAAATAACAGCAGAGCATCTGTTAGTAGGTCTCAAAATACCTTACGCTTTGACATAATAATTACTGCTAAAGCTGAACAGGGATTCGGTATGTTAAAATTCAGGAAAATAAATTAAAAGGAGCTTCAGCTAGGGGAGAGGCTGAACTGCACTGACTTCTAGGCTGTGCCCCAAGTAACTGGTCATTAGAGAACTTGACTTTGGCCAGATCTCTTCAGGAGACATCTGGTATTTAAATGGAGGTGCTCTTTATTCTCAAAAGAGTGCTAGAAAAAGAGGATCAGCTTGTCCCATGTCATGCCTATTACCTCTCACAGATGAGACCGCATTCCTGTACAGAACCTGAACTTCTCCTGAAGTACCTTGAAACCTTGAATGTGTTTTAAACACAGCCTTAAAATTGAGCACTTCCCTATGCCTGTTAATACTGATGTTCCTCAGATCAAGCACTGCTCTCTCCAGCTGAAAGGGAGCTGCTGTTGGCTCTAGGTGGGAGTGAAAAGCAGGAAGCTACAAAACTCAAGTGATGAGACTAAAATGTGTCATCAGACAGAGGAGTTCTTAAGAGCAGCAAACTGAAATAAAAGCCAAAGGTTAAATAAGCACGGGGAAAAAAAAAGAAACAATCATCAAGGGGCTTTTTAGTAGCTTTTAAATCTGTATCACTCAAAACCTTCACCTGCTGCTGAGGAGCACCAGATACTGTTATTTAGCACATGGGCACCACCCTCTGAATTGGGTCCTGGTGGAGCTGATCCTACTAATGAAGGTCATAAAGTATAAGGGAAGGTGTTTTATTGAAGAATTTTTAGTAACTTTGAATTGAAGATATCTGTTTCCCCCCCCCTTCTTCAGAGCCCAGGTAGGTGCAGGCTTTTGGCTTTTCTGTTGTTCTTGGGAGTATTTTGTGCCTTTTAGGTTTGAGGTTAGGTAATAATACTTGAGTGGAGAACAAGAAATATCAGGCTTTTGGTCTAGCTAACTGCATTTAAAGCAAAAAAAATCCCAAACTTGTTAAAACTGAGAGTGAAGTATTGAAGGAGATGTTATTTAATGATAAATAAATAAATGGAAAAAAAAAAGAGAGAGAATTCTTGTGGAGGCCAACAGCACCCCAAAGAACAGTATGAATTCCTCAGAGTATCCATATTGAAAGACTCCCTACAGCCAGTATGCAAAACTCTATCTGTTGCTATTATTAGTCAAACAATAGGGTAATATGGAATAATTAAGAGTGTTTACAGATAATTTAGGTCTGGGGGAAAAGAAAAAAGGACGTTCTGACTTACTTGTGTTAGGTTCTGTTGGCATCCAAGTAGAGGCTAAAAATAATTCTGATTGATTGAACTGTCTAGTTATGAAGCTTAAATAAGTAAGCAAAGAGGCTATCTACTGATGCTGTGGTGTGCATTGCCCAGGGTGCTACCTCTCTGGGGTAGGGAGCACGGTTAGTAGGCTTGGATCTTGTTACCCTGTGGTCTAGCTATGAGGTTGACTCCCAGGGAATGGCATGGGAAGTGGACCAAAATCATCTTTTCCATAGCAATCCTTCTCAAAAAGATGCTCGGGAGAAGGTGCAGCGAGCTGCTTGCAATGGGGTGGAGGGATGGGAACCAGGCTTATCTAGCCCGACTTTGTTTGGCTCTCAGCAATTCCGCCTTGCCAGCGTTTGCTGCAGGATGCAAATCAAGAAAAATGAGAGGTGCTTCCAAGGTACTGACCCTCGTGCAGTGATTCCGCCTGGCATTCAGCCACCTTGGTTGTTTACATTTGATGCCTCTTATGAATCCACAATTTCCGATTAAGGAGAAATCTCTTTCTAGAGGTTTACTTAATTTTTCACTTCAAAGTCAATCTTTAAAAACCTCTCTGCCATTATCAAGCCTGCAATGGTTTCATCCTAATCCCTCTTATGCTCTCCATTCTTATCCTTTACTGAGGGAAAATGATTAAAAAAGGAGAGAGAGAAAAAAAAAAAAAAAAAAACCCTTCTGACACAGAACTCGGATCCAATGCTGCAAGATAAGCTGTTTCAAAATAAAATGATGAACTTCAATTTAAAGCATTGGTTAATATTGCCATTTTTATAGATATATTTTCCTACTGTAGATTGAGCAAAGTATATTAGCTAAAAGGCTTCGTAAATAGTGTTTTTGTTTATTTTTTTAAAGTCTTCTACATTCTAAGGTTCCATTCTTAAGTGTGCTGTTTTGGCCATGCCTAGGGTGAAACAAAGCATCTGTGAGCATGCCCAGGCCATCGTGCAGCAGAGTGCTGTGCACGTGGACCGGGATATGCTCATTAATACCGTGTCCCCTGCTATTGCCTGCATCGGAAGAGCAGGAGGGCAATAACAACCCAGGGAGCACCAGTTCAGCTGTCTGCAACTTTCCTTCCCCTCCTATTTCCCTTTTTTTTGCTGGGCATTAACCTGAAATTAGTGTCTGCAGATAACCCGTGGCCAAAGCCATTAGCTGCCCATTAGTACAGTTGGGGAGCAGGGCTATGGGGTCCCGGCTGCTTTTTGCCAGCCTGGGGACCGCGTCTCACAGCTTGGGCTTGAGCTCCAGCCATCAAATCACTTCCATTAGCTGGACTCCTGCTGCAAAATGTAGCGTGCGTGTGGTGCTGTCACAGATACAGGCAGCAAATAGTGTGGGTCTTATCTAGGAGGGCTGAAAACCTTTATTTGAAATTAAGGCTCAGCCACAGCATGCACTAACAAGCGTGTGTGTGTGTATAGGAAGCCTGGGATGCCTTCTGTTGCTGGAATGTGCTCCACGGATTACTGTGCAACCTGTTGTATAGCTCAATGGGAAATACCCCTATCCCACAAAACCTGCTGAGCTCCCAAAATGTTCCTGCGTCAGGACTCCATCAGAGTCTGGGGGAATACTTGGAGGGGAGCAGAAAGACTGAAGCTCGGAGGTCAAGATGAGCAGATACTTGCTTGTTTTGGTGTGACACCTGGGATCAAGTGCATTATGACCCTGCTGGCAAGGCCTTTAGGTCTGCATGATGCAAAATGCCCACTGCAAGACATAAGCTGGCTCTGCTGGGGCAGGACGTGCAGCTTTTTTCCCCCTGTTTCAATGACTGTTCACCAAAATGAAATGCCCAGAGCTTGAGTATTAACGTTAAGGGCTTTGAAAATCAGGCAGGGGAAATGAAGCTTAAAGTCCTCGAGTTAGAGGTCTTTACTACATCCACCACGAGTAACTGCTCTGGTCTACATCCACCATGAGCTCTAGTGTAACTGCTTTGGTGGGAGATATTGAGTTGTACATCATGGGTGCGTGTGTCCTGTATTGCAAGGATTTTTCTACATCTAGTTCCTGGACCGTTTGTGTTGCAGATTTCTGATTTTGATCAGAAATTTCATCCTGGACTGGAAACATCTTTTCTCAGGAAAATTTTGTCAGAATCAATACGCTGCTATCATTTGGATGAATTTTAAGTGTCTGAGGCTTTTTAGAAAGTGTCATCAAAAAATTCCCAGCCTGATGCTAATGAGAGCTGAATCGCTATTCTCAAAGCGTGAAATTGCCAATGATATCTTAAGCCTGAGAATGATACACATATAGCAAGAGAAAACGGGTGCCTGCTTAGTTTGAGAGGGATGGTGTGTCTCAGAGCATCAACGTGTTTTGCTGACACTTTGCACTTAACATCTCATTATTCATTAATGGCACAAGGAGGTGCCTTTCCAAGTCAGATGCCCTTTCTCTTCTTTGGTGTTAAATCTACTGTTTCCTTCCCTGCAACCGGTTCCTTCCCTGCTTTGTGTTTTCCCCCAATAACCTCTGGAAAGTGTTTGCTTCCATTTTGGTCGCTGGAGGCAAAATGATATCCCAGCACTCCAAAAGGAGAAGAGAAAAGGGGGAAAAAAGACTGACCTACGTGCTCTGCTCCTTCATTATTCCATAGTGCATGGGAAGTCATCTCTTTACACGATTGACCTGTCTGGATTTGATTACAGCGCACGGCTAACCTTTTCCCAATCTGGTTGTGTCATACAAGAAGAGGGTTGAAGGCTGTTGCCATGGTATTAAGGTAGCTCTTGAGAAAGAAAAGAGGGGGGTGAAGAGGAAGGAAATGATGCCTCTTTACTTCCCAGCCAAGTATAAACAAGAGACACGGGCACATGTTTTTTGTTTTGGAAGCGCTTTCACCGTCTTATCCAGCTCATCTATCACTGCATTTCCTAGGGAAGAGGAGAAGGGATTGTCTGCGCCGCAGATCAGTGGCTGAGGAAGCGGAGAGGGGGGAGAGATGAGATGACAATTGGAGGAAAAAAAGAATAAATCAGTCTTGCCACCATTCATGATTTATTCATGAGACACGTGAGTTTTGCATTTAAATGTGACATTCTCATGATCTCAATATTGTATATGCAAATCTAAAGATTTCTGCATCTCTTCACATGCCCAGCTTAAGTCTCTGCTCAGATCCACAGTTCTGTAAATGCAAAACTGGCACGGCTTGCCTGGCTCCAGTTTGCTCTCCATTTATTCTACAATGTGAAGATTGTAAGCAACGCTGAACTGCTCTTAATATCAGAAGTATAATTCAGGTATTATTTTTTTAATGATAATTTCCTGACTTACTGTAAGAGTTCACTATCTGTAGATATACTCATGATCCAGCTTTCTGAGATCTTATCTCTGCTGAGACCCCCCCCAGGTATCACTCTAGGCAGCCTGTTGGGTTTAAAACAGTAGATGCTGTGCAACCTCCACATAGAAAGATTTTTATACCTAGAACCATGCCTTTTTCAACACTTCCAACCCAAATGTTTGAGCTGTCTCTAAGCAAGGAGGGGAATGATTTTTGGAGTCTTGTGGGTTTAAAATTTAAAAAGTGGAGATGCGGTTATGTATGTAGGGTGGATCAGAACAAACTGATGTAGTAAATAACCTGATGTGGAGATCATTGACTTCCTCTACCATTTGCTCCTGACTGGGAGATGCAGCCTGACGGACCTTAGCAAGCCTAAGGTTAAGTTGCTAGCTCTGGGTTCCACTACTGGGCCACTCAGCAAAATGAGAGGCATCAAGACATGACTTTGCAAAGTAATGCAAGCTCCTCTCTTTGTTAGACCAATATATACAAACCCATGCACAGGCGAGACCTTTGGCCCAGCATTTGCAGAAGTGAAGTGTGCAGGCAAAGAGCAGCTCATCAGGCTCTGCCTTGTCTCTGCGGCTGGAATGCAGCGCCTTGAATTATAGGCTCATGTTGCTACTTAGCAAATAAATCCAGGAATAAATAACTCTTGCGCATTATTGGGTCAGATCTCAGTAGCGTAATGCAAGTATTCCTCAAATGCCTTATCAACAAACAGCCAAATAGAGCAATAATTACATTATCTGTATTTTTTTTAGTACTTATTCACATTTAACACTGAAGCTCCTGCTTTCTTGCTGGTCTGGACCTAGATTCACTGAGGTTGAGACTGGAGTTCAGTTCCTGGGGTTACAGCCCCAAGTGCATGATACTCTTATGGGTGGGTTTCATGATTTTTAAAACAATCTTGTTTCCAAAATATTTTGTATCCGTCTCGCCTAGTATCCAGTCTCCGACAGTGACAACCTGTGACTGCATGAGGGGAGTGTAGGAGAGAAAAAGCATGCACATCCTTTCCCAGGAGAGGACCTTGGATTTAGCAAACACAAAGGTAGGGACTTCCTGATCTAAAGGGTGGGTTCAGATCATCACAACTAATTGTTTTTGAGAATACCTCCCTTTTAAACCGACTGGTACATTTGGCTTCCACAGCATCCTAGGGCAGCAAATTCCACAATTAAATTTTCTGTGGATGGGAAAAGTGCCATTTTTTGCATGATTTCATTCAAGTCCCTCTGGTTTTCCCATTACAAGATATAATAAATGGTTTTCCCTGAGCATATTCCTGTGTGCTGCTTGTGATTTTAAAGACCCCCATCACAATTTCTTCTAGAGCCTCTTACCTTCCAAGCCCCAAATATCCTGTTTTTCCTTAGCCTGTTAGCAATTCCTCCTGTGGAAGTAGCTCGCAACTCTGAAAATCCTTCAAACCTGTCTTGAAAAATCTTGTACAGAACTTCTCTGGGAGAAGGTCATTAGGACTGCTTGCAATATTTAAGAAAATGGCACAGCAAAAATTTATCCCCTGGCAAAATGATGTTTTCTGGTTTTGGTCTTTATTTATCATCTGATAATTGCTGATGGTGTCTTTCTTTTGGCCATTGCTGAGCACTGAACTGACATTTTCCAACAACTACCTGCGTGGCTCACGTCTTTCCCATGCAATGAGCACTACTTCAGAGCCACCACGGTGCATGTAGGCCTCTCGTTGCTGCTCTCATTTGCAATAATTAGCATTTCTTGCTGCTGAATTCCATCTGCCAATGTATCTTTTGCAGTTTCCTTGGTGGTTGTTCCGCAAGATTTTACCTCCATCAGCAAAACTGGGCTAAGAAATGAACATTTTGGAGTTTGGCTCTAGCTGAGGTTCTTGGGAACGCTCTCTGTCTCCTGCAGATGTTCTCGCTGGGTTACTTGTCTCCTTTTCCAGACTATGATTGAAAGCACAGGTCCCAACCAGTGGACCCCATAGGGCCCTGTTGGCCTAGGGGAGACCATGCCCCTACTTCTGCCCTTGGTTTTCCTATCACTACTAGATACCAAACCCTGTGAGGAATCTCATAGAAAGTGGCTCTGGGCCTGCAGCTCTGCATGTTTGTCCCTCCAGTGCCTTCAGAGGTTTGCATTCAGCTCAATTGACAGGGAAAATTACTTGCTGTCCCCCATTTTCCTCCCCAAAAATGGAAGATCACATACTTTGCAGATGTTTTTCTGCTGTTTTTACATCCTCTTTCGCCACGGTGAAAAGTTGATACTGATACAGGCACCTGATTCATACAAGTAAAAAAAAATATCTCATAGAGGTGACATAATTTAAGGAGATGTTGTCAGCTCATTTTAGTCCCAGTGTGAAATTGGAGAGGAACAAACACTTTCTTGCAGGAAAACAAAAAGCAAGCATGATAAATTCAAAGAAGATTGAGACGTTGGATTTTCTTTGTTTATTTTGAACATGGGCTTAGCAGCCAGTGTTTGCAGCCAGGCTCATTGGCACTGGAGCAAAGGGGCCTCCAAGTCCAGCAGTGCTGCCCTTGCTCTTGCACAGGGCAGTGGAGCTGTATCCCTCCCTGGTATTTTCAAGAAAGCAGGAACCTCTATGCTGAAGGATGCTCAGAAATAGTGGGCAATGGAAAACAGAATAAGTGAGGTGAGTGCTCTGGAAAGTCACACTGGATTTTTGTTTATTTGTGGGTTTTTTTTTTTCTCTATGAATTCGTTCTTCACTGGTGTATAGAGAGGTTTCTCTGTCCCTTCCAGGTCTCTATTATTGCAGCTGTACCTTCAAATCCAGCATCATTAGATGCTTTTGGGGCTGCCTCTTTGAAGAAAAGGAAACGAAGCAGAGCTATTGCACGTGCACAGACCTGATGTCTAGTTGTGCCGTGAGAGGGTTTTATCCTGCTAAAGTCTCCTCGTGCATCTATTCATGTCCAGCAAGCAGGGGAGAGGTTCCCCTGCAGCCCCTGCTCTGGGAACGCGGCCCCTGTGAATGTAATCAATGTTGCACAGAGCTGCTGAAACCAAAAACAAAGCCAGAATGGGTCATTGTGCTAAATTTGGGTGCTTCCATTGTTCATTGAATTGCACCAGTGTTTTCTTTAGTTGCACAGTCAGCTGGCAAAGTTTTGTTTGCAGCCTGGAGACCCCCCCCCTCTCTGGGAAAACACACGTTTCTGGGAGAGGTGGGATCAGTTGGGCATCTCTGGGCATTGTCCCCCATGGCTGGGGATAGAGACAGGGCAGAGGCCAGTTGGGTGCACTGGAGGCAACAACCAACTGCAATGCTTCCACTGGAAATTTGGTTTTATTTATTTATTTATTTATTTTTTCCTCCTTTTAACCTGCAGGAACGATTTATCTCCTTCAAAATAGCCATGTAATAAAATGTGTGGTGTTTGGCTCACTCGTGGTCAAGGTTTTCTGGACTCTTTTTCGCCTTTTACAGCGCAGAAGAGAATCAAGTGAGGTTTTGAGTTTTTGAACTGGCCGGCAGAAACTAGGAAACTTCAGATAACTAAAGGATTGTCAGGTGTTGTGATACTCGTTGCCTGTGTTGAAGCTCCAGCTTTGATTTATTATAAGGGGGAGTTGGGAAAAAAAGACTTGTACAACTATGGAGAAAAGAGGAAGCTCCTGGACTCAAGCCCTGGAGGCAAAAGGGAAGCAGGGATGAGAGGAGCTGTGGAAAAGGGACATCAGGGGGTAGAGGAAAAGGGAATAAGAGTGTGGGTGAGCCTAGGGAGGAAGAGGACTCTAATTGGTTTGGGGTGTTTTATTGAGATGTTGGGACTAAGAATGGATGTCTACAACCCCTCCCAGCAGCTGGAAGTAAGCAGGGCACATTTGAGTGATGGGCTGGGAATATCCTTGTAGTTAAAAGTGAATGTATTTCCTTTTCTCCAAAATAATAAATTTATTAAAAAGAAAAAGAGAGTGTGTGTGTGTATATGTATATATATATAGAGAGAGAGAGAGAGAGAGATTTTAATCTGTTCTAATTCTGTGAAATGTTTCTGCAAGCAGGAGAGCAAAAGGTGGGGAAAAAGTTAGCAAATATGTGCAGCATCTCACCCCAGCATTATCAAAATGATACGTTTTCGGTTTTCGCTTTGAAAGAAGATCTCTGTTTCTGCCCAGTAGAAGCCCCGCAAGAAGCAGAGTGCTGTGTGTAACCTGAAACTGAGCTGGACGTTTCTGTTGCAGGAGGAGGTAATTCGGGGGCGTTTGCCCATGAAGGCTCCCCTCCTCCTCCTCAGCTTGCTGGATTCTCCAGTTCTACCATTGCAATGAAAAGCCCATCCTCAGCCGGGCTGCTTGCTCACCCACTGCTGCTTCCACGGGGTGTTGATACCCCATGGAAGTTGGTACAAAGCTTTAGGCTTGCAAATGTCTTGGCAGTGCCCTTGCAAATGCCCCATGCTAGCCTGCCATCCAACCTCTGCTTGCTTCTCCTCACCCCTGCCAGGACAGCAATGAATTGTCGGAAGACAGAGAAATCAGCCCAAGTTGGGCTGAAACAGCTAGAAACCATCACAGGTTATCTCCAGGTTTGCCCACATTTTGGGTTTTAAAAAGGTAACTTTCTATCCTAAGGAAAGAGTAATGTTTCTAGTGGGTGCAAAGTGGGATATAATCCTAGCTGGAATCTCAGCTCTGTCTCTTGGGGTCTGTCTCTTCCCAGGCAGGGGGGTAGCGTGTCTCATGCATATGAAGACATGCCAAAAAATGTTATTAAAGTAGAGAGTGTGTTTTTCGATTCACAGGCTGCCTAGGGAAATTCCCTCTCTGCCACAAAATGGCTAGCAATGATCTACTGGGCAAGAGACGGAACCCAGGCTTGGGAGCGCTGCAGAAAATTCGTGGCAATGAAACTGAGCTAAAATGAATTTTGACATTTAATCCTAGATCAATTGGCAAATTTCACAATAGATAATTTTTCTCCTCACTCGGGCAAAGTGCAGCCGCATGGACCCAGTGGAAAAAAAATAATAAAAAAAAAGAATTAATTTCTAAAGATCAGGCGCCAATCTTTTCAGCAGGCCGAGGATGGGCACTCCCTCCTGCCACCAAAATACAGAATAATTTCAGAGAAAAAAAAGCCAAGTTTGCCGAGTTTGGATGATCATTTATAAGACGAAAATGACTCCGCGTTGCAAACTTAGAGATGCTTTAAAAAAGATTAATTGTGTGGGCAGCGGAGGGGGAGTGCTGGGCTTTGCCCCTCGATGCGATATGGCGAGATGATTCAATCTCCGAGACGCGCGCCAGTAAAAAATGACTCCGTTACTTGGGGAGGAAGAACACTGAAGAACTTGGTCACAGTAGGTGACATCCTTGAAATCAAAAGCAATGCTTCTTCCAAGCTGCCACGCGGCAAAATTAAAGATACGAAGCCAAATTCATCTCTGGTGTTGTAGTGCTGCACCTGGGATGGATTTCTTCTGTTATGGAAGTGGCAGAGAAGGTGACAGATGGTTTTGCGTGTTTTTGTAACACTTGGTTACAAGGCAGCAGACTTGCTCGTAGGGACCCATGCAAGAGGGATATTAGATGTTTGGCTCTGGCTCTCCGGGGGCTGGCAGCATCTCATTGCGTTTGCACAGGTCAGAGCTGGGGGAACCCCTAGGATGCCCATAGAGTCCACTGGTTGCTTAATGTGGAAGAACATTGTCATCAAATGCTTATGCTTAAGGAGGAAACAGCCTGGACATGCCAGAACTTTCATCACCTACCTTAAGCACCAGATATATCTGAGTGCTGCAGCCTTGTGGATTCACTGCTCTTGTGTTGAGAGAGCTTTTTTTTGGGGGGTAAAAAGGGTTTTGGTCATAAAAATTGTATGATTCTGCATTTGACTGGAGAGCAGGTTCCTTCCCTTGGGCTGAAGAACGTAAGCAGATGCATGAGTGTCCTCAATGCTTCTCTGTCACGTTGGAGCTCGGTTTGTTTTGTTATATTTGCGTTTCTGGAATGCTTTATCCTATCAATGACATTAATTACGGAGTAATTGCCTTAGTAGCATGTAACAACTCTCCTCCTTTTTTAAAGAGATTTTCACACAATGTGTAAACTTTGCCGTATATGTGCTACGTTTCCCGTGTCATGAAATAATGTGTAGACAAAATAATGTTTTTCCTGTCAGAAATTCAATGGGCATCTAAAGCAAAGTGACAGGTGGTTAAATAGCTGCATTTAAAGGATGTCAAGAAGATTTTTTGGACAGGTACCAAAACCCGATGCCAAAAAGAAGGCCTAATACCATCTGTTTTGTAAGCAGAAAGATGCAATTTTACATTAGATTTTAAATGACACAAAATGCCAAATGCATAACCTTGATTTGTGGGTCAAATCTAGCTTACCTAGATTGCGGATGTTTTTATTTACCAGCACAGTCCCTAAGCCGGAGCCCACTCAGGTAAATGAACACACCTCCAAGCAGACCTAATTTCAGGAAATGGGAAATTTCTGAGTTGCATTTAATTTTGTTTTGTGTTACATGTAAATCCAGATGCAATGTGGATTTAATTAATCCAATTTCACTGCATTTTAATGTACACATTTGCATTGTGTTTATTGGCAATTGGCTTCATCCATTTGTTCAGCATTCTTCATACCCATTCAGACTACTGAATATTTAGAGATCTATATACTTCTGAGCAGAAATGAGAAGTGTAGCTTGGAATTAAATAGTATGATTAGGAGTTCTCAGACACAAACTGGGGATAAGACTAAAATGTCAAAACATAGCTGCATAATACAGTGGAAAATTGATATCCATATTTTAAAATAATAATCTCTGCAGTACTAAATTATTTTAAAAATAATGTGAGAAGGCATTTTAGGGGGTATGCTGAAAATGAGAATATACTTTTACAGTTAAAGACCAGTGAGTGCTGGAGGGCTACTTGGAAACAAATAATGAATCTGATAAATTCAGCCACTTTTTCATGCTCTTAAAAAGTGCCTTTGAAATTACCATTATTCAGGTTCAGTCTGATATTTAGCAATGCTCATTACAGAGTTTTCTCCTCTTTGTGAGCAGCCTGTTCGGCTTAAGTGGGATTGCTGAGATAATGGTGCTGTTGTTTCTGTTCCACCAGCAATGTTAGGCATGAAATGTGAGTTGTCATGTTTGTGGTCTTCTCTCGATGACCTGGTCAACACAGACCAGGGAGCTTCTGTGCTTTGGGAGTCACTTAGTCATAAGCTTGCTAAGAAGAACCAAGTTTCTTCTCCCTTGCTAGGGCTGGGTTTGGCTTTTGAGCCCAGTGGTGTCACTGGGTTTGCTGTTGCTGTTTGTTTGCCGCTGTGGCCTGTCTCTCTCTCCTCTGATGTTTAGCCAAAATGCAAGGTATTTACTCTTTCTTTCCTGGTTTCCTGGGGAGTTAATCAAAGGCTGGCCCATGGAGTCAAGGGAAAGCTAACTGCTCTGAAGGATGTCCATGCAATGGATCTCCATCCTCTCTCCATATCCATGTGGTGCCTAGCTCTTCCTGTGCTAGACAAGTCCCAGCTTTCCTGGGGCTCAGCTAGCAGAAGAGGAATGACTCTGATATGACATCAAGGGCAAACCCCCCAAGCCACAGTGCTGGGGCTGAGCATCCTCTCCCTGCCTGCAGATCTGTCTCATTTATGTCCCCCTTCTCTAGCTCTCCTCCCAGATCTTCCATGGATGGTCCTCAGAGGTCTATCAGGCTAGTTATTCTTGCAAGCTCTGTCGGTGCCAACAGCAGGTGTGTGGGCTGGTGCTGATCCCGCAATCTTCCCACTGCCTGGATGCGAGCTCCTCGCTTGGCGAGATGAGCTTCTGTGGAGGTAGGGCCTGTCCAGGCTGGTATCCATGGGGCAGATCATCACGAAGCTCAACATCTCCAACCCCCAGAGGTTGCTGCTCACTTAGAGATGCTCAGTCTTCCTTTTCCTATCCCTAGCTCAGAGCTTGTGGGTCTGGGCAAGGGGGTCCGGGATGGAAAGCTGGTGTCAGGTCGTCTATTTTGACAGTCTAATGAGTACAAATGATGATGATGTTCACGGGGGGAGCTGCAAGAAGGTTTGTTTCATAAAGAGTGTTTTCTCTGTCAGCCTCTCTGGGTGTATATCAAAAAGAAAAAAAAGAAAGAAAGAAAAAAAAGGATTTATGGATATTAATAGGAATAACACTTTGTGACGACTGATTTTTTTTTTCAGATCAGTCTCTGTTTGAGATCTAATGGAGGCAGATGAATGTACAAAGTTTGACAGGGCTGATTGTTGTGAATCTCATGCTCCAGGGATCTGAGAAGATATTAAGAAAACATTGCTGTGTTTTTGAAAAGAAGAGCTTTTAAAATGGTTAAAATGCAACTATTCTGATGTCTGTCATTTAAAGGAAATCAGGTTGTGGCTGCTGAAAGATGCTGTAAGTTTGGTGATGAAATGTGTTAATTTTTGTAGGAAATAACAGAATTAAATCCTGCTTAAACTGAAAAAAGCCAATTCAGCCTTAGCTGTAAAGCTGCTAGCAATGTCTCCACAATATAAGAAATCTAATAATTATGATAATTAATAAAGATAATAATATAGTAAAACCTTGCTAATTCATACTAATGACTCAGAGGCTGCTTACTAATTACTGAATTTTGTGGATAAACAAGCCAGAATAATGCAACATAAAATACACTTTGTTCCATTATTTTGACAACTCGAGTTTAGTTTTAATTATTTATACTTCATAATAGACTAGTCACTGTACTTGGGAGGATTTTACACAAAAATAATGACGCTTTAATAACTTGAGGTGGCTGCACAGTGTCTGCTGCAAGAGAGAGCAAGCCGGCAGGGCTGGACGTGCGCAAAGCGGGAAGAGGGAGGATTAGCAGGACACAGAGCAGCAACGTTGTAATGCAAAATAGGGCACGTTTCTGCACCGCCTTGGCCGGAGAGCCCCTGTGCAGGCCTGTCTGTCGGGGATGCCTGCGAGCAGGGCAGCTTTGGTGCTAAACACGGAAAAATTGATGCCGATTCTTCAGGAAAAAAAA
>VZSG01000051.1:2276799-2318133 GCA_013398315.1 Nothoprocta pentlandii
GGCAGCGGCCCCGGCCGCCGAGGTGCGGGCGGGAGCGAGACGCGCCGCGGGAGGATGTGTCCTCGGAGCGCGGTTTTCTTCTTTTTCTTTTATTGTGCTGCTTTATTTCGCGTTCTTGCTAGCGGAGCGTTTGGCCCCAGGCGAGGTCGGCGTGCGGTGGTGTTGTCGTCGGGCACTTTTCTCCACCTCTATCTATCCCCGCTCGGGTTGTTGCCTCGGGCTCTCTCCCCCCGAGCCGAGGATCGCGCCCTGAGCCGAGTGCGCTGCCCGTGTCCCCTCCCAGCACTGAACCCGCTTGCCAGGAAGAGCCCCTGCTCCTGCAAGCAGGAGGGAATGCGCGGAGGGCCGCAGGTGTACGAGGAAACATCCCGCATCCGAGCGGAGCCGGAGCGCAGGAGGCTGCTGTGCTCCAGGGAGAAGCAGCTAACTGGGAGCATCACCTGTGGCGAGGCAGAGAGTGCAAGGGCAATAGGAGCCCTTTCCAGGGAGGAGACACTGGAGGTCTAACCCTGGCAGCCTCCTGCTGGGCCAAATTCTGGTAATTGCCCCTATAAAAAGTTAATAAAGGGAGAAAACGCTCTGCTGCGTCGGGGATGTGAGCAGCCTGTCCTGCTGTCTCAGGACTCGAGGCTCAAACTCTATTTGAAAACAAGCTGAAGGGAAGCGGCTTCTCGCATGCTGCAAATCAGCCCCGCTCGGCTATGTGCGTTTAACTCTTCCCTGCCAGTTGTTTTTCTTTATGTCTCTCTGAAGTTGTTGCGAAGCTGGTAGTCACCATTTATTTTGCGATTGCCCGTGTATCTCAAAAGGAAATTGCTTAAAGGGGAACAACTTGTCCTGCAGCCCCGCGCTGCTAGTTTCAAGTTGTTTTATTACTGTTGCTGATGCTCTTAAAATACTGACTATGCTCTTAAAATGTTAACGACTGAGAGCTGAGCTACCTGGGAGCAGATTATTCCCGCTGCTGACATGCTGGGTGCTGAAGTATGCGGGAGCGTGCAATGCTGTGGGGAATTGCGGCAACCCCCAAATCCCGCTGGCTGTTTGCACTGGGTTGTGCTGAGAAGTTTTTAGCCGTTAATATGATCTAGTTTGTCCTGCAGCGTTTGGGTTTTGCTCCGAGTCGGGCGGCTGCAGAAGCAACGGGCTCCCTGCACGCCAGCTCGCCGTACCTGTGCCTCCCACTGTGGCCCCTTCCGTGAGGTCATCCGTGGCCTGATTCCCGGGGATTAGTCCTGGATTAGGCTGTTGCAATTGATCCCAGGCTCCTTGCTGAGCAAGAGGAGCGCGGTGGGTGCGCCGGGAGCCGGGGCTGGAGCAAGGCGGCTCCTCCGCGTCCCCAGGGAAGGCGGCGGGTGGACAGAGGGACATGTTCCTATGTTTGTGTTGCGGGCACGGGAGGATGGGACCCGAGAGGAGCAGCCAAGGTACTGACCACTGCCACCAGATGCTGCTGTTGTCACTGCTACGGAAGATCTTAAAACAGCGAGAGGCAGAAAGGAAGCAAGTTACCCTTTTCTGATATTCACTGTTTTTTTTTTTCTTTCTTTCTTTCTCTTTCATTTTGAGTTATCAAATGTCACTTGCTTATGCAGCGCGGTGCAATTTTGCCAGTGAGATGAGACCAGGTATAAAATACATTGACTGGGCTGTGTGGAGCGAGTGCAGGGATCGTGTTCTGACCTGGAGCATGAACGTGTGTCCAGGTGCCAAGCGGGGTCCACTGATGCCTTTGCCTTCAGAAAACTTCTGTGGCCTTTGCATAGGGCTGGGATAAGGGCTCACTAGCAGCGCTCCTAGGAGCTTTTGGAGTGTGTGACAGCAGGAGCTGTCTAAGCACATGCGTCCCGTCAACCGGGCGCATTTGCTCAGACCTTTTGTGCATGGGAGTTGGAAAGCAAGCACAGGTCATCAGCCCCTTTGCCCTGCACAGCCAGGCGATGGGTCACAGCAGCACCTGCCTCTGGATGCTTCTATTTCCCAACACCCAGGAAAGGGGAGGATGCAGTGGAAAAAAATGGAAAAAGTTCTCACACTGCAAAAGTATTCCTGGAGGCGCTTGGAGTGTAGTTACCGGGGTGAAAGCTTCCCTGCACTTTGCTGTGCACCTAGGGGCTGTCGAGGCCGAGCTCGGCAGACCTTGCTGCTGTTGCTGCCTCAAACAGGGGTGTTTGGTTTTGCTCTCCGAGTCGGTAATGCGGCGTGCTGGGGAGTGCGCCAGCCCATACAGTGAGAGCAGCACAGGCTAACAGAGGGACTTTAAAGCCCTTTGATTTAAAGGGCACTTTTTTGTTTGTTTGTTTTATTTTATTTATTTAGGGTTAAGGTGGGCTGCTTCAATTATTTCTGGAGCAGACAGAGCGATGGGGCAATGAGTGTGATTGCACTGGGTATAAACAACAGGGACTGCGAGCGTGCAGTGGTGATGTCGATGCTGTGAGCTCCCTCCGAGGGAATTGCCCTCTGCTAGGAGATGTCTCTGCAGCCACCTCCTGAAAATTTGGGGTATTTCCCCCTTCCCTCCCACTCAGCTTCATGCAAACCGGGGTCTCCTGCAGTGTGGACAGTGTTGCCAGCTTGAGATGCAACACTGCAGCCCCTGCTGCCTTGGTCCCACCGGGAGCTTTGAGAAGCGAATTAACCTCTCTCCACTTTTCTTGTCCTGCAGGAACAAATGTAAATACAAGTTTTTGTGGCTTCTGGCGTTTTGGTAATTGGACATGCTTGGGAGGATCCCAGGTCTCTGTGCAGGGCGATGATGGGGGGAGGACCCAGCATGGGAACCGTGAATTCCTTGCGGAGGAAGCGCGTGCTGGTGGCCCCAGATACTGTGGTCCTTGGGGACCTCCTGCATCTCCTGATGCCTCTGGCTTCTGTGCCCCCACCTAGGAGATGTACTGTGTCCATAGCATTTCCGTGCGAGTCCACAGCCCCAGCGAGGCCCGTGTCCCAGATATTTTCTGCTTGGGCTCTGTTTCTTTATCTCTGCGCCTCCCTTTGAGGCTGATAATTAGACAAAACCACTGTATTTTGCCCGGATGCCACCCTAAATTATGGCTAATTAAAACCCGTCACTCACGAGAGGATTCTCGGGTTGCCGGCCAGGCTCTCGCTGTCTTTGGAGAGCTCTGGCTGTGGGAGCCCGGGGCCGTCTGACAAACGCCGTTTAGCAGAACATGCTGCTTTGTTTTGACTTTTTCCATACATTGTAAATGGCCGTGATAAATATTGGCCCCTTTTCAGTGTTGTGGAGAAGCTTTGCTGTTCTGGAAGATAAAATACTTTCTTTTCCTTTTCACCACCTAAGCTGGTTCTGTTTTGAAGTGGCATAAATCTCCCTTTGGACAGAGGATCCTGGTGGGGGGAGAAAAGTGTATGTGCACAGGGAAGACCTTAAACTGTTTTGTTTAGGAATAACGGGTATCCTTTGAAAACCAGGCTCGCTTGTCTGTACCAAGGTGTCTGTAAGGGCTGGTTTTAGATAGCCCTGTTGAGGGCCTAACCTGTGGAAGTCCTGTGCCTTTGCAGCACCAAGAGGCTGGACAGGATGGAAGGATTGCAAGCTGCTTTGATTTATTTATGATGCTTCCGAGCAGCTATAAACGTCGGACATACATGTGTCTTATAGAGTCCTAGTGATGGAGTGAATCCATTAACGTCTCAGGTTATTCTGTACCTCTGAGCTTGTAACAGACGCGAGAATGAGATTTTTGCACCCGTCATGGGAAAAACATTCCTGTTGCTAACTTGTATTTTGCCCTTGTACTGGAGCATCCCATAGTGAAGAAGTCCGGTGCATGGGAGCCCTGCTCGCTGCAACAGCGGGTACCAGGGCAGAGAGCAGCGAGGAGCTGCATGATGCTCTTTTGGGGCCCTCCTTTGCTGGCCGTGCCAATTGAGGACAGGCAATGCTGGGTTCTCTCGTCGTGGTTGTTGGCATTGTTACGGTGTTTCTGCAGCATTTCGAAAACAAAACAAAAACAATCGAAATCCCCCAAACCCTCCCTTTACGTTCTGCCTTTGCGTTACTTCCGTGCTGGTGCCCACTTGTGCAGGGCTCCGTGGAGAGGATGTCTCCGCTTCTGCACATGGAAACGCTCTGCAGTGGGGAGCATCCCGCCGTGAGGGGCAGCGTCGCCCACCCTTACCTTCAAGTTCATCCCCGTTTTAACGAAATGAGCTCCAAATGTTTTTTACTGTAAGTTGGGTTGTATCTTCCAGTCCAAGTGAAGCATATAATTGTGTTTTCCTAACAGCTCTACACTGCAAATAAGTTATTGTGCTGCTAATGTGTTTGCCTAGACAATTTTCCATCCGGTGACGATGAAGCTGCTGGTCTAAGCGGTTGCGTATGCCTTTTTGGTCCCTTCTTTGTGGCTTCCTCTGTGTTTCTGAGGTCTGGGTGGAGTGTTAGCTTTGACACTTAGCTTCTAATCAGGGTTGGAGCTCTCTTGTCCCACCTGTGTGCTTATCTATTTATTTTTATTGAAAATGCACCACTTTACAGAGTGAAAGCTTATGCTCAGGGATGCATGCTTCAGTTGCAGCAGGGAGGGGAGGGGGATCTTGCAACAAAACTTAAGCTGAAAGGAGCAATGATCATGTTGCTCAAAAGAATGTGATGGCGAATGGTGTTAAATTACCGATTTTCACACTTTACACGGCCAAATTCAAATGCTTTAATTATATGCATCCCCCTTGTCTTTTGTTCCCTGGCATGGTTTTGTTCTGATGGATGCTCTGCTCTGGGGAGAGGTGGATTTGCTGCTGCGGTGCCTTTGGGCTGCGTCTTTGTGACATGGCCCAGAATCGCTCTCCTCTGTAGGCATCTTTAGCATAGGCTGCTTGACCTCTTAGGATAAAATTAAATCTCTGTGATTTCCATTCAGCTCTATGGCCGAGACATCTGTTAGGTAAGTATTAGATTCAGGCCCCGTACCAGTAATGGTTATTACAGAAAGATAAATTGAAAATGGGTTTCTACCGGCCGCTGTGAAGGAAGGTTTCTACTGGCCTTTGAAGGAAATCATGTGACAGTGTCGCCACAGAGGGCCAAGTTGCCTGAGCTGTCTCTCCATTGCTTTGGACACTCCTGATCCCAGGGCTTAGTTGTTCTCCAAGGACCTTGCATCTTCCTGAGAAACAGGAGCTCGGCAGCAGCCTTGGGCCCTGGTTTGCAGAGGGACTGGTGGTTCCTCGGACCCTGGTGGGGTTGGCAGGTTCTGCTCCATCTCTGCTGTGGGAAGTGATGAAGACTCCTTGAGCCGATGAGCTCCACGTTAGCAACCAGTTGCAAAACCCATCAATGACTCGGGCTTTCCCTCACTACCAGGGTTTAAGACTTGACAGGGAGGTTCAGTCCCCATCTCGGAGGTGCCTCAATGCCCAGAGCTCCTGTTGCATCCATAGGGAAAATCAGCACCTCTTTTCCCACATATTTACTTTGACGAGGTGGAGCCCTAACCTTGTTGCATGCTTGTGGTCAGGACTGAAGATAAGGATTGCTGTCCCTCTCTGTGGGACCTGACTGCAAGTCCTCTGCCTCCAGCTCACCTGGGGGGACATCAGGCATTTTTGGTTATTTTTGTGAACTCTGCTCTCCTCCTTTTGTGAACTCAAGCTCTCCTGAGTGCTGAGCATCTCTTTAAGGAGACCTGCTCTCTGGAGAGGTGTATCCAGGGCCTGGGTGCCCTAAAGGGCTCGTCTCTTCTGGAAACATGGATCTCAACCTCTTTACCTATGAAAGTTGTTCAGCTTTCTAACCTGGTAGACCTAACAGTTTATTCTCCTGAATATCTCCTCCTACCTCTTGGGAAGGTGGTGATAGCAGTGAGTGGCTTGTTATATGATGTTAAATCATCTGAAAACTTGGAGATGAGTGAAGGATGTTTCTAGGGCCCCGGTCTTTGCCTGGGAGCTGTGGGCTGTGCACCCTCAGAAGAGGTTCAAGGTGTCCCAGAGCCTTTAACTGGAAGGAAAAAGTTTTTGACAGTGCGGCAATGATTTCATTTTATAAAATTTTAAAGAAATTCTTTGCATGGAAGACCTAGGCATGGAATAGCATTTAACAGAATTACCCTGGTCTGTCCCAGCTTTTGGGCCGGATGCAAAAAGCATGGGGATGTCGCGCAGAGAGGACAAGGTACAAACGTGGAGCAGGGGGAAAAAGATGTGATGCACAAATCTGTAGCTTGTTGCAGCACTAGCAACTGTTTCTTTCTCCTGTTAGGATCCTGCTCTGTTTGCCAGCGTTAAACTCAGGGAGGCAACTTCTTCTGCCCCCCTCCAGCCTCAATGCATTATCTCATCTCCAAATAGCATTAAAAGAAGAAGAATGTGCTGTTAAAAATATCAAACTTTTGGGACTGGCTGGCAGACTTTACCGCTGATAAGCGTTGTTGATTGAAGATCAAACAGCCCTTGAAAGCAGAAGAAAAACCTTCCAGCAAGAGGCACGATGGGTCTGACGGTGCAGCCAGACAGTGAGGTCACTCGGGCTTCAATCTCTGTATATTTAGGAAGCGGCACTGGAGTTATGGTCTGGTCTCCTTTACCCCAGACGGATGTTGGCAGCATGTTGGTTTTAAACCTGATAAATCTCCTAAAGCTGAGAGCAACACTTACTGCATGCCAAGAAAATCAAAGTCATGTTTTTTTCTGTAAAATGGTACCTTTTTTTTCCCCCCCTTCTTTTAATATAAAGAGTGTGCCCAGAAGGCAAGCCTGCAGGGCTAAGGTGACATGAGGCTAGGGACGTGCATTTTAATTAATTGACAACCTGAATTTCTGTCAAGGTGGCAAATTAATTGTGGGTGGCCGTCTGTTTGCAAACCAGATAGTTCTGCTGTGGCTGTGCCAAATTGTACGTGTGCAGCGTTTAGCTATTTGATTTAAACAGACCAGAATGGAGGTTTTTGAGAATTATTTTAAAGCAGATTGTCACTTAAGAGTTGGGCTTTGAAGCAGGGAAAAATATTACTGACAACAGTATTTTCGGCTTTGCAAGTTTTCAGCCTGGTAAGTTAGGTGGTTGAGAAATAGCTGTGTGACCTTCTTCTTTGAGGAGGGCAGACCCCTGGCAGGGATAGCAATATGTAACTTAGCCATCTGTGGAAGTGGAGTGGTCTAAATGAAACAGATACATGTCTAAAAATCATAGAATGAAGTTGGAAAGGACCTCTGGTCATATCTAGTTCAGTGCCCTGCCTCAAGTAAGGCTAACTTTGAAGTTGCATCCCACTTAGGGTCGTTTGAACCAAAACTTTTCCTTGTTATATTAGCCCCTGCTGTAAGTAAATGTTCTTTTTCAGCATGTTTAAGACATTTGGCTCAATTCTGCATCTCTCTTTGGATGTGAAAGTGGCCCTAGTGAGCCCTGGAAGGACAAAATGTCCCTTTGGTGGCGAGATACTTTCCCCAAAGGTCCAATGGGAGGTGATTATGTTTCTGCTCTTTCTGTTGCCCTGCATTTCTGTGGTGTCTGGATACAGCTTAGAATGGAGATTGAAACATTGGTGTTTAAAATTATTCCAGTGGCACCTTCTGGGGTTGAGATTGTAGGAGAGAAAAGTGTTGATATCCAGTCCATACTGGTTGAGAGCCTTGAATTTGCGGTTGCCATACAGTGCAAATCACAGTGGTGATGGGTATAATCAAATGCTAACTAGGAAACCAGTAATAAAAAGAGATTTAGTTACAATTAATAAAGTGCAAAATGTCTTGTTGCTTAGAAATTGTGTAGTATTCATTGAAATTTAGAAGCACATCCTGTAGGAGCAGGGAATGGAGATTAAAGGCTTCAGAGCTGGGTCAAGGATCCTTTCCCTACATTTGTTACTATTCATATTGCAGCACAGGGTTTCATTTATTTTATTGTTTTGGCTGGAAATATCACAGTGAAAGTTGGAGAGGAAATTAGAGTAGAGCTGGAAACAAGAACAACCTAGTGCAAAGTTACCAGCATCTGCAGCTCTTGCAGCTTTCCTTTGCCTTCCATGGTAGCGTGGTGCTGCTCCCACCACACAGCTTCAAGCACCAAACAAATGTGATAAACAGCAGCTTCAAATTCAAATATAATTCTTCTAGGGGCTTACAGAAGACCCTAAAGCAAGCACTCAGTCTTGAATTGCTGGAAATATAAATGGGATCTAAAGGTAAAGATGATATTGTGAATATCAAAATATCCTTGAAGGAGAGTCAAATCCAAGTTTATCATGGAAACTTATTTTTTGATTGGGATCAGTTAGATTCATTTAAAGTCCTTGTATTCAGAACTGTCTTCCATGAGCTGCTTTTTAAACCCTGGATCCATTTTTTGTTAGAACACACTGCTCTAATTTTCTGGGAAGTGTGGATTTCAGCATCTCTTGTCCTGTGAAATGGTCTTATGAAGTGCTGAAGCTCTATTAGAGTTTTTGATTTGCCTCCTAAAGGGGGAAATTCTGGAGAGCCTTTTGGGAAAGGCCTTGTATGGCTCTCTGGCTGCTCGTATATCAAAGATGGGCAGAGTGAGCTCCTATATCTAGAGCCTTAGCAGGTGTTGGTTGTTGTTGTGTCATGAGGATGGTGACAGCGCCAGCTTGGAAAAGATCCTATCTTGGCAAAGAAATACCTCGAGAGCAGGATGTCTCCTGGCTTAGAACAGTTGTAACAGGAAGGCTGTGTGGCTTGGCGATTTCTTAGCTGCTGTTATGGATCTTCCCATCGTGAGACCATCAAGTTGGAAAGCTGAGGGGAGCAGATGTCCTCAGATGCTGTGAAATAGAGCGAGTGGTTCTGGTCCTGCTCTCAGGTGTTCCCATCGTGACTGGGGTAAGACGGAGCAGGTGAAATTGGGGTGCTCGTTGCTTTTGTTAGAGTTGGAGCCACCAGAGAAACCAAGGCAGAGATGGAACTTTCTTTGGACTTTCTGCTGTATTTATTCAGGAGCTTAAATGCGGTCTCCCATTCTGCCAATCCAGCAACATCCCGGCTGAATTGGCTTAAAAATAACAACACAAAGAGAAGTCTGTGCAATTGCATATTCAGTGTTCCTGAGCACAGTTGCTGCAGTTGTCCCTGTTTTGCCTGATGTGGTGATGAAGCCAGGCTGGGGGTACCTGCTTAGCCAAAGCACACCTGCTTCTTGCTCAAGCCCTGCTGAGCTACTCAGCTCAAGTCAGCAGGGCCAGGAGCTGCTCAGACCCGTGTTCTGTTGCTTCACAACATTTGTATGTGTTTCAGGCTTGATTACAGTATGTCAATGAAGCAGAACACCTAGTCTGAGGAGCAGAAGTAGGTGGGATGGACACAAAGGAGGAAAGCTAAGTTCTTCCATCTTTGTCATTGCTATTCCTGTTTTGGTTGCCTTCCTGGAGTTTCCCCTTTCTCCCTCTTGTCCAAGTGCTGCTTTTGGAGCAACCAGTGGCCTCGGGGCTGCTGTGAGAGGCATCTCTTTGCTCTGCAGGCTTGTTCCTGATGCTTCATTTTCCTTGCTAAAACCTATTGTTTCTGCCAAAATCATTTGGTGGTGTTATGTAAACCTAAAATCACAAGCTAGCGCTCTTAACAAGGGTTGCTTCAAAATGTGCTGGATCAAATTCCTCCCTGTGCTAACTGCTGACGCGGGGTGCGTCGTGCCAAGGGCGGCTTTGGCTCAGCAGCTCGTGGAGGTGAGCAGCCACCAGCAGCTGATCCCGAGGGATCTGCCCAATTGTTCTTGTCGTGGACAGTTTTAGTGGGAAGCATGAATAGCCCTCCAAAGTTGCTTGGAGCTAGAATTTAAACTGCTGCTAGAGCACAGTACCTGCACAGCAAAGCTTGTTTTTTTTTGCAGGACAGTCTGTGTTTTTCATCGTTGGGCTTGTGGCAGTGTTGGATGCGATGTGTGTGGCTTCTCACCAGAAAATATATCCTTGCATCTGCACCAGCATCTCTGCACGTGGTCCGGGGGGCTTGCTGCCTCTCCCTGCATTCCCCTACAGCCAGCAGGTGAGGATGGAGGTTCTGGAGCACTTCCATGGAGAGCACTGTGCTCCCATGGGGGCTGCTGCAGGGACAGCTGTTCTTCTATGCCAAGTTGTGTGGAGCCTCCTCTGGCACGTGCTCTCCGCAGCCACAGCAGTGGTTGTTTACCTAGAAAGTGCTATTAGCAGAGACCTTAATGAATTTCTAAGTGCTTCCTAATGCGATTTGGCAGGCGGAATAAAAAAAGGAAGAGAGCCACCACCGCCGTGTGACCAACCTCCTCCCCGTGAACCACGAGCGAGTGCTCTCTGCTCTGCTGTTCATGAGAGATTAAAGAGATTAAATCCTGCTGACTTGGCAGGTGATGCTGATGAATGTTTGGAGGGGATTAGGATAAATCTGTTTCTCCTTCTGATTTAGCTCAAGATTTGAATCCATTGATAAAATGTGCCCAGGTTACGTCTTGGAAACCTCGTCAAAGACTGTGAATCTGCACAGGTATAAGGAAAGGCAGAATTTGTCTCTGGAACCAGAAAGCTAATGAATTAACCTTTACACAGTTGATGAATGCTTAGATAGCTGTGTGTCTATTCCTGTCTCGGTAGCCAATTAATCTGCAGTGCCACAGAATTAAAGGAAGACGAGGCTGGATCCTTGGCTAGGAGGAACTGGCTTAATGCCATTGACCTCGACTGCAGCACAGCTGCGTCGAGCTCTTTATTAACTGACCTTTGTGCGCAGGACACTGTGTTTATGTGTGTCTTGAGTTTCAGCCAAAATTGTGCTCTCTCAAAGTAGAAGCCCCACACTTCTCAGCTGGAAGGGCTGTAGCTCTTTGTTGAAGTTCATGGGCTAGATCGAGCCCATGCTGTTTTTGCTTCCTGGTTGGTTGTGTTGTGTGGTAGCCTTGCTCTAGGTCTTGAGGTGAAAGGGGACTTTCTTTGGACAGCCCTTGATGCCTTCTTGTGTATCTGTATGCATCCAAAGGCACAAGCATGAGGATGGTGGGACTCCGGAGAATGTGCCTGAGGATGGCTTCAGAGGAGCTTCAAGCCCCAAGGAACAATGCTGTCACTTGCCACCAAGAATATTTTGTCTCCTGTATTGGGCATTCAGCTGCGGATATAGGGAAGGAATGTGGCTCTCTAGCACCTCTGAGGCTATTCAGCACGAAATGCAGCAACAGAACTCAATGACTATCTCTATGAGTAGAAAAGTGATTACTGTCTTCGTTCCTGCTTCTCTGTCCGGTATGTGGTTGAGTTCTTGAGGGAACAGAGAACACAAGGGATGCAGAGGAAGAACCTGTGTTCTACAGCATGGAAAGGAGTGGTGCCTGGATGACCTGTCCTGGACAGCTCTGCATGCACAGAAGTTCTTGAACAGGGGGACATGTTGAGCCCGGGCCTGCAGCCCCTACTAGCGTTGTCACAAGGCCATGGTAGGCAGGTCTCCTTGCAGGTCTACTTGATGGCCTGCATGGTGGTGGCCAGTGGGTGCTGACAGGTGCCCTGTTCAGGTTTCTTATCCTGCGTCTCCTTGCCTGGGAAGGTGGTATCATGGCATGGGGGAGTCGAGGGCTGGGATCGTGCCATGGATCATGCGGAGCTGATCCGCTTGCTTCCTTGGAGGTGCTTTTGGTTTATATGGCTGCAAGAGCCATTGTAATCCACTTCAGGTCATTTTAAAGGCTGTTGGGATGGATGATGAAAGTTCATGGTAAGTCACAGCCACCTGGGATATTTTTAAGAACGTACTGCTTGGGAATAGCATAGAGAAAACACAGTTTCCAGAGGATTATTGAATTATGCTTTTTGGGAAAATAGGGGCAAAGAGAGTTTGAAATGAAATGTATTTTAAAAGTTCTTTCCTAACTGTCTTTGAATTCCTAACCAGAGGATCTTAAAGTGTCCTTTAGTTTCTTCATCGCGTTGCTGCACAAGTTGCTGTTTGATGATGAGCATGTCATCTTAAAGAAGAGCAAAAAATGAAGTTAAACTTGTCCAGATCATTTTGGGAGAATATTTAGCATCTTTTTTATTTGTTTTGCAGCAACGGTTGCTTGCTTCAAATAAAGTTACCTTCGTATTTGCTTAGTTTAACTTTGAACAGGAAAATAACGGCCCTTGTAATGTCCCTATTAGAGGAATGTTGTTTCAAAACACTTCAGGGTTGCATTAGTAGAGTGCAAACTGAATTCATCCTCTGGAGCAAATAAAGCCCCATCAGGCTGTGTGCTGGGAGCTGACAGCTTGATGTGAGGATGTGCAGTGTGGCCGGGTCTCCAGGGGCCAGCTGGAAAATCTGGTTCTTGATGTAATTCTTTCTGCTCCTCTTCTTCCCTCCTCCCCTTGTTCACCTCCACGAAGAGAAATGGCATCTCGCCCTAGCAAATTGGTTAAAGCACTCGCACGGGGGCCTGGAATTAACTGGGCAGCGCGGCGAGGCCGCCTGCGGCTCTCGCTGACCCTTCGTGTCAGCAGCACTAACTGGAGGGGGAAAGAGCCAAGCTCCAGAGGAAGAAATTGGGTTGCTGATAGATTTTAAGCGTGGCCTCAGCACATTGCTAAATAGGCTTTGGTGGAGCGTCTTTTATTTTCTTATCAGAGCAGCTACTTAGAATATAGCATTTATTTATTTATTTTTCCCCTCCTAACTATACCTAAATTTGCACGCATGTCATTGCATGCAATGGGAAGCTTCCCCTGCATAGGCTGGGTCTGTCTGTGGTGGCGCAACTAGCGTGTGGTTGCAAAGTGCAGCCCGTGTTGCACTCACGGGGCTGTGCACATGGAGACCTCTCTGCACCAAGCGCAAAGCCCATCCAAGAGGCAGCTCACCAAAACTGCAGGCGCCCAAAGAGCAAGCGAGCCACGGCCCCTGGAAATTTGGCACAGGTTGCTCTTTGAGCAGTATACGATGAGATAATTTAACAAATATTAGGAGAAAACATCTGGTAGCTCTGCTGTCTGGGTGGCCATTGCAAACAATTTTTCAGACCTGTGTAAATGTTCAATGTAGAAACATAACATTGTGGTAGGAGATGCGTGCGGTCAAGGCCACCTGCTTGCCTCTTCTTTTGCATAAAGCAAGGACGGTGTCTTTTTTTTCCTTTTTCTAAGCCCTAAGTGAGGCTTTTAAAGCATGACTGAGAAAAGCCAAGATCTTCTTTGTGCAAAGGTGTCAAGGTTTTATTTTAATCCGGAGGTCCCGGTTGGCTCATTATTTTGAGGTGAGCTCCCGAGCGTGGTCAGCGGAGTTTCCCACACAGGGCTGCGCATACCTCGCCGTCGGGCAGCTCGTGCAAAACTCCTCCGGGAGCTCCGTCTTATCTGGCACGCAGATTTCCTGTTACCTTTGTGTGTCCCTCCCCGTCCTAATGTGAAACGGAGATGGCTGTTGCTTGCCTCAAGGGGGATGGAGTTGCTAAACATCCCCCCCAGAAAGTGCTGCGTAAGCTCCGAGCCTTGTGTGCATGGTGCAAAGGTGCCTTTAGGGTGCAAATTTCCCCCTGTGTTGCTTCTGTGGTTGCTGAGACGTGTGTTGTCCTGCTGCTGTGTCACGTGTGTGCTGAGAAGGCTTGGTGTTTCTCGCAGGGGATTGCTCCTAGCCAGCCTGCTGCTGTTGGCAGGTTGTTATTCCCGCTGCTGAGTTGTGGGCTCGCCCTGCCCTTCGGCACGGAGGTTGCGCTCCGAAATCATTAGGAGATCATAAGAAGGCGCAGGTGTGATGTAAATGATGAAGTGTGATTGAGCTTGTCTTTAGCTCCGGAAGGTCTCCAGGGACTTGGACGCTGTCAGCATCCTGCAGCTCTATACCGCAGAGCCTGATGCAGTCACGGGCGGTTTGTGTCAGGCGCTGCGTTTCGGCGGGATTTGCTGCAGAAGAGCCTCGAAAGCAAATAGGGCTGGTCAGGTATCCCCGATGGGATTGCAAAAAACGGGACTTTGGATGCCTGGGCATCCGTTCTGCTTGGGAATTCCCCGAGTGCTCTGCTCGGCTCGTTTGTGAGATGTTCCCCCGAAGCGCAAGGCGCGTGGTTTATGGTTTTATCAAAGTCATTCAAGCTGAGTCGCTTGAAAAATTCAGCGAATCCTATTTCTTCCTCCCGGTGACCACACACTTTGTGAAATTCTCACATTCTTCCTTCCTCTTTTTCTTTTTCTGTCTGCAGTGCCCTGCCTTCTTGCACAAAACGTGCAGCTGCCTCTGGGTCTGGCGAGGGCAGGTGCTGCCCTAAGTCCCTTGCCAGGGCACAACTGTGCCTTGCAAAATGTTCTCTCTTTAATGTTTTTTTTTTTTCCTTGTGGTTCTTCTCCTTTTGGAAAACTAGAGAAAAAGAAGGTTAAAGAATCAAATTCTTTCACTTTCACACCAGAATCTATGCCCTTTCCTTTGGAGGTTTAGAAATCTGAATTTTGGTGAGCGTCTAGTGTGGGAACATCAGAGCTGGGACCCAGATCTATTTTGATGGTGTTTGTGTCAGGAATCACTTGCCTATCCCGTGTTCCTAATAAAAGCTGATATATGCAGGATACATATGCAGGACTTCCTCTAAAAAGACTCTTAAAGCATAAAACCCCCAAGGTGGGTGAATTTAAGCACTAATTGGAGATTATTGCTCATATCTAGCTTTGTGTGTTGATTCAGCTGGAAGGCAGCAGCAGCAATTTGGATTTTCCCACCCTCATCTCTGGAATCTCTAGACTGGAGAGGCTGATGTTATAGTGAAGGGTACCTGGTTTCCCTGGTCTTTCCATGCTGTTCTCTTCTCTTGTCCTGCCCAGAAACACCCATGATTCGGTCAAGATGCAGTGTGTGGTATGGGCTCCTGTGCCCGTGTCCCAACACAGTTTGACTTCTAGTTTTAGTCTTATTTTTTTTTCCTCCTCAGTGGGGCAACATTTATTTCCTGCATACAGCTGCATATATCGTTGGCCATGGCGAGGATGTTGGGTGATGAACTGGGTGCTGGGGTGGATGGTCTTGTCTACAGATACGTGTTGAAAAGACTCTGTTTTTGTCCTTTTGCTGCAGCTGCACTTTGAAGGTGAGCGCGTCTTTCCAACAAGCCGCTTTTGATGGCGAGTTAAACTCTTACATTGTAATTTCTTTCACTATTCGCTGTTCTGAGCTAAATTAGAATAGAAACCTTTTCAAATCGCTACCTTTAATAAAGTATTTAGTTAATAGATGATGCATAGCTCACAAAGCTTGCAAGAAGCTGACATGGGGTATCATAATATTATGATATTTAACAGCAAAACCTACTGCATTATCAACTTACCTCTATAGCACGGAGGAGGCAGCAGCTGAGGCATAAAAACTAATGCTTCAGTATGACAGAGCTAAAATTGAACTTGGCAATTACTGCGTGCATGATTCACAGCATTGTGAAGTGAAGCTACTATATAAATCAGCTCCAGTAATCATAGGGTTTAAAATTAGTCAGTTACTATTAACTCCGCTAGTGTTAGCATATGTTGAAGAATTATAGAAGTGAAAGGTATGGAATATCTGAAGTACAGGTTTAAAGTAAACCACTCGAACAAGCTCCCAGTGGGAGGATTTTAAGTTCATGCAGAAGTAAGGTTTTGGGTACTCTGACAAAGGTTTATGGAACACATTTAATTGCACATTGCAGTCTAATCTTTTGAATGCTTAACATCCTTTCGAAAGCACCTTTTCATGTTCCCAAGACTTTCACAGTTCACAGAGTGTGGAGTGATGATTGAATTTAATTTTTTCTCCCTTTCAGATTTTTTTTTCTTCTCTCCAGAGCAGCACTATTTAAATAGTTTGCGCAGCTCTTCAATGCCAGGCATAGAAAAAAAGGAAACAGCAGGATAATGTTTTAAAATCATTATGGGCAAGTGAAAGGCTGGTCTTGAGCAGAGAACAGAAATTAGCAACTGCCGTGGTTGCTAAATTTTTATTCAATGCAAAATTCATTGAATTCACTGCTAAAAAAAAAAATTATGGAACTGAAGTTATTTGATAGGATCCCAAATTATGTAGGATGCACAAATATTTTATATGGGTTATACAGCTGCATGTATTTTAATATATGAAAGCTGGACCTGGAAAAAGCCTCACTATGGTGAGACAGTTGCTTTATTATCTGGTCCTGTTCTCTTTCTCCTCCAATTAATGTTTTCAATCTAATCTTTGAAATAACCCTATATTGGACACGGTGATGCATGAGGCTTTGAATATAACTTGGATTTTTAACCTCCAAAAGCCTTTGAAGAAGGGAGTGGACTTGCTGCAGAGTTCATACCCGTCACTATGGACTTCCCATCCATCTGGTGGATGTTTTCTGCAGCAGGACCTCTTGTGTAGGGGCTCCTGCTTGTGGCTTGTGTGGTTCTATTGTCCTTGAGTAACTTCTAATGAGCTGTGCCCAATATTTAGTGATAGGAATGGGAAAAGTCCTCCTGGATGGGACAACCTGGCTGAGTGCTGTGCTTGCTGGTGCCCGAGATGTGTGCTGGACTCTGCTTCACCTCATCCAAAGTGTCTCCGTTCGTGGCTTCTCCCTCCCTGCATCTCCTCTGGGAAGATCAGGTTATTCCGACGCCTTCCTGGCCTGATGCTTTTCCTGCTAATAAATGCAAAAATGCCTTCCCTTGGCTTCATGCACACTCCACGGTGGTCACTGTGTCTTTCCGTGGTGGGCCTTCAACCTCCAGCATCAACGCACACGGATTCTTGTGTTTTTCTTTTATTTCTTCCTCTCCACTTGCCTCCCTTCCTGCCCAAATTGTTTTGCTCCGTCACGGACGCAGCTGGTTGCCACATAGGCAACTCTTGTCTCATTCCTACCTCCAGCGAGGCAGAATTTTTTTGTTGCAAATCTGCTCTTTGCTCTTTCTTTACTTTTAGTCCCCCCGTGTGTCCTGATTATTTAGTGCAGCTCATTCAACCAGTATTTTTGAGGATGCAAAAGCCACGGTAGGGAAGCATGATGGATGGGATCGTCCTCTCTTTTGCTCTTTTTTAAATGGAGCAATAGAGGGAGTGGCAGCAGGGACAGGACTGGATCTGTCGCCTGGTTTAGATACAAGCAGCATGCAGGAAAATGCATGTTTCGTCTTTGCAAAGCACAGGCAGATAGGAGAAGTTCAAATTAACATTGAGGACTGCTTGGGCGCTGTTGGGACCTGGACCCCATGAGAGCAGTTGTGCTGCGTGATTCAGACCCGTCTGCAAAGGTGCCTGTGCTCAAATAAGTTTGTTTTCATGTTGAGAACTTCATAATTTGCAATTACACACTGCTGTTTGTCTCTCCAGCAGCAAGGCAGTACCTTGCTGGTCCAACCTTGCTGTGCTCGGCTAAAAGGCTTGTAAAACATAATTTTCAATCGACTGATTGCAAATTCCCCATCCTGTTCTCTCCGCCCCTGGTTTCAAGCGAGGTTTAGGAAGAATTTATCAGCCTGCTTAGCACTTCCACTGAAACTACCTTTCTGGGGTTGTGGAAGCGCTCTGCAAACGAAAGTCCCAACTGTGAAAGCAGGAAGCGTGCCTGCGAGCGAGGAAAAAGCTGTCACTGGCATTGTGAAGAAAGAGAGGTATAAATAGGGCATTGGGTTAGAAAGCAGGAAATCTGCGTGCTGCGGCTTTTACTTGGAATTTCTTCTGGTGACCCCAGATAAGATTGTTAACCCTTGTCCCTGCAGGCAGCTGTGCGTGCTCGCGCGGGGCTCCGGCGCTGCCGCTCGGCACCGTCAGCCCAGCTTAACTCTTTGTGAGCACATCCCCATCCATCCGTCCACCATGGGCGTGCGGTTTCCGTGCTGCAGGACCCTCACCTTACCCAAAGGAGAGGATTTCTGCAGATTTCCTGTTGTGTAGTCCTGTCCGCAGGCTGCATGCCCTGGGGGGCAACTCGTGCTGCTGCCCAACTGGATGATGCTGGTGGCCACCGTGTGTCTTTCACGTGGAAGATGAATAAGCTCTAATCAAGAGGCTTTTCTTCGGCCCTGTGGTAGACCCATGGAAGAGCAAGAAGGCTCTCCATGTGGCCAGGTGGCTGCAGCCCTGGAGATGAGCACAGTGCTCCAGGGCTGTTTTCCCTCTGGATCCCTGCTCAGCTTTCCAGGCAGTGCTCGGGGACAGTGGATAAAAGAAGGCAAGCACAGTGCTGCATGGTTAAGATGAAGAGCAACCCTGCCGTGGTGCCTGAGGACTTACAATCTGCACAGAGGTGATGATGATGCCGTGAGAAAGGGCCACGGCCTCTCTGGCACTGATACTTCCAGTTCCCCAGGCTGCCAGATGCCAGTTCCAGGGAGTAAATAAGTCGGCGTGGTAGCTGGGTCTTGAATAAACGGGCTCGTGGCTGTGCTGGTTCTGACTGTTGCAAGTTATAAATTTGGCTTACGGAGTTATTTCAGGCTTGTGTGGTCTAAAATTGTCTCTCGGCCTGAAATCGCATCTCTCGAATAGAAATAACAAGCGCAGGGCTCCCAGTCCCTGTGCGCTGGCACTGGCCGAGTGGCCACCTCTTTGAGTGATGGGGGGACAGCACAGCAAGGCTGACAGGAAGGCGGCCAGGGCCTGGGAAGGCTCGTCTTGGGCATGAGATGCAGACCCAGGAATTGGGAAGTTTCCCACGTTGCTCCTGGCTGCAGAGAAATTGGTCGTGATCCGTTATTTAATTTTATTTCTTGGCCTCTGCTCTCTGAAGCCTGCAAGGAGCGAGTCTGCCCTACGTGGGCACTGTAAGTTAGCTTGGTGGAAGAAGGTGGAAGCATTCCCATGCTTCTTGCAGGCTGCTTTCCTTTACCACGTGTGCCTCCTTACCGCACATCACAGGTGTTTCTAAGGGACCTTCCAAGGTGAAAACTGGGAACTTGGTGACTCCCTACAGAAAGCAACTTTTGACTATTTTTATATGTGAATATATATATTTATATGCAAATATTTTTATATTTGCATTTGACTATTACTTAACCCCAACCGTCTACGTTTGGGGTGTCCGGGGAAATGTCCCTACTGCTCACAAGGCCCTTTGCTGTGGAGGGGATGCTGCCCTTGCCCTCTTGGAGAATCCTCGGGCTCGCTGTCTCCCTTCCAGGCGAGCAGACGCTTGCTCTGCGCGTGTCACGGAGCTGCCCGGTTCTTCTCGTGGTGTTTTGTTTCCTGTGGTGTCTGTGTTGCTGTCGAGGCACTTCCCCGAACCTCCTGTTTCTCCCAGGGCTGTTTGTGTGACAGGTGTTCACTATGATAAAATAGTGATGAGGAGGAGGAAGGCAGGCTTCTCCCTCGTTATTTTTCATGTGAAAGGCAGGGGAGGGGTCACATTCTGATATTATTTATTATTACTTTATATATATATAGTGTGTGTTTTTGTTTAGTAATTGAACAAGGTCAAGATATGGAATCTGGAAAACTTCTGGTGCTCAAATATTTCCAGACAGTTGGAGCCTGTGTTTTGACGTAGTTTTGGGTAACTGCTAAATTCCCATTTTTGCTAGAATGCTGCACATGTCGGAACTGGAGGCTGCCAGGCTTGTTTGGGGAGAGGATGCAGAAGCAGGGTGGAAAACTCCTTGTGTTGCCAGATATCCTACTAGGCATGTTAGATGTAAAGCATCATGTACGTAGAAATGATTAACCTGCAAGCAGGTGTGCTGGATATCCCATAGGTACGTTCTTCAGAGCCCCCCAAAGCAGCTCCCCTCCCATGCTTGTTGATCTTGATGTCATCAAGCTTTAAGACAAACAGTAGAAACCTCGATAGAGCCTGGAGGTTGTGAGCAGAGCTACCCATTGACCTCTTGAGCTGGAAGGCTGCCCGTCTCCGCGAGGTGCAGGATGAGGATGCAAAGGCCAGTGCCGTGTGCCCAGGAGGAGCAGGCTGAGCCCACTGTGGTGCTTGGGGCTGCTTGGGGTATCACACAAGGTATCACGCTTGGCAGCTCTTCGTGGCAGTGTAGGATGGGGTGCTGAAGGCCAATGCACAGCAGAAGATGTGGGCAAGGGGAGCACATGATGTAGCAGGGGGAGCGGAGGTGAAAGGAGATTTGGAGAGGTGGGGCAAGCAGCCGTGTTGCTTTCATTTTGTGTTAGCTGTTTTGTAGCACTTTGAAGTCTATTTCTTTCCTGCTTTTTATTTCAGTCTTTTTGAGGAAGAGTTTCCTGACCCAAGATGGGCCTTTGGTGGCTCCTGGGATGGGATGTGGATGAGAGGCTGCAAGAAGCATCAAGTCAGTAGTAGCAAAGCTCCTCCGTTTGGTGCTTCGGAGACACCCACCTCCTTTCCCTGCTTCTCTTTGTTGTTCTTAACCCAGTCCTAAGCAAGAATACTTTTTTTTTGTCAGTAGACAAACTGCAGAAAATTCTGCTTTTGTCTCAACTGAAACAAAAACAGGAGGTGAGTGCCCCAGAAACTTCACCGTGCGCAAGCTTTAAGTGGCTGTGGTTTTTGTTTCTAACTAGCTGTAACTATCTGATGAACCGTTTTTGTTGTTTTTTGTCTTTTTTCTGTTTTTCTCTCTGTGAAGGAAGACAGATTTTTTTTGTGGCTTACTTTGTGCTTTTGCCATTCCAAGCCCTCGGTTTCAGTGGCCAATACTCATGGTCCGTGCCAGCGAGTGCATCCTTGGACCGTGCTCTGCAGCTGTGTGCAACTGCCTGCTCTGAATATCATCTCTAGGGAGAATATTAACTAGCTCTGAAAGCTTTTCTGCATTAGTGCATGTGAAATGCATCACAGGCCTCGTATGAACATTGATTGATGAATCTAACATGAGCTGCAGGGTCGGAATTTGAGGTTCCAGTACTTTCTTTGCTGTGCGCTAGGCTGGGCTTTCCAAGGCCGTTGGGAGTTGGTAAGATCTTGCTTCTGTAAGATACTACCCATCTTCTGAGATACCTGTTAAGGTCAAGTAAACGTTCCCATTTCTGTGTACCTTTGGACCTGCTGCTCCTGCTTGCAGCCACTTGCATGCTGTAATGATTGGGGACTGGTGACACAAAGCAGGAGATACTGTCAGAGCCAATTTCCCAAAATTTTGGCAGCTGACAGTTCCAGGCAATATGTGTTTTTGATTTGTGTCATTATGCGGGTATTTTGGCTTTTGCTATTGCAGGTTTTTTGAGCTTCCTTTGGAGCTTTGCAAAGTAATGGTTATTTCCAAGAGCTGGATGCTGAAGTAATTTCTGTGACTAGCTATAGTAAAACCTACAGCACTGGATTGCTTGAAACTAGAATGATGGGGCTGCTCGACTAAGCTAACATACAAGTATCGAGAGTAAATCCTAGGGCAGAGAGGAAGATGAGATTGTAGATCTGCTGGAGTTAGAAATCTGGATGTATGTGGCCTCTTCACTGTGCTGCTATGAAATTGTGGTAACAAGGTGATACTGTTCATTGCAAACACTTCACCATCTTGCAAGCATTGATCTTGTTGGGAAAGGGTTTAACAGCTTTTCCTGACTCACGAAAGCGATATTCTACTGGGTTTGTTTTTCTGGCATGAAGATTTAATTCTCTCCGGCTTTGCACAGTCCTTCTCACAGTGACAGTAAGAGGCTGCTAGTGTGATGAGGCATTGATAAAGATGCCTAAGTCCTACATAAACCTATGACTCCGTTTTGCCAAAAATGGATGGAGAAATAATCCTTAGTTTAATTCTTCGAAGACTCACTTGTGATTTTTGCACCGATCTTACACTGGAGAAGATCTGCTCAGTATAGTCCTTAGGTACAATTGACCCTGAAGGAAACTCAGAAGCGACCATTTAATTTGTGGGAAATATTGATGATGTAATACTTCCTCTCCAACTTTATCTTCTTGTTAGTATTTCATGCTAAAGTAGGACTCACTTTTGTAGCTGAAACATCTCAGCAACATCTCCATCCTGCCTTCTGCGTTAAGATTAAAGACCTAGCGCAGCTCTTTCTGCTGACTCAGTTTACCTTCGTCCTTAGGGGTGTGCTTTCGTAACTGGTGTCTCCTTACAAATAAACGCACCTACGTGGTATTGCACAAAGGGAGAGCATTTCTCTTAAGACTAGAAAGGTAATATCCTTAGGTAAGATTTGCTTGAATCATGAGGCACCTCTGAAAATGGCTTAAAGGTTTTCAAGTACCGTTGTTGGTTAATGCAAAACTGAAGGTCCTTCTGCATCAGAACGGTAGAAGATGTCGATGCTGAATTAGAGTTGTTCCCGTGTACCAAGGGAGCAAGCCAAGCTCCTCACTGTGGCAGTCATGAGGTTCCTTTGTGAATGTCCTCTTTCCTTTGCACAAATTGTTCTGTTGACAATGTTATGTTTTACTGAAGCTGTATGCCGGAAGGAACTGCTTAAGGAGAATTTTTTTTTTTTTTGTGGCTGAATTCCAACCTGCTGGATGCTTGCAAACAGTTCAGCTCGTGGGTGACTGCTGCACAGGTGAAGGGATGAATGAAAGTTTGTTTCTTTGTGTACTTGCAAGAAGGAGGTTGGAGATGACTTCAATAAGCAGTCTCAAGTGTTGCTCTGCAACCTTAGAGCGGTTTTAAACTACATCAGGATAGGTGTAAGCAAAGTCATTTCCTGGAAAGAGGAGGAAAAAAATAGTTATGTTTATTAATTACACTCATGTTGGCAACCTTTTGCACGGCTCCTGACATACCACTCCCATAACCCTTATCACCCTTTGCTGGCCTTCCCTGGGGACCCTTGCACCATTCCAACATATATTGCTGTCAGATAAGGTCACAATTTTGCCAGTGGCTAGTGGCATTGGTAATTGTGGCAGATCCAACCTGGTGTTATGGCAGCAATTCTCTGTTTCTTCTGGAGCAGTGACTGGGGATGCTGCTGTTACAAAGCTTTTCTTAAGTGAAATACTAGCTACTATAGCAAAAATACATTTTTTTAATAAAAAAATGAGTGGTAATGAGAACAGCACATCATGCATACCTCGATTGTCTTGCTTACTAAATATTTGACTATTTTTACCTCTACTGGGTCTCATCTCAGTGACTGAGATCTGAGTCTAGCTGACGCAGCTCTGATGACTCACACCCTTTTCTCTTTTTTTTTTTCTAACTTCAAGTGATGGCTCTGTATAAAAGCTGCTTTTGTGATGGTCTTCCGTCCTGCCCTAGGAGAGTGACACATTTTAATTCTTTATAACTTACCCTGTTATGTGTTGAAGTATTAGCACTAGCACAATTTCTGTGACCTTTTGTTCTGCGATCCAGAAATACATCACTGTATTGCAGTTACTTTTGTAGTTCCTTCTCGAAGCTGGAAGGACATATCCGTGCGAGACAGTCATAACGGACAGACTGTGTTGTTCTGCTGTTCACACTGTGCCCAAAGTACCTGCAGTCATTACAGTTAGGTTATTAGCTTGCAGCCTGCATAGGCCTTAACCACCTTCTTCCCATTCTGTTAGTGCTCTCAGAGGCATTACAAGCAAAAATGCACGATCTGGTTCTTGCTATGAATTTTCTGACAGAGAGGATTTGGTGATTTAGAGACTGTGACCTTTATTCTTCTACATATGGTGATGGTGGTCCAGCATGTGGTGATGGTGGCCCAGCAAGGACCTCGGAGTGTGGTACCCCTCCAACTGATGCCCTAGACTATACCAAATTCTGGTGTTGATTTAGCTCTTGGGCACGTTTCCCCCAAGCCCCTTTCCAGTTATATTGCTAATTTAGTAAGCCTTTAGAGTGACTGCTCTTCTGCCTCATCAACAGTAGCATAAATTCATGACTACTATTAGCCTGACATATGAGCATCCACATCAGGGCATTTTAGAAGGAGCAGAGCATCAGTCTCTAGAGGGATGCAAATGAAAGGGTGCAAAAACTGGTGTATGGAGAAGCTCAAAGTTGCCTGGGACTGTGAACTGGTGTTCTGCGCTCCTCGTGGGTGCTTTGTGTTGAGTCAGCTGGATGGCTGATGCACCGTCACCACCAGAGCAGAGCTCTGACACGAGCAGAGCTCTGTCTTGGTTACCAAAGACTACAGAGAGCAAATGTATTATTTATGCAGCCCGGATGCTGGCGTGACTGAGTGTTGTACAATAGCAAAAAAGCAAGCAATTAGAAGAGAGCCACACTTGGTGACCCAGAGAAAAGTGAAAACTCAAGAAGAAGATAATCGTTAGCGAAAGAGGAAAAACAAAGCAGAAAATGGTAACGGTGGCAATTTGAATGAGAAAACGAGTTTCTAAAGCAAACTAGCTCCTGGAAATCACATTAGCTCTGACAAATACACAACTCCAGGATTCTGGAAATATCACAGCAAACATCTGTTCAGGTAAATAAAGAGGCTGAATCCAGTTTCTGCTTGAAAATGCTGCCTGTGCTTCTCTTTAAGGCGAGCCTGTTAATGCAGGCTGCCTGTTAAAATCACTTGCTATCGTTACGACGCTGACGATTATAATATTCTCTGTGGTCGGAGATTATTGAACACCTGGCTTCCAGCAGCATTAACAGCAGCGCGTTACAATAACCACCCTTGCAACAACGGGGCTGCAGATAACCCGTGCGCTTGGCTTTAAGGATGATAGATTACTGAAGAATTGTTATGTTTATGAGCCTTCCAGAACGGGCAGGATTCCAGTAAATTCATGTCTGGATTCTACGCTCATTTGCCTCCTGCTCAATCCAATTGTTTCTAGTCAGGTTTTAAATGCAAGTGGATTTTGGCCCTCCAATGGTCCTTGAAAATGTGTCTTTTAACAGAGAGGTCTGGCTAATGAACTGAAAACATTGTGAAGACTCTGTCTGGAGACAGCTTTGATGACACTCAGCTGAGTGGAGGTGCTGGTTGAATGTCTCCATCTTGTAGGCAGCTGGTAAAAATCAAGTATGACCATAAAAAGCAACTCCAAGAAGGAAGCACGTTCATATGGGAAGCCTGGAAGGGTGAGGCTGGTTTTGACAGTCTGTATGGGGTGTTTTGATGGGCTCTGCCCTTGGGAAGACAACTGGAGGTGGGTTAGAGTCCTGTGCGCTCTTGGGCCAAGTGGCAGCTCGTGTGCAAAGCGCCAAAAGCAGCCCTGCTCTTGTGTCATCCATGGGGTGAGGACCTGATGCCCACCTCACCATGAGGCATGGATGTGTCCACTGGTGCTGCTGCTTTGGGGCAGGAAATGGTGTTTTGGCTTGGTGATGCTTGCAGGCTGAGGTGGGTGAGTAGGAGAAGGTGATTACTACCGGCCGAGTTGGTTGCTCCTCCAGGGCTTTGCTCATGTGTGAGGCCCATCCATGTGGAAAGGAAAACAGTGGCGGGCTGGGATGGCAGCGTATGCACCACATGGGTCACATAGCAGTCTGCTCACCGGAGCCATCTTCAGGCCCTTGCTTGGATGGTGCCCCATACCACAACCTCCTGTTTCCACCAAAGTGGGGCAAGGCCCGATGAGTACCATGACAGTGACCAAAATGGGAGAGAATTCCAGTGTTCGGCTGTTTTCCTGGAAACCCTGAACTATCATCAGAGTTTTCTGGGGTTGGAAGGCAAATGCTGTTCCAGGGTGCTGTCTGCTGCCCCTTGGGCAAGCAGAGGTGCCCTGAGCAGCGCAGCCATGTCCTGTTGAACAGGGGGTGGCCACAGCTCCCCTGAGACCTCAGCCCTGACCATTGCCTTTCTCAGCACTATAGTGACTGGGGAGGGAGCAAGTGGAGGCTGCTGTGCCAGGCTTGGATCACTGGATCACAGTGCCTTGGGTACCTTGGGCAGATCTGGGACTGGCTGGCCACCTTGACATGATGGTGACCACAATGCAAGTGTCCACAGGGCCAAGAGAACCCACGTAGGAGAAATGCGGAGAGTGGCAGGTTGTGGCCTCCTGTGCACAGTCCAGAGGGGATATAATTAACATGTATAAATTCATGAAGGGAGAATGTAGGGAAGAAGGGGACAAGCTCTCCTCAGTGATAGGACAGCGGGAAATGGGCGTAAGTTGAAACACAGGAAGCTCCATCTCCATGTGAGGAAGAACTTCTTCACTGTGAGGGTGACGGAGCCCTGGCACAGGCTGTGGAGTCTCCTTCTCTGGAGATCTTCCAAACCTACCTGGATGCCACCCTCTGCCCCATGCTCTGGGTGTCCCTGCTGGAGCAGGAAGGTTGAACTAGATGATCTCTAGAGGTCCCTTCCAACCTTGAACATTCTGTGATCTACCATAGGTCTATAGGGTACCTAGGGGAGGGTGCCTGCAGGAAGGGGAAGAGCTGTTGTCTGCTTGAAGCTGGAAGAGCTCCCATTTCATTCTCATTGTTTTCCATTAGAAAGAAAGGGTTTATTTATTTACTGTACCCAAAGCGTGTTAAACACTTCTGAAGCACTGGTGTGGACGGAGAGCAGTGCAGCGAGCCCCTCGTCCATGGGCTGCCTGGCAGCACTGTGCTGTGGCCAACTCGGAGTGTCATCCATCACTCCCTGAGTGACCCATCAGCGCGTTCAGTTAATTCTGGTGACATATTTATAGCGCCGACATCGACGGCGTAGGTTTCCTCCAGGATGCACAGTGGTTTGACATCCGATTAAGTTATAGACTGCCCTGTCGTGGCTAGATCAATGGATAAAGTCAGGCAGGGCCTTGTCTACATGCAGATGCAGGGGGATTAGATTTAAATCAGCAAATGTCAGTGTAATGGCTGCTTTTCCCGCCAAGGGAAGGGGAGGAAGGGAAAATTTTCCGTCATTAATAATTGAAGTTTAGGGAGGGGAAAAATGAACGTATCATACACGGCTCCTGCAGATAACAGGGCCCTGCTTCTGCTGATAATTCTGTCTGGCAGCTGAGTGCTAAAAAATTATTATGATTATGACTGTGTTTCTGAATTGGAGATGAATCTTCTGCAGTCATGGAATATTTTAACCGATGCCCTTTTGTATCAGAGCCGAAAATACTATCGGTGGTGCAAAAATGCCAGCAGAAAAAAAAAATGAGGACAAATTAGATGTAAATGCAAGGTGGTGTAGTTTGCCAAAATGAGGAGGGGAAAAAATAATTCTGGGGTGGATCTTTTCAAATTGGGTGACTAGAACTGGACCCAGTACTCCTCCTTTGAAAATGCCATCTGTTATATAAGCGGTATTTTCTGCATATGCTTTATTCTAATAAGTAATATGGGTTATATTTAAGATCACTAAGATTTTTCCCTTTGCTTTGCACTGAGAAAAGTCTTCAGCCAAAGGGCCCACCTCTGTTTATCTGAGTAATTAACGTTGATTTGAAATGGCCCGTGTTGGGTGCAAATACTGTTTCTCACCCGGCTTTGAGGGGTGTTGAGAGATGCAGGGTGTCCCTGGGAGAAAACCTTGCTGAGCTCACGGGCTGGCCTGCTGGTTGTGCTCAGAGAAGTTGCTGCCCAGGGGGTAGCAAAAGAATGAGAAAAGGGTGTTTTTTTTTTTTTTTTTTTAAAGGCAATGCAAATAGCAGAGGACACAAATGCAAAAGCCTTGTTTCTGCTGCCTTCAGCAAAACAAGTTCTACCTGTTTTCTCCCACTTTCAGGGCAGGGGTACCAGCAGCAACATTGGGTTGCACTTACAAGGATGCACTTATGTGAATGACTTTGTGGCCTGCTGGCAGGAGGTTGCTTGCCCCTGTCGTGTATCTGTGAAGTGTTTCAGTCCCTTTTTCATCACTGCTGCTGATTTCCTTAGGCTCTAAAGCACTAGAGGTCATGGTGCTCTGCTGTGGATCCTGGGCTTCATGCTCATGAGTGTATTGGGAAACTGAGAGCCCTAATCCAAGGAAGTGTTCACATCACAGCAGCTTGTATAAAGCAACCAGGGAATAGTAAATGGAGAAAATATTTTTTTTAATAGACAAAGTATGCAAGGATTTCTAATTAACTGTATTTGCAGCTGATACGCACAAGTCAAAGGCATGTGATTTATCTCCTGTCAGTAAAAATCTTGGTTAGAGCTGCCACTTTCGGTACTGCTGTGTGGGTGTGTGGCTCCGCTGTGAAGTTAAAGGGTGTCTGATTTATCACCTGACACCAGCCGAGCTGCTCAGAGCCCTTGCGGCTCTTTCTGTGACAAGGCTTCTGCATCTGGCTTTGGCTAAAAGCACCAAACTCTCTCCCTTTTCGTATTTGCAGCTGCTGTCTGTTGACCGAATGCTTCATTTGCTGTGGTCTTTGGGCCCTAATAGAGCTCAGCAATAGTTAATCAGGTCTGCACGACGTTTCAGACGTACCACTGACGTAAACATTTTTCAAGCAGGAAAAGGAGGGAGGAAAAAAAAAAAGAAAAAGGTGGGTAAGTGGGTAAGCTGAGACCAGGCTTTAAGAAACCTCATTAATTCCAGGCTTGTTTCTTAGCTCTCTGTGACTTCACTTATGCTTATTGGCCTCAGCGGAGCTTAGATTTTTAGTGCTTCTGAAAATTAGGTCCATTTTATTGCCACCAAAGTGATGAGTAGTCTTGCACAAGCTGTATGTTGTAGTGTAGCTAGAACTGACCCATGCTCTATCAGATGTTAATGTAGCTATAAAACTTCATATTCTTTTTATTTTATATTTTTCCCTATGCACAAATGTCAATGGAATTTAAGCATGACTCAGTCATCCCAGATGCCAGATGCTATTTTTCCAAATGCCCACATGGAAGTTCATGGGAACTCCATGTTCTTTTCACGTGGGAAGATGAGCCAAGCTAAATCCCTCTCTTCAGTATCTCTAGACATGTGGAGATGCCACCTTGGAGTTATGTGTGTTCACGTTCTCCTGGCTGGTGAGCTGCTAGACCTGAGAAGAAAGCATCGAGTCTCTTACGTTTGGAGTCTCTGAGAAAAAGCAGTTGTTGTTAAAAGGGGAATTAATGAGTCTCTACTCTTCCCTGTGAGCCCATGCTCAAGCAGGTCTCCTGTCGTGTGTGAAGTGTGCAACTGCTGGGGACAGCTAGGTATAAAGTGGTTTTCTGAGCTCTTTGTGAGCTTAGAAGGTCATAGGAGCTTTTGGGTAACTCGTAACCTTCCTGGGTTCAAAGCAATCTGCTGCAGATTCTCTGTCAGGGTTGGTGATGAGTACTGTAAAAGCTGCGGTTGAAGAAGGGTGTGAGAAGTGATTTCAACACAGTTCGTACCATGTGGGATCCACCACCATGTGAAACTGTCACGTTGGCAACCCTTTAACCTGTAATTATCATTTAAGTTTGAGACAATATTTTGTGATGTGCAAGTTTTTGAAGTTTTCAATATTTTACAGAATATACTCCTAAAAATATGCTTGTGGCCTTTGCTGTTGGTTGTATCAATAAGAGAATCAGTCAAAACAAGCCTATGGACCACAAAAACCTCATTACATAATGCCTGGAAATACAAGTCATTGGCTCAGCTCAAGTAAGAGATACAGTAAATCATGAGACTTGGGGTGGAGGAAACTCTTTTAAGTGTGCTTCGATTATCAAGCTCGAAAAATCTGCTAACTCAGTGCTGAGTCGCAATTGTCTGCGGTGGCCCACGGGGCTGGGTGTTGAAGTCATTATTTTCAGCTGAATCAGTTCCTGGATGAGGCCCTCAGAAGGCCCTTGGGGAACAAGGAGAATATTCCATAAAGTTCATATCCTTGCTGTGTAAGAAAACCAAAATCTTGGGGAGCCTTTCAGATGGGCAGGGGTCCCAAAGGGCATGGAGGAATGGAAAAGGGCAACTTGTTATTGACATGACTTAGGGGTAGAAAGAGTCAAAAACACGTGTGCTTGACAGGGAACATTTTGGGTACTTGTGTAATCAGTTGTTGTGAGAATTAAATCACTTTCTTCCGTGCCATTGATCTTGGGATTGTTAGCAAGGAGTACAAGCAGTCATGCTGATACGTTCTGCTGCCTTGCAAAACCAGCCTGGAGGAGAACATGCAGCAGTAGATGCTTTTATTTATGAGAATCAAAGATGACTGGGCTGAGCTTGCCCCCAGCCTGTGTTACTTGTAGAGGACAGAAGACAAGAGCTGGAAGACTTTTAGAAAATGCAGCGAGCAAGCTGCAGGAGAACTTCCAGTTGTGGTGGTCAACTGTTGGATGGTAGGGCAGGAGGAGCATGGTGACCTCTGTGTGGTGGTAGGGGAAGTGAACATTACAGAGGCAATCTGTGTGCGGACATAGGTGTATTATGGGGTCTAGAACACCCCTCTGTGTGTATGTGTATATATATTTATATATATAAATATGTGTGTGTGCGCATGCATATGGAGCCTGTTGCATGGGGAAGCCCCCAGTAGCACAGCCCTCCAGCCTCCTACACTGGGTCATATGGGGCTCTCTTCACTGTATGGTCGGTTCTCTGCTAAATTTCATTGTGCATCTCTAAACACTGCCTCTCACCTCATTTGTGGAGGTTTTCTGAAAGTCCACTGAAAAATCCAGCCAGTGACTTATTTAAACATTGGCTCTGTAAACAGAATTTAAATTGAAAATTGTAAGGAACCTTATATTTTTAGGTCAAAATAATGTATTTGTTTTCCATCACCCAACTTTCCCAGTGTTTGCTGACATCCTTCCTAAGCCTGTCCCCGAGGGATGCGATTGCCGCCCCAGGGTGCAGCCACGCAGCAGGCAGCGGTGAGCATACAGTGGCACAGGAATCATAGAATCCTTATGCTTGGAAGGGACCTTTAGAGATCATCTAGTCCAAGCCCCCTGCACATGCAGGGTCACCTAGAACATGTGGATTGCTGCTGGCTGTGCATACAGGGCGCTGGAGTTACCTCCAAGTGGAGTTACCACCAGCCTTGGTGCAGAGGCTCCTGCTGCTCATGCTCTGACTCAGGAGAGGATCGAGTCCTTGCCTTGCTTTGACCATTGCATACACAGTGTTGCTTTGCTTGCTCGTCCCTGTCACTAGTGGTGCAGCGGGTCCAACCTCACGCTCTTCTGTGCCACGTGTGGAAACACCAGAAAGCAGAGGCTGGTTTGCTGCACAGCGCTGGACACTCAACCCTGCATCCCTCGCTGCAGCAGCAGCACCAGGCCATGAGCGAGCAGTGCCGGGCGCTCCTCGCTTGGCTATCAATCTTTTCTTATATAACGTCCAATTTATGCAAACCGGAGAGCGCTGCTCTGCCGAGGCCGTCCGCACAGCTGGGGAAGCGCCGCTTCCTCTGCACCATCACCCCCTTTCTGAACTTCTCACCATTTCTATTCTTTTTTCCGTGCTCAGCCACGTGCAGGGTAAACAGAAGCAGATGCCAGGAGCACAGCTACACGCTCTCCAAGTTAACAGGCTTGCCGTGGGAAGTGAGCGCAGGTAGTAACCCCACGTGCAGCCAGGGCTGGGTGTCTCCCACCACTGGCAAGAGGAAAGAGAAGGGAAGAAGAAAGAAACAATAATATTTTCACGCTTACTGTAACTTGGATTCAGTTTCTGCTTTCATTAATTATTGTTTTACCGTGTTAGGAGCCCGGTGAGGAAAATATTAATCATGGGCTTTGCCGAGTGCTGTTTCAGTAAGTAAATTAATTGCAGACGGGAAACCTGTTTGCATGGATCTGCTGTTCCTTGACGTGCTCCCCACCACCTTGAGGCCGACCACGCTCGCGAGGTGTTTCGCCCCTCGGGATTCAGCCACATCTGCTTGCAGCTCCTGTTTGCCAAGGGGTCATCTCCATCGCCTCCTTCTCCGGATGGTGGCGAGTTTGGAGGCTGCTTGTCCCTCTTGCAGCCTCCCCTCCGCAAGCAAAGAGCCCTGGCTGCCCCGTGGCCTCGTGCTGCGAGTGGGAGCCTTGTGCTGATGCTGGGGAAGTCTTTCTGTTCAAGAGCATTTCTCGTGGCAACTGGGTGGGTTTTAGGCTGCACTCTTCAACTTTAGTCTCTTAGCCTTCACTGTGTGGTACCAGGCAGCACCTTCCTTTACCATTTTGTGGGCAACCAGTGCAGCAGATTCACGTCTCTGTGGTGGCCTGGGCTGCTGAATGAATACCACAGAGTCCTTTGGTACTCCTTATTTCACAGACGAAGGATCCTTGCCCAAGAGCATCATGTTGCCAGTGCCCTGGGGCTGTTAATTCTACCCGTCTCAAGCAGCGTGTCCCTGGATGCCCTGGCAGGGAGTGACAGGGGTTTGGTGGTGGACAGGCCATTTCTTGCTGTAGGTCCTTAGGTAAATTCCTATCAGAAGGTTTCAAGCCATATTAGCTTGACGCTTCAAGCAAGTGCCTCTTCTTTTGGGTGAGATGAGGGTGTTTTGGAGCAGAGCAGGTTGGCACTGACGCTGTTGTCAGGGGACAGGAGGGAGCTCTGAGCTTCAGCATGCCATGGCTGGAGTAGGATTCCATGCTGGATTGCGTTGCCTCCAGGACACCTCCTGCAGCTTTCTGCAAGGCTTCTGGGAGAGCTCCTGGGCTCCTCTGCAGGTAGGTTCCTGCTAGAGACCTGCCTTGGCGGTTTTGCCCAGGGTGATGTCTTGCTTGAAGACACCTTTTCAGGATCCTCAGGTTCATAGTGACCAAGTTTTGGCCCTCTGCTGCAAATGTATGAGCCTTTGCAAGAGGAAGCAAACTCTAGGTAGGAAAGCATGGGGTCTGTAGGCTCCCATCATCTCTCCCGATGCTTTCAGCCCCAAATCTGGCCTTGCTCTGCAGGGATGCAGTCGCCTACCACTACACTCCCCATGCACAGGACTGCACCTGGTCCACTTCGGTCTATGCATCGACCTAATCTTTGTTTGCTGGCTCTCAGAGCTGAGGATGTTCCAGTGACACATTTACATCTTTTTTTGCAACTCAAAGCTGGCATTCCTTTGTCAAGGAGGAGAGCCCCGAGGAGGATCAGATTAATGGCATGCAGCACGTTCCCCTTGGGAAATAGTCCTCCCCGTCTTAAAAGGAAGCAGCAGAGCTGTGTTGGTTATGCATGGATCAGAGCAGTGACATTTCGGCTACTAAAAACCACCTTCCTAGGTCTTTATTTCAGGAGGGGACTTTGCCTCCTTTTGCTCTTCTTGAGCCCGTGAACCCGGAGAAAAAGAAAACCACTGAACTGCTCCAGCTCTGGGTTATTTCTGGCAACTTTGCCAAGTAACTGAATTTCAGAGGGTTGTAAGTTGTGCATAGAACAGTAGATCTCGGTGAGATAATCAATTATATGCAAGAGGAAACCAGAACTTTTTCCATTGGTTTTATCAGATATTGTGGTCAGTCAAGGCAATTCAAAGTAACTCTGAACCCTCTTACGTTCATTCTTGCTATAATCGCTCCATCTCTGTTTACCATATTCAGTTAAAGTGGCTTGTTTGCGACATCCGCTCTGCTGCCAAAATAACCTCATTTACTCTTGCAACGGCTTCTGTTGCTGCCGCTGTAGTGTTCCTGCATTGCAAATATATTCTTGGCCGCGGCGCTGAGGTTTGGGATATATTGTTCTTTGAATCCTGCAGTGGAGTCGATTGGTTGGCATTTTCATTCACTCGCAAATAGCATTTTGAATGACAGGGCTGTTTTGGAAGCCTGGGCTTTGCTCTAACCTGCTGCAGGGTAGCACAGGCTCTTAGCTTTGGGCTGCTTCCTTTGGGGTTTTTGCTGCTGTTGTTGCTGTTGTGTTGTTTGTTTGTTTGTTTTTTAAGCGTTTTTACAACTTTACAACTCAAACAATAGAGCCTTAAAACAAAACAAAAAAAAAGATCAGAATTAAAGTAGCTGCTTCATGAAAAGTTAGACTCAGAGTTGGTAGGAGTCTGGTGGAAGTGCAGCAGTAGATTAGAAAGATCATGGATTACGTGCAACCATTAATGAGCAGCACCAGCAAGCAGCCTGTGGCTCTTTAGAGCTGCACGGTCGCTTCCTCTCGACCCTTCTTTTGCTCTTCCCACGTGCACCGAGCTGCAGTGATGGCTCTGAATTGCATGGAGCGAAGCGAAGCTGGCCCGGAGCACAGGGGACTGGTGGCATCCCCTGCACAGAATCACAGAATCATTATGGTTGGAAAAGACTTTCAGGATCATGGAGCCCAACCGTAAGCCCCTAGCATCCTGCATCCCTACCAGTCTTCTGGCCCTGTGCATCCCCACCAGTCTGCATATGAGTTGGGAGAATCCTTTGCTGCAGTAAACAGCTTTATGGCACAAATGGTGACAGGGATGCTCAGCAGGTGGGGAAAGTCCCCCCAGCGAAGTTACCATGTTCCAGGGGTTCAAGCATGGCTTTTCTTGGGTTTGGCTCACATCTCCTTTTGCTGGACAGCTTTCCTTTCTCTAGGAAACCCTTGTCTCCTCCCTGCTTCTTTATCTGTTCTTCACCACCATTGGACAGTTTCTGTTTTGGTTCGAAAAGTCACCAAGGTTTAAAACACTCGCTTCATTAAAAGCAGATCCTTTCCTTGCCTCCTGGGTCAGGCTGTCCTGACTCGCTCCCGCTGGGAACGTGCATGGGGCTCTGGCACTGCCGAGTACTTGGCCCTCGTGCCACCACCACTGGGCACTTTAGAGCATGTCGTTGGGTCCATGTGGTCCTGCAAAGGGCCCCCAGACCCAGGAGGGTTTTTTTTGCCCAAAGTGCACCCCGAGGTGCTGGAAAGTGAGAGCATCATCTCCTTGAAGCTCAGGAAGCGGCTGTGGGAATGGGGGCACCTGGAGACCCAGCAGCAGGGGCAGATTTATGGAGCTATGGAGCTTCTCCTGCATCTCGGTTCACAAGGTGCCTTAGCACCCCAAGATGAACCTTCTTGAAAACACATGTAGTGGATGGGTGAAGAAGGTGCAAAACATCTCATTGGCATAAACACAAAGTCAGAGGTGAATTTGTCCCCCCTGTTTTCCTCTAAGCACTATCTTCTGTTTTTATTTATTTATTATTTAGCCAGGCACACGGTGTATTTGTTCTCAGGGATCAAAGCCCTGGCTGTTTCGCTCTGACTCACGGCTCTGACCCAGCCCTGCGTGAGCAACGCTTCTGAATCACAGCGCTCCGACATCTGAAACTGAAATGGTGGCTCTGCTTTCCTTTGCAGAGGGTTTCTTCTTTCAGACCGTGCGTGCATTGGTCCTTGCCAGAGCATTTCCAAAAGCTTCGCTCCTGCGCTGTGGATGAGTGTGATGTTCCCCATTTTATACATTCCCCATTTTATTCCTCTAGAGGGATAAAACGTCTGATCTCCTATTAGCCACACACTGCCCTTCCAGTCCTACTGGGGTATGAATTTCTGGGTTAAAAATGTGCATTTTGACTCTTGCTAAGTTGTGTTCTTCACTGGTGTTTTATGTAGGGGGTTTCAGGGGAAAACATGTCATTTCTTACACAGGCTTTTTTCCCTTCACTGTTGTTCAACTCCTTTGCTTTTAATTTCATTTTAAAAATGGCCTACTAAAAGACGACCTGCTACTTGGTGTAGTTCTGGTGTTACGTGGGAGAGAAGAGCAGAAACAAATTTTCCCCCAAATTAACAATTTTGTAAGTCACCACTGAGTCTCTTTCCTTTTGCCACTTGTCTAAATGGGTGGTCTTGGTTTCTCTTCCCAAATTTCTTCCATGTTTCAGGTGTCCTCTACTGCCCCGGGGCATTGACTCCCATCTCTCTTTCCTTGTGTTTCCCATATCTCTTCTTTAAGAAGGACTGAGTGAAGCTGAGTTCAGAATTTGAAACAAGTTTGTGCTGACAGTCTGGATAGCAGTATGATGGAAGCTTCTGTATTGTTTCCGGGTCTGTTATTTTTGCAGTCTATTATTTTGTTATTGCCATGCTTTCAGCTGAGATTTTAAGGCGGGGGTTGATGTGAAGGTTGGTCTTATCCCTTCTTGTCCAGTTAATTTAGAACCTGCTAAAGTCTGGAAGAGTTTCAAGCAATTCTTCCAGCTGTTATTTTGGGTTTGTCAGCATGGAGTTTCTCCTGCTCTGATGTCGCCTTGTGCTTGGTTAGGTGGCTTTGAAATTCCCCCAAACCTCTTTGTTATTTAATTAACCTAAATAATATTCTCGACTGCAAACATTGTTTCCCTTTGTAGTTTAATTTCCAGGTCATTAATAAAGCTGCTCAGCAGCAGGCAACCTGGTTAAATACTTCTGTCAATGTGATGTTAAATTATTTCCGTCTTGCAAAACGAGCACCAAATTTAGTCTTCTGGTGCTCTTTGTTTCTTCTGCATCAGAGTCAGGCCTACGTACCATGTCATTCTGGTCTAAACCCCAGCCTAGTTAAACTGATGCACAACTCTTTGGGAGCAATTCACTCCATTGCAATTGGGTTCAGACTGATTTATGTTTAAGTCAATTCTTTACAAATTAACCATGTTAATATGAAATTTTAAATTCAACCACCATGTGAATTTAAATCAGTAGAAGAAAAAAAAAGATTTTTTTATTGAAACAAGTTGAACTTTGAATAGAAAGGTAAGTTCAAAGCTGCAGAGCTTTCTCTGTAGAGAACTTGACAAAGAAATCTTGGAAAGTGTCAGTGTGTCTGAGCAGCTGATTCCCCTGTAACTGCTTAGTCTCTGAACTGTAGCTGTGGGACAAGTACCATTTCCCTTTTCAGAAATGTCATGCTGTTTTGCCTCAATATGGCATCACCATGATCCCCAGATGTCTCGTGGGTCTGTTTTGTCATCACTAATCTTTCGAGCCCTAAGATAAGGTTTAAGTTTCACTGATTTTCAGATTTGTGCTCTGAGCCTTTCTTAGGGCAGGGCTAGTGTTTACTACCTCTCCTGCTGAATAGTTGATTTTACTGGGTGATTTCATACCTGTGGCTTTTTCACAGGTTTCCTTTGACCTCTTGAATAATAACGTTCATAGATTTCAACTTTTAGCAAACAGATATTGTTTTCTCCTTGTCTGACATGTTGAAAAGCCCATTGTCAATGTCTTGGTCCTCACTAAGTATCTGCAGACTTCCCCAGTCAGTGCTTGGTCTTCTCTTGGGGAAGTTAGATTGAAGTTTGAAGATTCTCTTGCCACATGTTTTAATTTTTTCACTATTTAGCTGTTGTTTGAGATTATACCTGACTTTTTGCTGGACTTGGTCTGAAGATAACCAAAAGGCTAAATCCCACTAGGATTTTTTTCACTGCACACCAGAGGTGGTCATAGCCCTCCTGAGCTGCCTGTCAGAGATGGATTTTCATGGCTCCTCCAACACAACGTGACTTTTTTCCTTTGGGATCCATCATCTCTTCTGCTCGTTTCATCTCAGACATTCTCCTATCATCAGAATTCAAGAAAATACATTTAGGGCTGGTATTGCCATTATGTTTTGGGGAGAGGGAAGATGTACAGTGTCCATGATTTTGTGCTGCCCTTGTCTTCAGAGGGCACAACACGGTGCTGGTTCTGTGATGAGTTTCTTCTTCCTGATGTGCCTGCAGTGTGCACAGCTTCTGCATCTCTGCCACTCTGCTCCCATCCCTCCCCTTCCTTATATCCCAGTTCCCTATATCTCTTGCTGTGTTTTCTCTTCAGGTTGAAGTTGTTCTATCCAGTATTCCTCAGTGTAGAGCTCAGCTCTGGTAAACTCCTTCATCTGGAGGTGATGGAATCCATGTTTTCTTGTGGCTTTGACCTGCTACCTTTAGTGCTTTGCAGAGGAGAAGTTAAAGATGATTCTGGTGGCATCAAACCATGGCAGCTTCCCTCTTCCTCAAAAGTTGTGAGCAGCATGGAATTGAAAAGAAAGCTTACCTCTTGTATAGGTGCAGCTGAACCATGAATAAACTGTAGGTGCTGAAGGGTTCCTGGGTTGCACTTGGATGTGCCTGCAGGAAAGGCTTCCCAACAAGGTGGGAGGTTGTCGAGGTTGTCAGCAACTGGGGCCCTGGAGCCACTTTGGTACCACAGATGGCACTTCCATGGCCTCAGCAAGCAGAGGGTGAAATCCATTAGCGATGGCCATGTAGGCCCACATGAATCCTGCAAGCAATGCTGCATAAAACCGCTCCTCATCACACCTTTAGCAAGCATTGACCGCAGTGACCAAGTCAAAAAGAAGGTGTCTGCTCAGTGGACTCCTCTGCGGTCTTCCTCTCCTCTTGGAAAGCCCATAGCTGTCTCTTCCAGATGGATCCCAGCAATGGCTCTAGGGGGATTTTACATGGAGGGGCGATGCGGAATATTGGAGCATGGGGGATGCTGTGGGAGTGTCGTGGTGCTGCCATTGGAGGTACCGGTTCCCATTTCCCTTTGCTTCATTAGTGCTGCTGTGGTCCCCTTCACTGTCCAGGAATAGAGGCCCTGCAATAAGAGGCAAAAAATGGAATTTCACTTGAAAAAGCAGCTTTGTCCTTTTCCCTGTGTCAGCAAGAGTTAATGTGGAGCAGGGCAAATAATTCCCCTCCAGGCAGAACCTAGCAAGACCTTATTTGTGAATGTATGAATAACAGTTTTGTAAATATTGCATCTGAATTTATGAATGATCTGACACTGACAGGTAGAAATGAACTCTGTGATTTTATTGTGTTAGATTTAGTAGGTCAGACGTACTTGCCACATCAAAATGACCTAGAAAACCTTTCTAGGTCAAAGTATTGCTTGAAAAGGTGTCTGTTTTGAGGGCAAGACCATGAGATTTCATGCTGACTCTAACACATTTTCCTTCTAACCCTGCAACATGAGTCTTCAAGACGCAAGAGAAAATTTGTCAGCTAGATTGAGAAGAGAAAAAGGAATACAAAGAAGGTGTGTGAATTTCTTCATGCAGCTAGACTTTTTACAGTCCTTCCCACTTTCCTGAGCTGGGATATTGGATGCCAGGACTTCAGGTGGGTGTCTGCAACACCAATACCATTGGGTGCCTTCTTGCTAAAGGCTGCCCTTGGGTCCCTGGTGCATCTGACAGGAACTGGCATCTTCCAGGCTACCTTTGCAACCCTAAATGACCATCTTCATGACAGAGATGGTGTCTGTTCAGAAAGCAACGAATGCACAGGTTTGGCTTTGGCCCCTTCTTGTGCCCTCCTGTTGCATCCTTCAGTAACCAGTTCCTAAGCAGAATGCAGATGTAATTGCAGCACCGAGAAGAAGTGAGGAGTCCTGTCTATCCCCCTGGCCCATCTTTTCATGGCCCAGGACCGTGTGCTCCTGCCCGGCCCCGATGGACTCAGCACTTGCTGTCACCATCACTGCGGTGGTGCCTTCCGCACAATTACCGCTCGCGGCGGCCCCAATGAAAATGTTTGTGGAAAACAACATGTGCATAATTAAGGCTTAATGAGCCCTTGTCTGTTTGGAATCTGCAATTAGATTTATAATAGAAAATACTCTCAAATGCCAAATAGCTTTATAAGGAGCTGAGATGAAAGATAATATTTTTTTTTTGCCACAAGTCTATAGGAATACTGTAAATCAGCGAGCGGGGAAGTGCTGCAGCAAAAGCTCTGCACAAGTTTGCATTGGGTTTGTCTTATCTGCCTGCTCCCCAGTCTATAAAGCTGTTGGTCTCACTTGGAACTGCTTGGAGAAAGGCAGGATCCGCATAAATTCAGGACAAACTCCCTTTATTTTTAAGTCGTAAATTAGTTGGACGAAGCTGCTCTTTGAAACATGCTTCAAACACTGGGGTTATTAAGAGTAATAATAATAGTAACTGCGGCCAAGTACTTGGGGTGAGGCAGGGGCTTGGAAATCAGAGATGCCTCTTTCTGATCAATGCTATTAATTTCAATGTTTTAACTTTTTAAGGTGCGGAGACTTTTCAGTGCGAAGCTGTGTTGTCTTAACAGGTGAAATGGAGGTTGGCATGACGCGTGTCAATGTGCAAGACCTTCCTTTGGGGTAGTGGAGAATGTTTGCAGTGCTAAAATTCACTGTCGGGGTTAATAAGGACTTAGGATGAGCACAAATGTCTTAAAAATAACAATAATAATTTTTTTTAAAAAAAGTACAACTTCCTGATAATCCAAATCAGAGGTTGGGAATGAAGGGCTCTCAAACTTGGGTAAAATGTGCAGGGTAGAGGGGGAAGGCGACGATGTTATAACCCCAGTGTTCATTGCCTGTGGATGCAGAACAGCAGTTTTGCTTTTACAGGTCTGCCCCAGCGTGGTGCTTTGTAATGCTGGGGTGTGATTTTTGGGTGTGATTTTACTGCCTGTGTGAAATGCAGTGGGGTTTTGGCTTTGGTAACAGCAGAGCTTTGTGCTTCTCGACTCTTGCCAGTGGTCATAGCGCCAGTGCCACTTTTGCAGCTTGTTGCATTGACCGTATTTGAGCCACTTTTTGCACCGAGCTTTCTGCAAAACTGTTTTTTTTTTCTTTTTTTTTTTCTCCTCTCCTTCTCTCTTGTCCAACTTTTAGTCTTTTTGAGTGTTTCCCCAAATGCTTTGGAGCAGACGGAGCAGCTTGCAGCGTGCGGCATCATTTTGGACTATGGTGCCCATGGCATGCCATGCTATCATGTGGCCCTGGGATGATCCTTGGCCAGGGAAAATCTTGGACTATTTCCCCCTCCTCCCAGGTGGAAACTGGGTGTCAAATAGGAGCTTGTCACTCTCAAGTTAGGGCATAATTGCAGATTTTGGTAAAAGGCAACACCAGCCCCAAGGAGGCTCCATCTGCTGCAGACCATTAAATATTTGGGTTTGGGAGGAATACCGTGGCTGTGATGCTGGGGGAACTGAAGCAGATTTGCTCTTTTGGTCCATGCTTGCTTTTCGGTTTTTGGTCCATGCTTGTTTGTTTGCATGGCCCAGGCACAGCTGGTATTGGATCTGCCTGGACACTGCAAAAAGAGCTCAGCAAGGGCGGTCCCTGTTCCAGGGACTCCGAGGCAAATATGGCAAGGAAAGCACATTGAATTATATTACTGTATGAATGCATAGCAGTAAGGACACTTCCAGCTTTCCAGGCTGTCATTTGATACCTTATAGTCCTTGTTTCCCCCCTCCCCCACCAAAGGAAAGCACATTTTTCATATTTTTCTTTCCTTCTTTCTTAATTGTGACCCCCTTGAAAACTTTCAAGATAAAACAGTAAAATGGGTTGCAATTTGCCAGGGTCTTTTTACAAGTCATAACATGCACCACTGCGAGAGTTATTTGCATCCGACGTCGAGTCGTCAACCACAGAAAGTAGATTTTCACAGGCAGGACTATGTGTGTTGGAAACTGCTAACGAAATGATTTGCTGAGAACCTCTTTTTTTTTTTTTCTCTTTTTTCTTTTTTTTTTTCTCTCCCCTCAACCCCTTTCCCTCCCTCCCTCCTGCCTGCTCACTGGTTTTGCATAACTGTGCGCTGTCTTGCAGGAGCTCCTGGCAAATTGTTCCTTCCATCCGTGCTTTGCACTTTGCAGATCAAGAAGAATCAAATCTTGAGTTCTGGGCAGGCAATGTGCAATTTTTGCTGCTGTTAATAGTAAAAGGGTCACTAAATAAGATAAATGCTTAGTAAAGGGCCTGTTCTTGCGGATGCATGAGTACAGCATGCGTGCTGGGAGCCCTACTGCAAGATGGTCTGCAAGTGGCCACAAAGTAACCTTGCCCAGAGGGAATTTATTA